>JAHDVE020000237.1:0-249095 GCA_022606495.2 Halesus radiatus | reverse complement strand
TCAATGTTTTTCATACTAATTTTAAAACGTTATGGCAACTGTTTTACAAATTGGATTTCAATTAAACTACTCTCTAATCCTTTTCGGTACTAATAAGAACAAACTGTGCTATTTTCAGTGTAACCGGTCGAGTAATTTTCGAGAAAATCGAGTACAGACAGACAGACATTTTTAAAATGTGCTTCCATGTGGCTTACTTTGTAGACAATTTTAAAATGTTAAAATAGTGTATGTGTGGAGACAAATTCTACATTAATTATAAATGTATCATATTGATTAGAGTATGCTGAAGACGAAACATTTAGAATTATTGGAAAATGCCAAATAGTATCAAAGATTTGCTCTGTCAAAATGTTGATACACGTGTGATGTCGTAGTATAAAAAATGACTTACGTGACCATAGATGTCATTAGCCCAGCAGTATGCGTTACTGTTTTTTTTTTTTAATTTATTGTAAATCAAATTTAATAGTGTTATCATTAAGTTCTGTTTTATTATTGTGACAATATATTGTGACGATATTGAAATAATTAGAGGAATGTCAACTCAGTTGACAGCATCGGCGGGGAAGGGTTGTGCATCTTTACATGTTTCATTACTAATTACCGCTAAGTTCACGATGACATTCCAAACAACTAGTAATTGATTAGATGATCGAGCGGTCTAATCTTGATCTAATCCTTTGCTAGCTATCTAAGTCCTCCACCATTGCAGAATCAACGTTTTCCTCTTATGATCATGGAAGTAGGAGGAATTAAAAAAATCGCATGTTATTCGTAATCTGGGAAAATTGGCTGCAAACAGTTGGGACTCTTGTGTGGTGTTCATATTTTTTTCTGGTATTTTTTATTGTAAAATCGGAAGCACTTGTTTGCCACCCATTTTTATTTCATACAGCTGTCACTTGAAATTTTGCTAAAGAAGCGATGGGAAGCGACCCGAGGATTTGTACGATAAGCCCAGTGCGAGATCGGGAGGACACAAGGCGGGAGGTGGAGGGTAGAAGAAGTCGGGTACGGGAATAAAGCACAATGACAACAAAGGGCAGTGGGATAAAGATATCGCTGCCAGGAGCGCATGATTTACTGAGAGATTTTATCTGACAGACCGAATGTCCCGATACAAATAAAAAACGGTGGGGATTTTATTTCTCGACTTTCTCATATAGTGCCTAACATGAAACTCTTCGTTGGAGACGACATTAAAAGTAGGTATACATTTACAGACTGATTGTTTCAGGCGGTCAAAGGAGAAATTTAATAATCTACACTAGCGTCAACTAGCAACTGTAAAGTTAAGTTTATCAAGTTGTATTTTGGGCTACTTGAAAAAACTGTAATAAAGGCGAACAGCTGATAGATCTGTTATAACCTACCTTAACGGGCCTCTACACTAGCGTCCAAGTTTTTATATGTATTGCGAAATCTATGATTCAATGAAAGATTAGAAAGGAGGCTAAATACTAGGCTACTTCCCAACCTTCCCCTATCCCATCTACATCCCCTTCACACTTCCTTCAACATATGCCCCAATCGGGGATGCCATAGTCCCACTATCTCCCAGATGGGACCAACAACAAAAAAAACTGTGCAAAGGAAAACAGATTTCCGTTTTATTGGTAAAATTTGATCAAGTACCCGGCGTTTTCCGGATAATGAATGGTTTGAAATAAAGTTTTGAGGTGTGATGTAACCCCTACCCCTACTCCTACCCCTAAACCTACCCCCACCCCTACCCCTACCCCTACCCCTACCCCTACCCCTACCCCTACCCCTACCCCTACCCTACCGCTACCCCTACCCCTACCCCTACCCCTACCCCTGCCCCTGCCCCTACCCCTACCCCTACCCCTACCCCTACCCCTACCCCTACCCCTACCTCTACCCCTACCCCTACCCCTACCCCGTAGTATGCAAAATTTCATCAAGCAAGAAATAAATCTGTAGTTTGGTATAAAAAAACAAACAAACAGACACTCTTTTTTTATATATCTAAATAGATAGATTATGCAATCAAAGATGAACATGCAAATAAAGAGAATTGGTAAGAATGGGACTGTAAGAACTAAATTCATTTGTATTCAGATCAGACCACTAGTAACCGTCTTTCGTGCTCAACATAACCTTACTTTCACAATCCAGGGTCTTCCGAACCCTGAAGCATTCTTAGCAGAATGAATATTCTGACTTAGTTTAGTTATATTTAGCAGTAGGTAAGTAAAGGCAAATCATTGAGCGCACCTTTGAATAGATTTGTGCACACCGACAATATCGCAAGCAAGCGTCAAACTGGTTCGAACTAGTTTGGAATGATAATATTTGGATACTGGGTGCGTAGCGACGTTTGTCATAATCTTCCAATATTTTCTTTGTTTAGTTTCTCTAGGTTTTTTATTTTATTTTTAAATGGAATCAAATAGATTCTGGCCGTGGTCAACCGTTGATCAACCAAGCACAGGAAATATTATACTCGTATAATCTTTAGAGATACTTTGAATCGGAAAAATAATTAAAAATATAAATACAGATTCTTCACCAGCACAGCTAGTTGCCAAATCAACTGGCATTTCTGTAGATTCCTGAAGAGTGTAAAAAATAAAAACCTTCTTTATAATTAACCGATAGGTAGGTATATCCGAGACACTATATAGATTGCAATTATATTCGGATAGAACTTTGTAATCATCATAAAGATAGCAGCCAATAATTTGGGATTTAATTGAGGTATGATATCGATGAAGATGGCGTGAAGAGATTAATTATTAGTCTCATTAGCTCAGTCGATAGAGCGGTTGTCCCAGTAAGACAGAGGTCCTGGGTTCGAGTCCCAGATGCGACTGATACTTTTTCTATTTTCTGTGATTTTTTTTCGGTTTCGTGTTTCATTTAGGTTGTTAATAATATCGTCTTCAATGGAAAATGTGAGTTTTCTTCTTATCAATGAATGATTTTACGTTTTTAATAATATTTTAATGTTGCCTGTTTACCCACATTCTTGCGGTCTGCTGTTAATATTATCTTCTTCAATAATTAAAAACCTTCTTAATAAAAATACTCTATTTAATTTTGTGTTTAATTTTGCAGAATTTTATTAATTTATTCGAAGTTCATAAAAATTTGACAATGTTATTAATAAGTGCTGCAAGAATTTTAGTTTATTTAATTTTATTATTATTGTGACAGCTGTTTCGGCGTTGAAAGCTGGACGATTTGAAAATGGCTATGTGTTTGAGGTTAAAAATAATAATATTTCTCGAAACGTCAAGCATTAAGAAGGTACATATTATTTACTTACTACTATTTACGTAATTTTATTTACATATTATTATTTTTATTATTATGTACTTATTACTATTTGCATAATTTTTATACTTATTATTATTTACCTATTTTTATTATTATGTAATTATTACTATTTACTTATTAATGGTTACTTAATATTTAATGTATATTATTCATTATATGTTTATTATTATTTACTGATTTATTATTATTTATTATTTATTATTATTTTTATTATTATGTACTTATTACTATTTGCATAATTTTATTTACTTATTATTATTTACCTATTTTTATTATTATGTAATTATTACTATTTACTTATTAATGGTTACTTAATATTTAATGTATATTATTCATTATATGTTTATTATTATTTACTGATTAATAATTTACTTATTATTTATTATTATTATTTTATTATTATTTTTTTTTTTTATTATTATTTACTATTATTTACTTATTAATATTCACTCATGTTTATTACCTGTATTACAGGGATTGTCCTAGTAAGATGAGTGGCTATTTTTCTGTTTTTATATTTAAATTTAAGAATAAATAAATTTAAAAAATAAAAAATAAATATAATAATTATTTTTTTGTTCCATCCACTACACCATTACACAAGCAATAATCTATTTATTTTTATTTACCTTTACCGCATTCATAAAAATACTAAACATTACGAAATTAACATCAAAACACGCCCAAATTCGTTAACCTTTCCTTGCCAGTGCTGTCAACTGAGTTGACATGTCTCTAATTATTTCAATATCTCTGTAAGTATACTAAACACGGACTACATATTTTAGGTGTTCCTCTGCAGTAAATGTATGTATTGTATCGAATAATTACAATATATAAGTATTTATCGAACGCTACAGCAAAAAAAAAATGATTTTGTCTAAAAATCGAGAAAAATTTGACAATATTTTCGTATAACTGCGTGCCTATATAACTTGCTGAGTGCTGCGGTATTGAGCGATAGGGTCATTAGTATTAGCCGGCGGTCTGCCGGCAGTAATGGACGTTTCAATACTTTTACACAATGTTTTGCGTGAGTAAATTATATATGTTCATAATGTACCTACTATTAATAAGATGATTTATATGAGTGATAAATATGAACCATTCAAAACTCTTAAAATTATTACATTACATTTTTTTTGCATATCTTTATATAGTCTATAAATAATGTGTAATGATAGCCTGTCCAAAATGAGAAAATAAATGTAAGAAAAATAGAATAGATATAATATTATATAAGAATAGGAAGTAATATTTGTACAGAGCCCTTGGGATGATTTTTCACAAAAACGGCGCTTTAAAAATCATCCGATTATTATTATTATTATTATTATGTAAAGTGTACACTGAGCGAACAGCATCGGAGTTTTTCGAGCGTGATTTTCTAGCACCGCAGGGGGAGAGTTCAAAGATGTACGTCATAATATCCCGAAAACTATTCAAGAAAATGCCTTTGGCCATGAAAACCTGTAAACATATACGTATTAATAATGTTCCAAGAACGATGTATTCAATTCAATGTATTGGTCGCCCAATTAGAATTGACCCAAACAACACAAACTTAGAATAATCGTGTGTATTACATATATATATATATATAAATATATATGTAATACACACGATATATATATATACACTTCCGAATGTGATGAGAAACAGCCTTTTCGGAAAATATGTTTTTATTTTTCATATATGATATTAACCTTTAGAGTGCTGTGCTGCGCTATGGCGCTGCAAGCGTTAGCCACGAAAATTGCGACGAAACGCTTACGCATTGCGTTACGCATTACGCATACTGAAGTATGCGTTTGTTGATCCTTACAAGAGTACGTGTTCTATTTGACAGCTGTGTATTGCAGTTGGCGTATATCTTGTACACTATATTTATATTGTTTGTCCTGTAAAAATAAATTAAAACGATATATTTGACCATGTCGGATCTTAGTTCTATCGCGGACGATGTATTAAAGGACGACATTACGAATGATGAGCAATTCGATCTGATAAATGGAGTCAGTGATGACGGAAGTGCGATTATTGGCCATCGCAATAATAGAATGTGAATTTTCCTCGTATGCGCCCGCTGTGAGACGGTACTATATGACCTTTTGCACGGGAAAACACAATTGTGAAGCGACATAATTTTCTTTTTTTGCCTCTATATACGTAGTAGTTTTATTTTTTTTTATTAGATGCATGGGATGCAATTCTTTTTACGTTTAATATCAAAAAGAATCATTAAGTTTGGTTGATATTTGTTCAAGTTATTGCATTTTTAGTTAATATCATATTTATTTACTAACTAACTAACTAACTAACTAACCATCACGCCGTTTCCCCGCAGGGGTAGGCAGAGAGGATGGACCGCCAAACAACTCGATCTTGGCATACACTTCTTGCTTCATTCACATTCATACAACGCCTCATGCATTCTCTTCTGTTATTCCGACTTCTGACATGGCCCGACTCGAGTATTTGATTCACTTGATCGTGCCATGTCTTCCTCGAACGTCCCCGGGCTCTTCTTCCATTCACATTCGCGTCATATATTCTCCTTACACTCCTTTCTTCGTTCATTCGCTCTACATGCCCAAACCATCTAAGTGTCCCTTTCTTAATCTTTCTCACTACGCTTACATCAGCCTTGCATTCTTTACGAATCTCAACATTTTTCACTCGATCATATATGGTTTTACCACACATTCGTCTCAGAGATCTCATTTCTACAGCATTCAGTCTACTTTCATCCTTCATCTGCCAGTTCCATGTCTCACTGCCATACATCAAGGTTGGTATCAGCACTCCATTGTGGACTGCTAGCTTCGCTTCCATGGACAACTTTTTGCTTGCGCCAACCGCGTTCAGTCCTCCGTTAATGGAGTTTCCTGCATTCACCCTTCTTTCAATATCCCTATCAGTCTTTCCATCTCTCGTAAACATACTTCCCAAATACACAAACTCATCAACCTGCTCCAAGTATTATTTACTAATAACACAAATTATCAATAGCTGTTTACGCACCTACTTGCAAAATCAGTACAGCGCTAAAACAGTTAAAAGAGCACATTCGATCAACGTGTACACTTGTTGTCTGTTTTCACTAATAATAGTAAGAAGCAGTAAGCAAGACAAAATGCTGTTACTCAGTGACGTGTGGCATGGACCCCACTGCCGGACGTACACAATCCTGCCTGTTATTTGGGTAAACTCTAAATGCATGACCAATTCAGTACTCTAATGGATCTAATGCTTTGACAGCCCACCCTGGTATTCACCGAGCTTCTCGCTGGCAGTTCCTCCGAGCAGACTCCATTGAAATACCCGTTAAACACATTAAACACGCTTTCTACTACGTAAAATGAGAAAGCGCATTATCCACATGCCCCCTCGGGTACACGAGCTATCGTATTAATCACGGAGACATATTTTCGATTCAGAAACGCACCAGCTCGCCGCGCCCGGCCATTTGTACATTTGAATGTGTCGACTCCCGTTGCTACGTTTACGAATCCCTCCCTACCTGACGATTCGGCTTCTGCAGTTGCGCACATCTTGCTGGACACGGGACACGTAAGGGAAAATAAAACCTTTTTTTTTTCATTATTAATCCACTTCTACAACATAACGTAGCATTTGTGTTAAGAGTATAAGGTTAAACTAATTTTTTTTTTATCAAAAACAGCGATCACAGATGGCGTTAATTTAAAAATTTTGGAAAAAATACTTTTAGCGCGTAATGCTTTTAAATATTTTTGGGTTTAAAGATTACCACTAAAAAATAGTTTATCGGAACTTTTTTGCATTGTATTTTTTCTTTTGTAAAATCTCAATAAATAAAAAAATGCGATATAATTTTTTTCTAAAATAATTACTCCAAACTGGAGGTTTCCCCCATCTATAGCATTACCTACGTGGGGGGTATTTTTAAGAAAAGGCAGGAGTGAATCAGGATCATCAAGAGATCCACGTTGTTATGTTGTATGAGGGGTGAAACACAGAGGTCAGCAAATTCCACAATCCAGCTATTATTCTAGTAACGAGTCGTAAAATCGAAACGATTTTTATTTTAGTAATTTCTTGCTGAAAAAAATAAAAGAATTGTCTCGGTAATTGGATAATTTATGCCTACACGTTTTTCCTTTGACGTAATCTTATGCGTTTCGCATATTTCGTCCTGAATTCTGGTATCTCAAAGTGATAGTTTCTTTCAACCCTTTTGCCATTGTTATTTTACGTACAAACTTATTTTACGTTAACCATCAGCTCCCAAAAATACACACTTTGTAGTCTGCTAAAGAAATAAATACTATGAATGATTTTTCTATAAATTCTCTACGGGTAGTTAGGAAAATGTATGTGGTTTCTAAAGACAAAAAAATTCAAACAGTAGTATATTATTAATTGTTTTTGTGTTTAATTCGTAGAACCCCATTTAATTTTTTTTAAATTTAATGTAAATCAAATTTAATAATTTTATTATTAAGTTCTGCAAGTGTTTTTAGTTGTTATTATTGTTACAGCTGTTTCGGCGTTTAAGGCCATTTTCAAACTGTGGTTAATCCACATTGCGACGACTTATTTATATGATTTAATTTACCCCCACTCCTTTAAAATTTGGATGGATGGGTAATGATTTATTATGGGTAAAACCGTTTTAGTTAGAAAGCAATTAAAATTCTGAATTCTGTGAGGTTTTCACATTTATAATGTGTTTTTACTCGTATGTAACTGACAATGTTTTCTTAATTGATTTATTTAAATGTGTTGTATTGTTTTGATAATGTGAACATACTGAGAAGCGGTGAGTATATAATTTTCCTTACTTTATTAATTAATGTTATATTTGGGTCATTAGTTCGTTTGTTAATTTCTTATTGTTCAAGTAAATTTAATCTTAGGCCCTTTCTTTCTATATGTAAAGGTTTAGGTTTGTTGTTGTCAAATAATCACGTCCCGCTTGTAACAGTAGTGTTCTAAATTCTATTTGAAACCATTGAAGGTGATTTTAACAACTCTCAAAATGAAACATGAAACTGAAAAGACACGGAAAAGAAAAAGTTAACGGTAGTAGCTGTAACTCGTACCCAGGACCTCGTGGTCTATTCGGGACCATGTGCTCTAATCCACTAAACTATAGCTACCCCAATCCGTCATGTTTTATCGGTTAATAAGTATGATTACTTCGATTACAAAGAACTGTTAATATCGTCTTCAATTAATTCTCATATTTTTGGCTGCCAATCATGAGGTCCTGGGTTCGGGTCCGAGCTGCTGCCGTTATCTTTTCCTTTTATATGTTATCATCAATGTTAAAAAATATATGAGGTTTATAAGCTTCAATAATTTATTCCAAAAATATTGAATATAAAAATTAAAACGCTCAAAATTTCATCAACTGATTTTCAAACTGCACCTATCTCCAGACATTTTGGTAAGTATTTCATTGAATTTAAAAGATTACCGTTTAAGGATTATTGTCTTTTGAAACCGTATACATTTTTCAAACTATCCATTTAAAATTTTATTCAAATTATTTTAAGAATTACTTGTGTTAGAAAACCACAAAGTGATGATTAGTAGCATTTTTGAGTACTGCCCCTTAACAAACTCTGTACAATTACAACAAACATCGTTCTAAGCTTGCGCAAATGTTTTTTCCGAAGCGGTATACCATATAGTCCATATGGTGCATGTGTTCGTCACGGTACTTAGAAGTACTTTATTCCGCCTTTAGTTGGGCGAGGGTTCTGTGTGGAGGGTTCCTTGAACCAGCGGTACCGAACCGTGTCCAACTTTTCCAAACGAACCTTAAACACGACCGTCCTAGAGGTGGCTGTAGTACTTTTAAAATAAAAGCTTTTAGTGTTCTTTTTTATAGTCCGCGACTGTCACATACTCGTATGTGATCCATCGGCGACTATCCCCGTATGTAAATGTCGCGTATATGAACAATTAAGTTTCTTCAGCAGTCTACAATGGGGTAATTATATCAACTCTGATGTATTGTAGTGAGGCATGAAACTGGCAGAGGAAGGATGAAAGTAGTACTGAATGCTATAGAAATGAGATATCTGAGGTGAATGTGTGGTAAAACCATCTATGGTCGGGTGAAAATTGTTGAGATTTGCAAAGAACTGAAGGCTGGTGTAAGTTTAATGAGTAAGATTAAGAAAAGGACGCTTAGATGGTTTAGGCATGTGGAGCGAGAGATCAATTTTTTTTTTTTTTAATTATCAATTTTCTATAGCGCCGTTTAGTGACTTACATCACCTCAAGGACGCTTTACCTTTTCCTTGTTAAATTTTATAACCCCTTCTAAAAAGATATATTTTTTTACGTTCCTAAAGGTTTTTAAATTGCTTTCTGACCTCAAATCAAATGGAGCGTTATTCCAAAAATGTGGACCCACTACATTGAAGGCTGTTTCCCCAAATTTAGCAGCATTTATACGAGAAGGCTCAACCAGTCTCTGCCTCTGAGTAAGATTGTCCCTCACTCAGAGATTAGTCAAGTATAATGGTGCCAGTCCATTCAGTGCCTTATATACCATAGAATAAATTTATAGGAGTGTAAGAGAATATATGACGCGAATGCGAATAGAAGAAGAAGCCGGAGATGCCCGAGGAAGTCACGATCGAGTGAATCAAATACTTGAGTCGGGCCATGTCAGAAGTCGGAATAACAGAAGAGAATGTATGAGACGCTGTATGAAAGTGAATGAAGCAAGACGTTTATGCTAAAATCGAGTTGTTTGGCGGTCCGTCCTCTCTGCCCACCCCTGCGGAGACACGGCGTGATGGTTAGTTAGTTACATAAAATGTAATATGATCAATCTCATTAATTAATAAAAAAATAAAAATCATCACTTGAGATATATTGTAGGGTAAAATATCATGCATCTCGCGGTTTCGAAACTCGGCTGGTACGAGTACTGTTCCGCTTAGTGAAGATTGGCTTGATGGAACCAAAGGAAGAAGTAGTATATCTACTAATTCGCCTCTGTAACTTGTTTATTCTGTGTTTTCTGCCATTCTTCAGTGAACCCATTCATGTATTTCCACATTGTAGTAAAACGCACTTAAATCTGGTAGTACCCCATTGGAAAGATTTATTTGCGTTGAAACGGAGCTCGAACATTCACACTGGGTACCTGAGGCTTTTGACTTGACATTGTACGCAAAGTCTGTTGATATTTGCCTCACCAGGTCCATGGATACGGAATAAGGAAGTAGTAGTTATCACCAAACATTATTGAAAGGCACTAAAAGATTTTTTTTCAAATAGCATTGACAGAATCGTCGTTATTCAACAGCTTAGCTGTGAAATGATTTGCCAGCCTCCGTGTTTTCTCCCTCCTGCAACATGGGTCTCTTCGAGATATAGGTTGACAACATCATTTCGTCAAAAATACCCTCCACACAGCATCCAAAGATCCTCAGGTCCTCCTTTGTGGAGTCAATGTAAAATCAAGAGTTACTCTTTGAAGAAGAGAACATTAACAAATCTCAATGAAATGTGAAACAGAAAATAAAAAGGTAACGGTCGCAACTGTGGCGCATAATTCTTTGAGGTTTTTAATATTGTCTTCTTCAATTATCAAATATTGCAATGAGATTTATTTGCTTCAATAAGTTATTCCAATAAAATGAAAATTTATTCTAGACTTGTACAAAAAGTTAAGAGTTAATTCGACGGCCTCCATGGTCGAGGGGTAAGGCTCTCGACTACGAATCCGAAGGTCGCGGGTTCAAATCCCGGCGTGCGCAAGTAAATTTTATTTAATTAATTTGTGCTGTTTTACAATTAATTCATTTAAAAATAATATATAGTATATTTGCGCA
The DNA here is from genome assembly GCA_022606495.2 of Halesus radiatus. NCBI lineage: Eukaryota > Metazoa > Arthropoda > Insecta > Trichoptera > Limnephilidae > Halesus > Halesus radiatus. The sequence continues at coordinate 237,945 of JAHDVE020000237.1, read as the reverse complement.
CGTTCCAGAGTGGAAGATACTCTCAGTATCGCCATGGTGAAAGATCACCATTCAGAATTGAAACGTTGCTTGAAATGTCTTTTAGCCGTGTTTGGTGACCAGATCTGAATAGCCAGGTATTTCCCCACCTTTCTCTCCCCCTTCTCCTTCCCCTCCCCAATACCTTCAGCCTCAGAACATTCCCCAATTGGGGATGCCATAGTCCACTGACGCCAGACGGTTGGGAACAGTTGGGACTCTTGCGCGGTATTCATATAAAAATAAAAAAAATAGTTGTCACGTGTAAACAAAAATCGGATAGTTGCATTCTAGACACTATCTTGGTTGCAAATTTATTCTGGTAGAACTTTGCAATCATAATAAAAGATACAAGCCAAAAATATGGGAGTTAATTGAGGGGAATGTGAATAATTAATTGATGCGTGAGATTGACATAAATTATGGATAATAATTAGGTCTCAATAGCTCAATTGGTAGATACGCCAGCGCCAATAAGACTAGAAGATCTGGGTTCGAGTCCTAGTTGCGATCGTTACCGTTTTTATTTTCTGTGTATTTTTGTTTCGTATTTCATTGAGATCGCATGGGGTACCCCATAAATGCGATGCAAATGGGAAATAATGCAAAATCCTGTGTTTTGGGTTTAAAAATTAGATGGCCTAGAAATATCATAGATGGTTTAATTAAATACTCCACGTAGAACACACCTTGACCTGTTGTTTAACGTGGCATTTTTTTGCGAGTCTTTATATAAGCCTAGAAAAAAATAAAGTATCAGACGAAAAAAAATATTTCGAAGTGCAAAGTCTCCTACTTACGAACCCTTTTTTCCAATATTGTCGTATTATTCATTGTGGTAAATTATTTTTTTAGAATACGACCGTAATTTTTTTTTTTATTTATACCTGAGTTTTTTTTTATTTTTTATATGAATACCGCACAAGAGTCCCAAACTGCTCCCAACCGTCTGGAGCCAGTGAGACTATGGCATTCACAATTGGGTAATGTTGTGAGGCTGAAGGTATTGGGGAGGGGAAGGAGAAGGAGGAAAGGAAGGTGGGGAAAAGGAGAAATACCTGGCTATTCAGATCTGGTCACCAAACACGGCTAAAAGCCATTTCAAGCAACGTTTCAATTCTGAATGGTGGTCTTTCATCAGGGCGATACTGAGAGTATCTTCCACTCTACAAAATAAATTAAAACACCCATTTTGGTGATGTTTATTTGCGTATTTGCGAATTTCAACCTTTTCACCACCCGCATAAGGAGTGCGTGATTTCATCCGAATTTTATTTATTGTTAAAAAATACATTTTTCCAAATTTTAGGAACTTATCCCTGATGTAATAAAATTTCCTCAGGAATCACATTATCGATCAAAGGGCGCATCTAATGTCTCCTATATCGGATAAATCTGAACTAAATCCATGTCAATACGCCACTTCCTATTGCTAATGTTAATATTCAAGGTTTCTACTTTCATAAAATCATATCAATACAAGGACATTCATCGGGAATCTGACTATGAGATCTGAGCGCCCGAGCGTTCACATTCCTCGACGGATCCCAAAGGACCTAACCTCGGTTACTTTACCTCTACACAATGCACGAAATAGGCCCAGAAATGATATATCACTCTTATTATTATTTTATTTTTGTCCTCGTACCGGGTCGGGTCCTTTTACGAAGGCGGGGATTGACAACCTGGGGTTCGTGAGCAGTACTTTTCATTGTGTAAATGCTGAACCCTATTTTATATGGCTACTAGCTAAAGTACCCAGGTACTTGACCAGCCTTGTCCGGGGTTATAAATAGCTTGGAGTTTAGTTTTGAAGTTGTTATGTGTTACCCCTACCCCTACACCTAGTCAGTAATTTTCAACTTATACTCGTATACTTAAAATTCCGTTTTAGGGGGTGGGAAAGGGGGATGGGGGTGGTTTTACTAAATTTCATGTAGACAGTGACCTTCCTCTTATTTTGAAGGTTCGGTGTGCAAAATTTCATCAGGTTTGAAATAACACTGTCGATTTATATTTAAAAAAAAACAAATCCACAGACACATTTCTTTATGAATATAGAAGAAGATGGAAGAAGATAGAAGAAGATAGAAGAAGACAGAAAAATATAGAAGATGATAGAAGACGGTAGAAGAAGATAGAAAAAGGTAGACTTTGACAAACTTAAAAACCACCCGTTAACGGTCGAGATAATTCCAGTATCATGACGAGCTGCCGATGGCACAAGTTTTTTTTTTTTTTATAGAAAAACATTCCCTTACGAATAACCTGATAAAATCTGAAGCCGAGAACCCGACGCATTTACCCACTGTTATTTACGGTTATTATAAATATTCCAAGTAGGTCAGTCAAAGTTTTCTTAAATTTTTTGATGAATAATTTGTGTTTTCAAATAAATAAAAAAATAATTTTTTGAACAACGAAGGAATCAAGGAATCTATCGGATAACCGGTTAAAAGATGCGGGTATTTGAATTCACTTGCTATAGACTGATAAACTGCCTGGAGCGTATTGGTTTTATTTGATAATTGTTTATGTATACGTTTAAATGGTTGTCGACCCATGCCCGTAGTAATACATCAAACAACAATGACAATTCTAGAGAACACCTAATCCTGACGTCTGGAACTTGACTGGTTCTGCCTCGTCCTCCTTTCACCCTCCTTTCGTCCCCGGCTCTTTGTCCACCCTATCTACCTTCTGTATCTACCTACATATTATACAGAAACACCTCCGCGGGACCAACTCAAAGGTGCTACGGATTATTATATATACCGGGTGGTTACAAATATACTATATGTACTCGTATGTAAATGTTTTTTTTTCTATCTTACTAAGTGTCTACGCTTGTGATTCATATTTAATCCTAGAATGGATGGGAGAAGTAAAATTTATTCTTTTTTTATATGAATACCGCACAAAAATCCCAACTGCTCCCAACCGTCTGGAGCCAGTGAGACTATGGCATCTGCTGAAGATGCATGATGCTGAAGTTATTGGGTAAGGGAATGAGAAGGGCGAGTGTAAGGTGGGGAAATACCTGGCTATTCAGATCTGGTCACCAAACACGGCTAAAAGCATTTCAAGCGACGTTTCAATTCTGAATGGTGGTCTTTCACCAGGGCGATGCTGAAAGTATCTTCCACTTTGGAACGTGCGCAAATATACCGTATATTATTTTTAAATTAATCAATTGTGAAACAGCACATATTAATTAAATAAAAGTTACTTGCGCACGCCGGGATTTTGAACCCGTGACCTTCGGATTCGTAGTCGAGAGTCGAGAGGGGTAAGCCCTCGACCATGGAGGCCGTCAAGTTCTTATTATTCTGTCCAACATCAACTTCGTCCAGATATGCTTTCCTTGAGCTTTTTTTCTCGGCAATGGGTTTGTCTCCGTGGTAGTAGGCTGCGCCTTTTTCTCATAGGTAAATATATATTTTTTTACTAAGAAAGTTTTACTTCTCATCGTACGGTAGGAGCTATTGTATGATTTTTTTTTCTCAGACACAATAAAGGGGTGAATATACATATTTCTATCAAATAACCCTTCACATATCACAGTTCAAGAGTTTTAGCAGCACTAAATTATCTACTTTACAGACTTAGTATTTATTAATTTACAGGCACGTAATGATTTTTAGAAATTGAAATAATGCAATTATAAAGTTTGATTGCGTAATACTTGCAAATATTACGCAAGACACTATCTATTTTTCAAAATACATTCGGGTAGATCTTTGCAATCATACAAAAAGGTAGCAACCACTAATATGGGAATTAATTGAGGATAATACTGGTTAGTCTTGAATTAGAAGTATGATATCGATAAAAAATACGTAAAAATAAACAGATCTCATTAGCTCAGTGGTTAGAGCTTTGTTTCGCTAATACAGAGGTCCTGAGTTCAATTCCCAGATGCCACTGATACCTTTTTATTTGGTGTGTCTTCTTCTGTTTCATGTTTCATTTGAGATTTGTTAATATTATCTTGTTAAATGGTTAAGCTTTATAATTTGCTTACCGCAGTCAAAATCATGCGAAACAAACCTTAACGGCAGTGAACTGTCATGTGACGTTCGCCTCGAGCCGTCGAAATCGTACGTGAAGGCAAGTCTCTTCAATATGACGTCAGTTCTATATATGAATTTTCAGCTGGATTAATGCTTCTCCGTGATACCTCAATGTTTCAGATAACCTCACAGTCTCTATCCATCAGGGGGGACATATAATTATGATAATACTTTAGGCTATGAAAAACATGAATCATATTTCTTTGTAAGCTCTTTGAAAGTTTAAAAAATCTCATTATCCGCAGCAGTAATTGTTCAGTGTTAATAGTTAGATCATTACATCACCCAACCAATTTAGACACCTTACCTTAATTTATTGTACCTGTCTATGTCTTTCAAATTTAAAAATTATAAAGTGCATCAACTTTCTACTTAATTTTTCATTAAATTATCAGTAAGCAACAGCCTTCATTATTTTAATGTGGAGATATCCAAGCCTTTCTAGACCATTGTATTATTAAATTCATCGCAAATATAATCAGTGTTATCAATTAGTGTTTTAACCTAACAAGTAATAATCCATCTGCGTCACCTTCTCGACCCTACTCAATCCATCCATAAAATCTAAGACTTACAACCTTAGGCCGATCGAGGACTTCCTGGCGCACGCAGCAATACAGTTTGTATTCACCCAGTACACGGTAAACGGAAGGCATAAATCACGACTTATTTGTGTTCCTGTAACGAAATAGACCATACCTGGAGACAAACATTTATTGTCCCATCAACCTTCGGGACTCTTTGCAAAATAATCTGCACCAAATACACAATGGGCCGATAGTCTGGCTCTTCCGCTCGCAGGGACTTTGTTACATTTCTCAATGAAGGCGAGGCGCACTGAATAGGATTAAGAAGGTGGCTATTGAAGAATGGCGAATTTCATGGACGTGTGAATTTAAATGTGGTTGGAGTAAGTCAAGACAGAGCAGATCTTTGTAGGAACGCACGCGGTTCCAATTTGTAATTTAAAAAAAAAGCGTATAGAACAAAAACAAAGGTGACTGATACGAGTGCCGTTCCGCTGAGTTGATTCGAACTACAATGTGTAGGGTGAATAATACCAAACTGCAGTGGGAGAAGGCATCTTCACCCTAGAATATTAATCTCAATCATTTAGACTAACACTGCGCGCATTTTTCGCTGTATCTCTCTAACGAATTCGCCGATCGCGCAAGTTCTCCACGTCAACTCATTCGCCGATGAGAGCTTGCAGGGAGTGACAGCGCTACGGGGGTAAGAGCCTCCATTTTCGATACCCATCACCCTTTTTAGTCCAGTCTACGGTGAACACAAGGTGAATAGGTTGATGTGTTTAATAAGACGTGTAACCTTTTTTTAAGTTAGTCATAGAGAGCGAGAGATATATATTTTTAAGGTATTTCCTTCTGATTTATGTCACCGCTAATGTTGACCTCTTAAGAGGAACGGCTGCGCTGCCTGTTTCATACATAACTTAATTCTGGATTTGAGGCCAAAATACCCATCCAAACTGAATGATATATATATATTCGTATATATATATGCGGTCCGTTTGATAGATTCGCCTATCTTAACAAATGGGTTGCAATCTTTGGAGCACAGACGTCGGGTGGGAATGCTGTCCTTGTTCTACCGGTATTTTAATGGAAGATGCTCCGAGGAACTAGCGTCATTGATCCCTTCGGCACCGGTGCATAGTCGGGAAACACGCCAAACGCGCGCCCAACATTTGCACACGGTTGACATTTGTCACATGAGAACGGGTCGCTTCTACGACTCGTTCTTGTGTTCAACAGCTCGGCTGTGGAATGATCTGCCGGCCTTTGTGTTTCCTCCATCCTATAACATGGGTCTCTTCAAGACCCAAGTTCACTCCTTCCTATCCTCTAAAAGATCCTCCACACAGCATCCCCAAAGATGATATAGGCCTTGAGGGAAATTATTTCCTCCTTGGTCTCCTGTGTGGAATTACTGTAAAAAAATTTTTTTCTTAATTAAAGGTTTAGTAAATATCTAGTACCTGCGAGAAGTATTTTATTTATTTTTGTTTTAAATTATGAGGTATTTATGAAGCGCACCGCCTGTTTCATACAAAACTTAATTTTGTATTTATATTATATTTGCCCTGACGAAGCTTGATCTATGCGAAACCGCTTTGCGTAAAATTACAATAAATTAGTGGGTTTTAACAAACCGTTTCTTTCGTTTAATAAAAAAAATTCTTTTTTATATCATGCCTTATCTAGTATGCCTCCCCACCACACAATAGTCCGCCTCTTCTACAGTCTGAAATTTAATAGTAGACAAAAAATGAGGGGGCTGCGAACGAATAAAACGTTTTAAATGGCAACACCAAGGTGGCTCGTGGAAAAATTAATGCAAGTTTAAAATGCACATCCCTAGCGCAATTTTTTTTTTCACTTTAACTAAACGGTGTTCAGAAATTACTGGTACTTTCCGAAAAGAGATGATTCTACATCATATTCTAAGATTATTCGTGGTTAAACTTTTTCATTATGTAACACTTTGAAAGGAAGATGACTAGATGGAAAGGCGATTTTTTGTATTTCAGAAATTTTATGTATCGAAGTAATCATGTGTTAGGTGTTAGATAAATTTTATTTATTTATTTAAGTTTTTAATCCAGCAAGAGTGGGTGGATAGTGCAAACCCAATCGGCCATATTACATGCTTATATCAATTTATTACATTCAAAGATAAAAATTAATTTTATTAAAAAAATATATATCATATAAAAAACATGATAATTTAATAAAAATGAAAATGAAATATGCAAAAAATACAATTTCATGGTAGCCGTATCACCTCCATCCATCGCATATTGAGTGGAGAGCTGAACCACGCGGATGCAGCCACGACAATGGCGTTGGTTGACTTTCATGTCCTGCCCCAGAAGCTAGATGTAAGGCGGGGAATTAGTGGACACTTCCTTGAGAGAACATCATAGAGGCATTGCAGAAACTTGGAAGTTGCAGAAGTTGCCTGTATTCATTGTTGTAGCACACCCTCAGCTTGTCCCATTGCGGTTCTGAGTTTTGTGTTCACACCTCAGATGTGTATAGGGCAATTCAGTATGTCTTAAAAAGCAGTTTCCTGACATCGTTGCTACAGTGGTAGAACCGCCTCAAGAGCATTCTAGCGCGTGTATTAACCGCCCTTCCTTTGGGTTATTATTCAAAAAGTAAGTAAAAAACAACAGATTTTTTATTTATTTATATTTCGCAATAGCAATACGTGTTACTAGTGACGTAACTTGTATGGGAGAGACGAAAATACCCGAATACATCCGTTTGCTTTGGCTGACGTCGAAATACTAAACGAGAAGACGCAGATGACGAACAAACTTGACGTGAACGAATGTTTTGTGTGTTTCGGATATAGCTTTTTTTGTACCTGAACGTACGTGATACGGCTTGTTGCGTTCGAGCGATCATATGGTGGCCGTATCACGTACGTTCGTATGGGTAGGGCGGTTAACGGCTCTTCTTTCACTTAAATAAAAAATAAAAATTATGATGTTTTGTCTTATTTCTTAAAAATGAAATGTTTAACGCGAAATGTAAAAACATTTGAAAATGAAGAACACATTATGAGTAGCTCAGTATTAACATAATAATGACATATTTTAGTTTCTAATTTTTTAATGTCGCATCGTAGCACAAAGATAATCTTATTTTCTTTGAGATTGAAATCGTTGAAATCTCAATCTTGTCATGAAATAATAAAATATTGAATATCATATAACGAGCAGCATAAGTTGACATAAAAAAAACGTTGACAATAATTTTTGTACCTTCGATGACTGATGAGCAGCAAGTTTTTGTAATAAAATGTCAGAAATGTGCATCCGTTGCATGTGCATCAGATTACGGGCGTTTCGGCCCCGTTTACTCCGTCCTCACAAAGGAGCAGGACGTGAATGGCGCGAGGAGACAATGGGACCTATTTGTATTCCACTATTTCTACAGATGTCCAAACTTTACGAAATAAAACTAAATATGGGAGACGAACGTACGCGACTTTCTCAGGATCCAAGTTTAAAAAAAAAACCTTCATCCTTTACCTGTGGCATGCATTGCTCTATGACAAAAGGTAGTCTGTGTGTAGTTTATCAAGTTTGGATATGAATTGTGCAATTAATATTTGGAACTGACTATGTTATTACCATTTTCCGCTGATTGTTACGGCCAACTGAATAAATGAGCGTACAAGCTCCTTACTAAATGCATGGAAAAAATACATTTTCCTATAATGGTTCATTTTTCTTAGGGAAGGCACAGCTTTTCGAGCTTTTTGGACAGCATACCACTTCCCTTTATCCCGAGGCTTCTTATAGTATAGACACTATAGACCAATGCTGTGATATTGAAAGAGATTAAGAAGGGGACGCTTCATAATATAAATTCCGCAATTTTTATGCGAGTCTGCTTGACTGTTCAGTGAGAGTATTGGGGTGCCAAAATCAAAAGTCACCAAACACTGTTAAAGCCCTTAAAAGCAACGTTTAGGTGGTATAGACATGCAGAATGGATGAACGAAAAAATAAGTGAAGTGAGGAGGGGGGTGTCTTCAAGACCCATGTTCACTCCTTCTCATCCTCAAAAAGATACTCCACACATCATCCTCAATGATGACATAGACCCTAAGGGAAATTATTTTCCTCAAAACCTCCTATAAAAAAATAAAAAAACAAACAACAAACTCTATTTTAGAAATAAAAAGATATTTTTAACTCTATATGAATGGTTGAATCCACTTCTATTTTTTGTATAAATACGTCGATTAGTTTCGATTCGACTGAATCACCTTCAGGAATTAAAATATACTAAATAAATAACATGGTTTGTAAAAATTGGGAAAAGAGAGATACAATATTAAGAGCGACACAACAATATAACAATAGTAACATAAAATATAACAACAGAAACATAAAATATAACAATAGAAACATAAAATATAACAACAGAAACATAAAATATAAAAACAGAAACATAAAATATAACAATAGAAACATAAAATATAACAATAGAAACATAAAATATAACAACAGAAACATAAAATATAAAAACAGAAACATAAAATATAACAATAGAAACATAAAATATAACAACAGAAACATAAAATATAACAATAGAAACATAAAATATAACAATAGAAACATAAAATATAACAACAGAAACATAAAATATAACAATAGAAACATGCAATACAACTTAGATATAGACGATGGGAAAACCAAAAAAGACAAAGAAGTTAACAGAACGTCAAGTAAGGTGGCGGATTGTTTGAGGAGAGGTAGCGTTAGAGGGGAACGGAAATATGTCCAAAATTGGACTATAAGTTCTTAAGTAATTAATAAGTTTTTGATTATTTAGTAGGTGACTGTTACTAATTTTCTTATATTTTTTTTATTTTATCTTCGAGGCTTCTAAGTTGTTTAGCTGTAGGCCTATTAAAATATTTATACATTAAAAATCATCAAAAAAATTATTAGTACTTGTCAAATGTTCCGCAAATTCAAAAAAACCTACATTATTAAATTTTGATTTTAACATTAAAATCATGGGCGGTTTCATCTATATAAAACGAAGGGCAATCATTACAAACGAGTTTATAAAATGCCAGAATGACTTAAATTATATTGGATATATATTTTTTAATAAAAACTCTCTCGAAACCGACGTGAAAATTTACAGGACAGTAAAACAGATATCGATAAAGGGACATTTTTTCACCTGGGTCTTTTTCAACAAAAGAACGCATTTGTAGGTTTGGTAGAACGTTTTTTTTTCTACTAGCTCCTTCCATTCGTAATAAGTTCCATGTTTAAATAATAGAACGCAATCCGGAATCGCATCATTCACAGTTCACGGTTTTGAATTTCGAAATTGGAATTGTTAACATTCGATTTTGAATTCGATCTTTTCAAAAAAAAGAAAGAAAGTGGATATTTCGGGGAGTTTATTCTTGGAACATGCGACCTCCGTGGTTTTGTGATTACGTAAAAAAAAATTAAAAATTAATATAACATTTTCATTTGATTATTTTTTTTATCTCGTATTTTACAATTCCGAGGGTTGTGTTGTATAGAATGAAGGGGGAAGATTCTTTGAAAGAAGTCGGCTATTTAAAAAGAGTAAAATCTTTTCTAAAATCATCAACATTAACCTAGTTTTTTTCACTCATTTTAATTTGTTCTTGGCAATACTAGTTTATAGTGGGATTCTGATAATAATCCATATGTTTTGCAGTGAGGTACAAAATTAGAAGATAAAGGCTCAAGAATACGAATGAATGTGGATAAAGCAAGCCGTTTTCACATTGTAGAAAGTAAAAGTATTTCTTGTTGTGAATACCGCACAAGAGTCCCAATTACTCCTTCCTAACCGGAGCCAGCGAGACTATGGAGTATGTTGCGAGTCTGGAGGCTATGAGGAGATGAAGAAGATGGGACAGATGAAGGTGGAGAAGTACCTGGCTATTCAGATTTGATCACCAGACACTGCCAAAAGCCATTTCAAGCAAAATTTCAATTCTGAATGGCCGTCTTTCACCAAGGCGATACTGAGAGTATCTACCACTCTGAAACATGCCGTAAGTATATTGTTTCAATGTCAATTAACACAAGTGAATTTAATAAGATTTACTTTCGCACGTCGGGATTCGAACCCGCGACCTGCGGATTCGTAGTCGAAGACCTTACCCCTCGACCACGGACACCGTCTTTGCTTAGCTATAGTTTTATACCTAAAATAAATAAATGAAGTATAATAAATAAATTATATAAATTATATAAATTTGACCATTTACAGGTTTCCACTGGGGTATTAATATTTGAGCGATTCTACTGATTTTCAAATAAATCGAAATAAAATTAAAAAGATAATTATGCAAAATAAAGAGGGAATATAAATTTTAAAGTTACGTGTAATTTGTTTTGGGGTGTGGAAAGGAAGGGGGTAGCGGGGAATTGATCTAGTTGAAATTTATATGTGTGATTTATATTAATAAAAAACAAGTAAAATACCGCGTATACATAAAGAAGAAAGTTAATAGACTGGTGGTAGTACGAGGTGCGTAGGAATCTGAAGTTAAAAAGGCTCGATAGATCGCCGGTGTGACTTTATGGAGTGTGGTGCACGGTTAAAGTTATCAAATTGTGAGTAGTGCTTGTTAAAAGTATATGATGCCCGATAGATGAAGGAGTTTTGCTTAGAATTAGTGTTGCATCGAGGAAGGCTAAGAATTCGGTTCGATGTGGTTAGTTTATTGGAAACTCATAGTTTTGGCCAAAACTTAATATTTTGAACTATTTTCTAACATTTGCGAACCCGTTTGTAAATATTTGGATAAATTCAGTAAACTTAATTTCACAGTAATTTGAAAATTAACTGCGACCGCTTTGGCAGCCCTTTTCCCAATATATTTCTCAACTTCACATGAGAGTATTTTATGAGTTACAATATTCACTTTTTATTTTTTTATTTTTTATCATTTTTTTTTTTTTTTTTTAAATTTAATGTAAATCAAATTTAATAATGTCATTATTAAGTTCTCCAAGTATTTTTAGTTGTTATTATTGTGACAGCTGTTTCGGCGTTTAAGGCCATTTTCAAACTGTTATTAATCCACATTGTGACGACTTATTTATATGATTTAATTCACTCTCACTCCTTTAAAATTTGGATGGGTAATGATTTATTATCAATAAAACCGATTTAGTTAGAAAGCAAATTAAAATTCTGAATTCTCTGAGGTTTTCACATTTCTAATGTGTTTTTACTCGTATTTAACTGACAATGTTTTCTTAATTGATTTATTTAAATGTGTTGTACTGTTTTGATAATGTGAACACATACTGAGTAGCGGTGAATATATAATTCTCCTTACTTTATTAATAAAGTAAGGAAAATTATAAATTCCATAAAATTATTATCAAGCCTGCAATGTAATACATTAATTAAAATTCTTATTCGTCTTTACCACTGAATCTTTTCAGCTGTAGAAACGGCCAATCAAGCCTGCAAAATAATACATGAATTAAAATTCTTATTCATCTTATCCACTCAATCTTTTCAGCTATTTGTAGAAACGGCCAATCAAGCCTGCAAAATAATACATGAGTTAAAATTCTTATTCATCTTATCCACTCAATCTTTTCAGCTATCTGTAGAAACGGCCAATCAAGCCTGCAAAATAATACATTAATTAAAATTCTTATTCATCTTATCCACTCAATCCTTTCAGCTATCTGTAGAAACGGCCAATCAAGCCTGCAAAATAATACATGAATTAAAATTCTTATTCATCTTATCCACTTAATCTTTTCAGCTATCTGTAGAAACGGCCAATCAAGCCTGCAAAATAATACATGAATTAAAATTCTTATTCATCTTATCCACTCAATCTTTTCAGCTATCTGTAGAAACGGCCAATCAATCCTGCAAAATAATACATTAATTAAAATTCTTATTCATCTAATCCACTGAATCTCTTCAGCTATCTGTAGAAACGGCCAATCAAGCCTGCAAAATAATACATTAATTAAAATTCTTATTCATATTATCCACTCAATCTTTTCAGCTATCTGTAGAAACGGCCAATCAAGCCTGCAAAATAATACATGAGTTAAAATTCTTATTCATCTTATCCACTCAATCTTTTCAGCTATCTGTAGAAACGGCCAATCAAGCCTGCAAAATAATACATTAATTAAAATTCTTATTCATCTTATCCACTCAATCTTTTCAGCTATCTGTAGAAACGGCCAATCAATCCTGCAAAATAATACATGAATTAAAATTCTTATTCATCTTATCCACTCAATCTTTTCAGCTATCTGTAGAAACGGCCAATCAAGCCTGCAAAATAATACATTAATTAAAATTCTTATTCATCTAATCCACTGAATCTCTTCAGCTATCTGTAGATACGGCCAATCAAGCCTGCAAAATAATACATTAATTAAAATTCTTATTCATATTATCCACTCAATCTTTTCAGCTATCTGTAGAAACGGCCAATCAAGCCTGCAAAATAATACATGAGTTAAAATTCTTATTCATCTTATCCACTCAATCTTTTCAGCTATCTGTAGAAACGGCCAATCAAGCCTGCAAAATAATACATTAATTAAAATTCTTATTCATCTTATCCACTCAATCTTTTCAGCTATCTGTAGAAACGGCCTATCAAGCCTGCAAAATAATACACAAATTAAAAGTTTTATTCAGCTAGATGAACGGTCATCTATCAGCAGCAAATCAGCCGGAAACGACCTATCAATTCTGCAATATAATTCTCCCATTACATAACCGCTGATCTTGTAAGATCTTCCAAATGTTCTAGCGGCCCTTTTCCCCAATATATCGATCAAAATCGCACATGTAACACTTGTTACAATAATGCCACATGCGCATTTGCAACACCGTGCGGCGCTTTCTACCAAATGTCTCTATTTTGTCAGCGTGTGCGCGCGCTGGGAGCGTGTCCGCGGCCCCGGCCGGTGGGGCTCCGGCGTGGGGCGGAGAGCGGGGGAGCTAGTATCGCTAAATGGTGACGTTTATTGAATACTGATAGCCGAGACACGACGCAAACGTGTCCCGTGTGTTTTCGGCGAGGAGACGGGGGCGAAACGTTCCAGGGGGTTAAATATACATTTCGGCTTTTCTGTTTTGATACACCAGGTCAAGAGTTTTGGGTTCTTATTAGCTCAACGCGTACCAGAGTAGGTCTGATAATGAGGTAATCTCTATCGCAATATGTCCACTAACTAACAACCCGTGTCGTGCACTTCTCTATGACCAAGGGTAGCCTGCAGAAAGGCGCGTTCCCAATTTCCGTGCCCTTATCAGAAAACGGATCGAAGTACAACAGAGCGCGACTAGCCAAGAGCGAAAACATCCTTGTGATGGGAGCAATAGACTTCTGGAAAGGTTCCATTTAAAAGCAATGTAGCCAGTTCCTGATGTTTTAGATTTCTAAAAGTTTTTATTTTATTTAACCTTTACAATTTATAACATAACATATTAAAAAAAAAACCTTAAAAATTTTGGCGATCTTAAAAAATTACGTTTTTTATTATCTTCTGTTGATACTTCTGGACAAGCTGACAAATGAGTAGTTGCTTTTTCAAAAATAACTCAATTCAATTTCTATTTTTATTAATTAAATGAAACACGTTGTTATCAACCACGAATATATTTTATTTTTACATATGTTATAACACATAAGAGTCCCAGCTGCTCGGAACCGTTTGGAGCCAGTGAGACTATGGCATCCCCAATTGGGGAATATTGTGAGGCTAACTATGCAAGTAAAATAACTATTATTATATATACCCTGATGAAGCTTGAGTTGAGCGAAACCGGTTGGTGAAAATAAAATATAATTATAACAATTATAACAATTTTAAGCTCCTTTTTTGAAAAATGATTTCGGACAAGTCCAACAATTACGGTCTAACTGTTCTCCGGTACCCTGAGCTATGACTATCAATATATTGTGTCTATGGTTACAAACTCGTACATAAAAAAAGAATAGTTTGAATTTATTACTTTTTTATGTAAATCATTTTATTAATAGTACATTCGTGTATTAGTAAAATATTGTGTATAAGTGCTGAAATTGAGTAAAAAAAGAGCCATGCGTAAAACGCATGATACGTGAATTACAGCCGGCAGACCGCCGGTTACTACTGACAACCGCGTATCCGTGCCGCGGTGAGTGAAAGCACGTACTCCTCTCGCTCACTACCATACCGCTCGGAAAGTTATTAACGCACGCAGACATACGGTCTCCGTGTTTGTTTAGATGCGATCCTTGGCTACGAATCCGGAGGTCACTGGTTCAAATCCCGGCGTGCGGAAGTAAATTTTATTTGATTAAATTATCTTATTTCACAATTTATTCATTAAAAATAATATGTATTGATATATTTACTGCACGTTCCAGAGCGGATACTGTCAGTATCGCCCTGGTGAAAGACCACCATTCAGAATCGAAACGTTGCTTGTAATAGTTGTAGCATTTGGTGACCAGATCTGAATAGCCAGGTACCACCTTGCTCTTCCCCATCTCCTTCCCCTCCTCGTTACCTTCAGCCTCACAATATTCCCCAATTGGGGATGCCATAGTCTCACTGGCTCCAAACGGTTCCGAGCAGCTGGGACTCTTATGTGGTATAACATAAAAATATAAAAATACAAATGAAACGTTCACATCACTATTTTTTTCCCGATTTTCCAACTAACCCTTTTTTCTGTTGTTATCGATAAATACTTCCATATATTAACATGAACTCTGTGTTTAGTACACAGAGATGATGAAATTATTAAACATAATATTGAATCAGTTAACAGCACCGGCAAGGAATGGTATAGATAGATACCTCTTCGGTGCTCGGCGTTCTTTTATTACTGCCAAGGTAGAACCATCACAGTTATATATACCTCATTGACGACTTGACGACAGTTGGTGACTAGTTAGAGATAGCTCCTGATTGTACTCAGTTCATAAAATAGCATTTTCTTTCACCAGATTGGTCTACGGATCTTCATCTTAAAAATATGGAAAACGCTTTCGCATTTTTTAATGCACTGAACTACTGCAACCATAGCTTAGCACTGGACTATGTCAACCCATAGTTTAGCACTAGACTATAGTAACCTATAGCTTAATACTGGACTATAGCAATCCATATCTTAGCACTGGACTATATCAACCCATAGCTTAGCCCTGGACTATAGCAACCCATAGCTTAGCACTGGACTATAGAGACCCATAGCTTGGCACTGGACTATTTCAGCCCATAGCTTAGCTCTAGACTATATCAACGTATAGCTTAGCACTGGAGTATTTCAGCCTATGTTCAATTCGGCGACCAGATGTAACAGAACGGTGACATAATAAAACATGATAACATAATTGGTAAGGTGGGGTTAGACCTGTTATTTATTTGTTCTTTTTCTGCTTTGTCATGGAACCCTTCAATTCTGGACTGGGTGATTCGTCTATTAATATCCCGGTTCATGTTGTTTTGGGCCGTAAAAAGAGTTTCCAGTTAATAAATACGTGTTTTTTAATAGTCGACGAATATTAACATTTTACCCAGGTCGCCGCATGTTCCCGTTATTCCCGGCAACATTCAGCACGAAACCGCGGGTCCCATACGGCACAAAAACTGGCCCCTCCGTCTGCCTGCCGGTAGAATGCGAGGAACATTGTTGTTCACATTTGAATGCCTTTACCCTCCCCGGACTTCTGCTGCCCGGGGAATATATTCGCGGCAATTGCCGTGCAAGAGGTACTCCGAGAGGGTGGAACGCCACCGAATGACACCCAAGTTACATTTGTTATTAAGGCCATAGGTGACACTATCGTTATAAAAGACTACAAGTTTAGTATAATAAGAAATTAGCTGACAATTCATTCGAAGTTAGACTAAATAAGGAATCCAGTGTTATTTTAGATACTGAAGATGTTCACTACAAGTGTTATATGATAAGGATAAAAGTGGTTCTATGGAAATTGAGGACATTCACTGCAAGTTTTATATGATAAGTAATAAGGTGTAATATTGTAAACTAAAGACACTCATCCGAAATTATAATTAAGAATGTCAATTTGATACTGAAGACGTTCACTACAAGTTATGATATTCACTACAAATTTAATATGAACAGGATACTGGTGGTGCTATGGAAATTTGCATGATAAATATATATGCCACAATGGAAACTGGAGATATTCACTTCAAGTTTTGAAATTCACTACAAGTTTTATATGATAATGAAATAGGTAGCACAATTGACACTAAAGATATTCACAACAGGTTTTGAAATAGAGTACACGTTTGATATGATAAGGATACAGGTGCGAATGTGAGGACACTCACAACAAGTTTGATGTGATAATGAATTAGGTGGCACAATGGAGACTAAACGTATTCTTCACTACAGGTTTGATAATCACTACAAATTTACATATTCACTACGAATTTGAAATTCACCATACTTTTAGATATTCACTACGAACATGATATGATAAAGATACAGGTGGTTCTGTGGAAACTGAGGACATTCACTACAAGTCTCAGATGAAAAAAAAATTACTCTCTCAGAAGTTTGACATTGTTTTGGGACATTTCAAACCAAAAATCAAAACGAATGAACAAGTCATACGCATACTAGAGCTTGATTAAAAAGGATACATCATCAAAGTTCTAAGCTAAAAAGTCAAAAACTTAAATGGACTGGATGTTGTTTGTTTTACATCCAACATTATATGGCTATGCAATATATTTTGAAGCAAATCATTACTGACTATAATGGTTTGGCCATGTAGAGCGGATGAACGAAGAAAGGGGTGTATGGAGAAGAAGTCCCGAACGCCCGAGGAATACAAGTCACTTGATTATGCCATGGCACGATCAAATAACCGTAATACTTTAGTCGGGTCATGTCAAGAGTATGAATAACAGAAGGGTATGTATGAGATGATGTGTTAATCTGAATAAAGTGAATATATGTGCCGATACCAAGTTGTTTGGCGGACTATCCTCTCTGCCTACTCTTTTGGAGAAACGCGGTGATGGTTAATTAATTGATTGGAAGGATCGAAGAAAGTCACGTTAGGATATAAATATTGCTTGCAATAAGTTTACCTATGTTTAGTGACCAGATTTGAATAGATAGATAATTTCCAATCTTCTGCTTCTCCTAACTTACTACCCTCAGCCATACATCATTCTCCAATTTACGAATTCAACAGTTCCACTGACTCCGGACCGACTAGAATGTGGTAAAATATATAAAACAATAAAAAAGCTGTGCATTTAAGGGACAGATTTTCTAAATACTCAGTTTCAATTTCTGCTGCTACATCATCTCCTTTTCCTCCAACTTATGCTAAAAAGCAAGATTTAAAAAAAAATATTGCATCAATATTCCTCTAAAAAAGAAATAATACATCGTTTGGTGAGATGAAACAGAAAAAAATGTTTTTTAAATAAATTATTCATGTAATTCGACATTCTACTTAGCTTAAGACTTCGTGTTTACCTCTTCTCTATCTATTTCTCTAGATCTTCGATAAAAGGATTCATTTTTAAATAGAACGTCGTCCAATACACGCCTTTCCTTACGGAAATGTATTCCAGAATTTAATTAATTTAAAATTATTCATTCTAAGAATTGAGCAATAAATCGCTGAAGAACTAAAATACAACACTGTCACCTTAATATGTATGTTTGTCAGTCGATTTACATGTTCTAATTTATATTACCTGAATATTAACTAAATTTACTGACCAAATTTATTGACCAACTTAGCAAAATATTAAGATGTTTATTATAACGTAATTAGCGAAATAGAAATTAAAACATCGAAATTGGAACAAAAACATAATGGTATTTGTATTTCAAGTATTAATCCTTTCTTCGATTGAGATTGTCTAACGGTACCTACTTACTCTAAATCACTTCTACCTGTATTTTAAATAAGTGCTAGGTTAATTAAATGTAGTACCTATTTAAGTTTAATTATTGTTTTAGAGATAGTTCAAGGTATCACACTACCTTTGTATGTAATACTATTTAAATTAATCTGCTGATATACCATGTTAATAGTGAATAAAGTATAGTTTTTAAAGATTTAAAAATCCCCGTTATTCGCAATACTTTAATATGCATTTTACGCTTGCGAGGGGGGTCCTTAAATTTGTTTTCTTTTGTGTTAATTTTGAATAAATCTCTGTCATGTATACATATTTTAAGAGGACAAAATAGCAAAAGCCCGTCTATGTACAGTGGCTATTTCAACAGTACAGTGGTAATTTTAGTTAACATTCCATAATATTCTGCGTTACGTTATGTTTGTGATATTGTCTAAGGTCCGTCGCACGACTGACTGAAAAAGCGCGCTATCCACGCGTTACGGCAGCTGAAACTGAAAAACTGCTTCATGGTAATATTATGACTTTATCCGCCATATCCGGTTGCCATACGCGCAGCATCTTCCCTCTTCTCTCGGCAGAAGCCGCCTCAGCGTTTCCTGTGAGGCCGACGGAGACGGAACCTTATGTCAGTAGGCTTTTACGAAGGTTTTTGTAAATAAACCTGCATACGAGGAAACCCTTATTATTCGTTTAGGATTTATAATTTTCCCTGTTAAATTAACAGTACATAATAACAATTTTACATTGTGGATGTAATTGCTGTTTCGAAGGCTAGGTTTTTGTAAATAATCTTTATTATTTTTTTATTAAATGTGACAATACAAATACAAAAATGTTTACAGAATAACAGCTTAAAATATAAAATGATAAAGAAATTATTATATTTTGTAAACTATTCGATCATTTAGTGTTTTTTCTTAGTCCTCCTCACTAGGGGGTCCTGTTCTGAGACGGACTAGAGTTATTTACTTGGATGTCATCTAATTAGGTTTGTCTTCTTTATCGTTTTTAGTGCTGCTTTTAAGGTTGTTTCATTGATCTCTTTCAGCCAAGCTTTCATTCTTGACTTGTACTTATTAAGCTATTTTATAGGTTTTATGTCTGTGGGAGAATGTTGTGAAGTCTTGTTGCAAAATATATGTAGTTTCTTTTCCGATAGTTGTTTTATAACAAGGAATGTTTTTTTTTGTGTCATTTTGATTCAATCTAGTGTCATGAATGCGTGCTCTAAAGGAGAGTTCCGTATTTTTTTAAAGTTTTAATAGTAAATTATCGTCAAAACTATTGAAATATTTTGTCGAAGGCATCCTTATTGTATTATATCATAGATACATATGCCTTACCATTGTAATAATGTAGAATCAATTTCCGTGATGAATCGACTGCACAATTGACAATAAATATTATATCGATACCACGGGTATTAAAATCTATTAACTTATAAAAATAATTATTAATTGGTTTTGTGTTTAATTCGTAGAACTAGATTTATTTAATGTAAATCAAATTTAATATTTTTTATTATTACTTTATTAGAGTATTTTAATTTAGTAGGGTTTTATGTAACATAATTAATAAAATAAGGAAAATTATGTATTACCCACTTCTCAGTATGTTCACACGACCCAACCAAATACAATTAAATAAGTCATTAGCAATCACGTCATTACAAATCAATTAAGAAAACATTATCACTATATATTACTACAGAAATATTCCTGGGAGGATTCCTGGGAGGACGAGTGCACTCTTTCAGGGCACTTCTCCGCCACCGCATGGGAAGCATATGGTGCAGAGCACGCCAATCCAGTTACATGGATGGATTATCCCTTCATGGCCTTTTGGAAACTTGAAGCCATCAAATATCCACCATAAATTTGTTAATTTTTCTTTTCTCTCTCAGTGAACTTGTATTGCATATTTTACTAAGTAATCGTTTTCTATCTTTTTCTTTTACTTTTTTTTCCTCTATATTTCGTACATATTTTTATTTATTTGTTTGTATTATTATCACCAATGGGGTGTATTGCATTGCACTACCCCTGCATACTTTCTGGAATAATGAACTATTATTATTATTATCATTTAATGCGGGGAAAACACATTATATATGTAAGTACCTCACAGAATAGAGAATTATTAGTTATAACTAACTAACCATCACGCCGTTTCCCTGCAGGGGTAGGCAGAGAGGACAGACCGCCAAACAACTCGATCTTGGCATACACATCTTGCTTCATTAATATTTATACAACGCCTCATACATTCTCTTCTGTTATTCCGACTTCTGACATGGCCCGACTCAAGTATTTGATTCACTTGATCGTGATCATGTCTTCCTCGGGCGTCCCCGGTTTCTTCTTTCATTCACATTCGCGTCATATATTCTTCTTACACTCCTTTCTTCGTTCATTCGCTCTACATGCCCGAACCATCTAAGAGTCCCTTTCTTAATCTTACTCATTACGCTTAAATCAGTCTTGCGTTCTTTACGAATCTCAATATTTTTCACACGTGGTAAATCAGTTTTACAGGTAATAAATCATTTTAAACACCGTCCAAATTATAATTGGGTGGGAGTAAATAAAATCATATAAGAAAGTCGTCGCAATGTGGCCTAAGCACAGTTTGAAAATGGCCTTGAACGCCGAAACAGCTGTCACAATAATAAAAACTAAAATACTTGCAGAATTTAATACAATTCAATGTTATTTTAATTATATGCTATTCTTGACAGTATATATCTTGTTTTTTGTGCATTGTATAATTTATAGAATTTTTTTTTAAATAAATGTATTACAGATATCATGTATTATTTTACATTTTATACATGCAATGTAATAAAGCGTAAAAGCCCAAATTGGGCGTAAATAAATAAATAATTAAATATTGTAAGGAAACCTTAGTAATAAATTTCTCTTTGATTTTTACTGTCGCTGTTACTGGCGATGATTTCGTTTTACAGGTGACTACTTTCAAAGGTTTTTATAAACGATTCTGCAAAATATGCGAAAATCTATTTAGTATTTGTGTGTTTTACTGTTACTTCATTACTTCACTATTAGAAGTCTTTTATTTTAATTACTTTATAAACCATCGTGCATATTATGTTAACTGGGAACGACGTTGTAGACATAATATAACCGACTTATGGACAGTTTTATAAAGGAACTACCAAATTTCTGTTAACAAATCGTCTCGTTAACAGACGGATAACGATCCGTCCGTTTTTTTATCTTGAATAATTGCCATTCGCTTGTCATCACTTTCACAGCTCGTTAATTAATTCATTTCACAAATGCAATTTATATATTGTATTTTGTCGGGCAACAACTGACACCTGTCAAACTATCGGTAATCTGACGAACGTTTATAAAACTACAAAATTGGGCGGTAGACCAAATATTAGTTAGAAATGGTATCAAGCGTTACGAATGGATGGTTATAAGACCGACCCTTACTCCCTTTTTAACGCATGTTATACTCAGTGAAAAAGTCTTTTTAATAAACCGACATAATGTGAGGAAACCCATTTACTCTTTTTAATGTTAAATATCATTTTAAGTAACGACGATATCATATTTTAAAGTTATTAATTTAATCGAGCTTCCTCTTCGTTTAAAAATGATCACTGTTCTTTTAAATTTTGAAAATTAGATGCGCTAGATTGATAATTTTTGAAAAATATGACGAAAGAACAGTGTCCACCTGCGCGGCGCTCCTCGCATTTGTCTTCATGTCCGATGATTGCGTCTTCATTCCCCCGCAACGAAAAAAGAACCTACTTATAAAATATTTTGTTTATTTCTATACATCACACGTCGCCACTGGGTACAACCTAGCGCACCACGTGATACGCACTCATCTCGTTCTAGCCGCACAGTACAGACGTGATGGAGAGCGTGTTTCATGATCCGTGTGATCAGTGGCGACGTGTAATAGTATTTTTTGTTATTGATGCTTTTTTTTAAATATCGTCGGACAGAAAAATGAATTCCATATCTTTTATTCCGGAATCACTGGCTAAAGTCTATCGGGTACTTTCTTATACACCTGTAGAGTCGCTGCCAGGGAGACGATATATAATAGGTATATTGGACAAAAAATAGAAACTCTCAGACATATTGGTACTTTCGGTTCGTGGATCAGGCGCTAGCCACTGAGCTACCAACGCAACCCCCAGCTCTCTAGTCCCTTTAATACTCCTGTTTCCAAATTCATTCAGTCCCACGATCATTCAGTCCCCTAACTCCATAGTCCCACCAGCACTCAAGTCCCTACAACAAGCGGTAGATACTCGATAATATGATTAGTCATGTAAATATACTTTCCGATCTTCCTCTTCCCAATCGCCTTCTTCTCACACTCACTTCAGCCTCACGGCATACCCCAATAGAGGATGCCATAGTCCCAGTAGCTCCGCGCTGTTTTAACCCTTGTACGGTATTCGCATAAGGTGTTTTTATCACCAGTCATTCATCCCTCTAGAAACCACCTCCCAGCTTCCTCCAACCAACCCTCCAAGCGTCTCCAATCCGCGGTCTTCCATACCCCCCCCTGATTGAATCCCCCCAGTCCGCAATTCCTCCAGATATTATTTATTAGTCGACAGCACGTCCATCCCAAAGCGGCGCGGCTTGCACCCAGTTTCGGCAGCAGGCATCCTGGTCCGGCGTCCAGAATTCGGCCAGCCGATGCCCGATGCCCGGCCACATAATCGAAACAGACATTAAGAACTCTCGCGCATAGCGGCCGGGTAATTAAAAACGGCGGAATCTCGCCGTTGACTTTCGGCCAGAGCGCGTTTTTTCCCCGCACGGGAATGGAGACCGAGTCCGCAGTCATCTTCGTCCCTTGTCGGCCCGGCGTTCCGGGAACCGACAAATGACGACCGTCCGCCGAATGCCTGTTCGGCCTGTTCGGGTATGTCCGGAATGTCAATTTACAGAGGCTCCTCAGCTTCGTCGGATGGTTGCTGCTTCTAGTTCATCAAATCGGGCTCGTCATACATCGCTACTTGCTATCGGAACCTATCGCAAACAACCCTACTTCCAATTACATACATCTGTTAGAGACCAGGACGGTGGACAAGTCACAAAGGCAACTTGGGTCCGTCGTATGCGTGCCTCTTAGTTCATCAAAATCGTGAAAATACATCACTGCTTGAACAGACCTATCGCAAACAACTTCTTGTCCGTTTAATTTAAATCTTTTGTCCTCGAAGATACTTACCAAAGAGACGAAAAATCGATCGTCATGTTTTTTTTTATATGAATACCCCACGAGAGTCCCAACTGCTCCCAACCGTCTGGAGCCAGTGAGACTATGGCATCCCCAGTTGGGGAATGTTGTGAGGCTGGAGGTATTGGGGAGGGGAAGGAGAAGGGAGGAGGAAGGTTGGGAAATACCTGGCTATTGGCAGATCTGGTCACCAAACACGGCTAAAAGCCATTTCAAGCAACGTTTCAATTCTGAATGGTGGTCTTTCACCAGGGCGATACTGAAAGTATCTTCCACTCTGGAAATGTGTAAATGAAATGTTTTGGATCTTGAAACACATCATGTATACTCACCACTAATGGCTCTATTTTTACCTCCGCATCTTTCTCATAAACGATACAATATGTAACGGGAAAGAGGGGTCACAAAGATCTTTCAACGGAACAGTTGTACAAAAAATATAAATGAAAAAGAAGTTCACCTGGGCTAAAAATAGACCCATATATACGCCCAAATCTAATAAGGAATAATCTCCCCTAATAAAATAAGGAATAATCTCCCCTAATAAAATAAGGAATAATCTCCCCTAATAAAATAAGGAATAAGGAGTCCACGAAAACTCTATTTTTATTATTATTTTTAGTCGCTTCTATCTGAATTCATTCACGAAAAATAACTCTAATTTTTTTTCTTCTTTTTTTCGGATATTGAAACTGATTCGTAGACACAATGCCGGCCATATTGCTTGTGGCTGGTTTCGGGGAGTTTCCTGCAACACGGCCGAAAGAGTCGCTCAATACCTTGGACGAAATATACAAGAAAGTATTGGCCCGCACAAATTTATCAATTCTGGAAGAGCTTGGCAACCACAAATGTCTGCCTACTGCATATTCCCAGATACTTTGGACACGTTAGTCGCCAAACCGAGAACTCCAACCTGGAGAAACTCGTGGTCACTGCAAAGTGGAAGGCAGGAGAAGCAGAGGAAGGTCACCGATGCGTTGGAGTGACCAAATTTCGCATGTGTCCGGAACGTCGGCGTACGCAGCTCTCCACGCGGCGCAGATTCGCGAGGAGTGGAAGATGGCATAGGTAATATGAACATTTTGTTTATACTTTATTTTATTTTATTACACACTTTATTACCGTTACTTATAGCCGTTCTTCCCAACCCTACTGAGCAACTGATGAGCTGAAATTTTGACTCAACATTTTTAAATGCACAAATACGCTCTTCCCAGCGAAACTCTCGATCAAATTTACAATCGATTTAGGATACCGTCGCTGCATATATAATATAGCTTATGTGCCGTTTCGTACATTCTGAGATGATCGAGTAAAACTGCTTTAAAAAATAATTGCAAAGACTCGATTTGCTAAAAAGAATAGATTTGTTAAGCTGGAAAGCTTGCCTAATAATTGTAAAAAATATATTTGGCAAATCTAGTCTGCAATTATTTTTTAAAGAGGTTTTTCTCGATAATCTGAGAATGTACGAAACGGCACATAAGGCTACATTATAAATGCAGCGACGATATATTGATTTTTATGGATTAAGTTCCACTCAACGGACTAGTTATAAAAAGTGTGAACAGGGTGAACAAATGTCAGTATGGTGTGAAACGTCATTATTGGTTCGCGATCTATTTATCGCCATTCAAATATTGAATGACTAAGTTTTATTTCCATTTTCGAAGGTCAAAACATGTTTTTTGTACATTTTAAATAAAACTGAAGAGAACCTAACTTATTTTATTTATTATAATCTACGTTTTATCTTATTTTTCACGAAAGACAAACGTCAAATGTCAAATGTACGTTTATGAAAGTGGGCGGGTACTATTATATTTTATATGATAGTGGGCGGGCACTAATTTATAGTATACGAAAGTGGGCGGGCACCTCCACAGACAATTTAGGATAAAAAATGCTTGAAAACAGGTATGCAGAGCGAATGCTCACAAAATATTGCTCGGTCCCTCAGATTGATCTTCGAAAAGTTGGGAAAAACGGCAGTTAATTTCTGTGCTTATTTTGTGTCTAATTTAATAAGAATGCTGTAGAAGTTAGTCCAGGAACTTAGAAGCATGCTTCATAAATGTCCTGTTAGTAATAAATAACAAAATCAGCGGTCTTTTGTAATTCACGCCTTTTTTACCTTTTCGCTCTGTTTATTTAAATGGCTGCCTGTCATAACTTGATGACGCTATAATAAAAACCCTGTCGGTCTCTCTTGGATAGATTTTTGTTATATAGGGGTGAGGAATGTATGCATACATGCTCTCCCCTTTACCAATGGGGCAGCAGAGGCGATGGAATCAAATAGTTAAGCGATGGTAGGGTCCGTCCCGAGGGACACTTCCGACAAGGTCTTCATAAGAAGTCCATCAGTTTTTCATCAGCATTTCAAAAAAAAATTCTCTCATTGTCACCATGAATTACAGGCAATACTAGCACTACATAAACTAATTATCCATTACATTACTTTCATTTCTCGTCTCGGCACGCATCCCTTGCTTCATTCACATTCATGCATACTCTTCTATTATTCTGACTCTAATATCTCGAGACCCTCAGGCCCTATGTCATCTTTAGGATTTTGTGTGAAAGAAGAGAAAGGGGAGGAAATTCTGGAAAGGAAAAGGGCATGAGGGGTGGGTAGGATCCTGGGGGTCAGTGTGTCCAGGAGTGACGAAGTATTAATCCATACCTTCCACTGAGATGCAAGGCGATGGGCCAAGAGAGTCCATCTGGAAAGATCAAGGGATCTCTCTCGACTGGCCTTTACCGATCTGGCCCACTACGTAGTTGGTGGACAGATGCATCCGCCGTCAGAACTTGTACAAACTTGACCCCATGATCCCGGGAACCCCTACCCCTACCCTAAACGTTGCTATATTAAAGCAGAGATGATGGTTATCCAATTAATGTTTCCCGGAGCGGTGGTACCATACCTGACTCCCAAATTGGATTCCATTTGACGGCTTCCATGGTCGAGGGGTAAGGCTCTCGACTACGAATCCGAAGGTCGCGGGTTCAAATCCCGGCGTGCGCAAGTAATTTTATTTAATTAATTTGTGTTGTTTCACAATTAATTCATTTAAAAATAATATATAGTATATTTGCGCACGTTCCAGAGTGGAAGATACTCCCAGTATCGACCTTGTGAAAGACCACCATTCAGAATTGAAACATTGCTTGAAATGGCTTTTTGCCGTGTTTGGTGACCAGATCTGAATAGCCAGGTATTTCCCCTTTTCCCCACCTTCCTCTCCCCCTTCTCCTTCCCCTCCGCAATACCTTCAGCCTCACAACATTCCTCAATTGGGAATGCCATAGTCTCACTGGTTACAGACGGTTGGGAGCAGTTTGGGACTCTTGTGCGGTATTGATATAAAAAAAATATTAAAAAAAATTACTCGATCGTGCCACGTCTTCCTCTGGTGTCCTCCGACTTCTTCTACAATTCACTCTCCCATCATATATTCTCCTCGCATTATTTCTTCATTCATCCGCTCTACATGGTCAAACCATCTAAACTTCCCTTTCTTAATTTTTTTATTACACTTAGAGATACATCAGCCTAGCATTCTTTCCAAAATTGCAACGCAGCCTTGGCATAGCCATGTTTTACCGCACATATAGGCAATTTTGAAAATTATTCTTAGAATCACCATCAGAACTCCTGCAGACTATGTTTTGAATGTCCTGAATTTAATTTCTCTGAAACAATTGTCTTCAAGGGATATTTTAATTTGCGCATTCAAAAACCAGGATAATTTTGCCCATGCAGGCTCTGGTCGATTCACAAGATCCTCATTACTGCATACATTCCATCAACCTACAACTAAAACAACTTTTGAACAGAGCAATTTGCAATATTTCTCTTTAAAAATATTTTACATCCTCCCTCTAGCAATAAAAACCATTATAAAATTAACCGACTTCAAAAGAAGATATGATTTATGGACACGGGAAGGAATAATATCGATATGATGTTGCAACCGAAAGGAGTTTAACGGTCACCGTAGATATTAGGATTTTTATTTATTTATTACTTTGTAATTTTCCTTCAGTAATATTTTAACATAATTACGAAAACTTACATAAAAAATTAACAAACTTTCAAAAAACTTGACCTAATTTATAATACATGCATAAAACCACGTACAGTGTGACCTTAGAACGGGGTACCCCAGCAAGCTCACATTTTTTGCGACTTTTGTAAAAAATTATGAAAATAAATAAATACACCTTAGGTATTTCAATAATCAAAATTTACATAACTAAGTTACTGTAAAAGAATATCGATATTGTCTCAAAGACAAACTTAAGCTTTTCCCTTTCATCTCTAAATCCTTCTTCAGTTTTTTTTTTCTCTGTATGTTGAAATAAAGTAATTGATAGTGTACGAATAAACATATGCAACTGAAAGAGTTTTTCAAATAATTATAATTCCTTCAAATGCTTGGTAACTTTGTGGCATCATTATTAATTATATAAATTGAAAATACACTTTGTATATACCACTAAGTAAAGTGGTATATACAAAGCGTATTTTCAATTTATATAATTTTCAAATAATTATTTAAAGAAATAGTATGTACGTGCTACTGGCCTTTTTAAAATTACTTACTATATAAATACAGGGTTTAATCTGAACATTAACCCTTTCAGACCTGCATAAAATTAATAATAATATTAATTATTAATAAAAAATTTTTGATATATAAAAATGTGAAATATTTTGCGTTTTGTTTTTTATGCTTTAGACCTTTAGAAGTTTTTGTTATGTTCTTTTCAATAGGTTTCACACGGCTTTTTAATACTTAATTTGACACTACTCTGTAGCGGAAACTTCACTGGATAATGCAACAAAGTAATAGTAGGGCCAGCACTCAAAAATGGCCCTAAACATCACTTCGTATTTTTGCTAATTCAAACAATACTATTAATGATTTATATGTAAATTCAATACAGGTAGCTAGGAAAAGGTTTAAGGTTTCATAAAACAAAAATTCTTAAACAGTAATCTTTTAAATCTATGAAATACATAGTAAAACGCCTGTGGCAGTTTTAAAATCAGTTCAATTTTGAACTTTTTACCTAAAACGTCTTTCATATACAAAATAAAAAAAAAAACATTTAAGCGGTTTGGAAGTTGAGATTAAATACAAAATCACATTTAGTAATATAAACATGGATACCGCCTGAAAGAGTTGTAAAAATCCAATGAAAAAAATATCGCACCAAACCAGAAGTGCAAACAGTCTCCTACAATGAAATTTTATATTATTTAAAAATCTATCATAATAATTAGAGCATGCTGAACACAGGACTTTTTGATTCTTTTTTAAATAGTGATTAATACCTAAGATATAACCATCAAAATGTTGATACTTTATGAGAACCTCACCGGTCAGCCGATAAGCGAGTGACGTCACAATACATAAAATGACTGGCGGTACTGCCATTTTAATTGTGAATTGTACTGAATTGTGTCACGTGACGTCAAATGTGTTTTGAGCTGTCTTTTACGCTAGTTCACTTCGAAAACCCACACGTCATTTTTGGAGATATCGATTAACTAGTTTTACTGTCGATTTTAACATAGTAATTAAATATAATACGTTATCACCAAAAAAAAAAAAACTACAACCACAAAAATGTATTCTCTAGACAAAGGGGGGAAAATATATATGTTTTTTTAACCCCTTATTCTTTTTGAGAATAAAAGATATTTTTTTCTTTAATATGCATAATCAAATTTAAATGGCAATAAAAGCTTGTTTTTTCTCTTTCTAACAAAATTTAAATCATATACCTCTTTATGGTATAAAATGAGATTATATGACTTTTAAGAGTCCGTGTCGGGCTGGAATAAATATCTACCAAAAAGATTATACGGCCATTTGTTTTCTGGGAGAAATATCTCCCAAAAAGACTCGACGGGTTAAATATATGTACGTACGGTCCGAAAAGGTTAAAAAAGCCGGAATAAACATAAACAAGACAGCTGTTACGAGTACAAATCCGAACACATGGCGAGCCTACGTGAGTGCAACGTTGTTTGTTTAGCGAGAAAAGGCTCGGATATAAAGTAAATAATGCGACTTCGTTAGTGACGTCGGTGTAATGTTTTCTTAATTGCGTTCAATTGTCCGGATGACGGTTCTCACTCTAAAGTAAGGACAAGGAGGGGCAATAAAAAAACGAATAAAGAACGTCTGTGTGATGTTGGTATTTAAACCCGTTTCAAAATAATATTATATTTACAATTTGAATAAAACCATCTGGTTCACCCGTCATATGACGATGTGGTTATTTGAAGAGGTGAGCGGGCAGTATTTATATATAAAAATGATGCACTGTTGTGATCAAATAAGTGTTTTTTTTTATTTATTTATTTTCATATGTGAATACCGCATAAGACTCCAAACAAACCCAACTGTCCGGAGCCAGTGGGTCTATGGCATCCTCAATTGGGGTATGTTATGAGACTGAAAGGAGCGGGAAAGGAAAGGAGATGGGGAATAGGTAGGTTGGGAAGTATTTGGTTATTCAGATCTTGTCATTAAACATGACTTTAGCCATAGTTTCACTTAGCCATAGCGAGCGGTAGTGTTAGAAACTAAACAACTAATAATTCATGAAAAGGGTAAATCCCACAAGGGGAAGCAACCAAAATAAGGGGGGCGAGCTGAGCGAGCTGGGCGTGCCGCCAATTTTAGTAAAAAATCAAATCAGTAAAAAGTTTCAGCTTGTTTACAAAAGCGAAATATATTGTTAGGGTATTTAGTTTGACCCTTTTAAAAATGTTTTATAATATCCTAACCGCAGTCATTATCACGCGAAATAAACGTGTACGGCAGTCTACTAGGTTGGTGGCAAAATTAATGTAACGTGATCTTTGCCTCCGAGTCGTCGAAATTGTACGTTACGGCAGGTCTATCTATCCAATCTGAAGTCAGTGGTAAAACCTTTAATGGTGAGATTTCATAATGCCCCTAATTTCAAAAAGGACATTTCATAATTGTGCCAAAAAAAACTAGCGGTGCAGTCTAGTACTATTGTTTCACAGCTATCAGTGCAAGCAGTATGGGGATGAGCGGCTTTGGGTTATGTATTCCGTAAAAAACCCGATTGAGGAAGTATTTCCCTAAATCGGAATGCAATACGAATAGAAAAAATTTCAGAATGTAGAACCATTGACATAAAAAATATTCTCAAATTTATTAAAATATATGGACACAATAGTATATTACTAATGACAATTAAGAATAATTAAAAAAAAAAAATAATAATTCAAATGTTTGTTTTAAGTCGATGTTAGTTCCCAGATAGGCAGGTTGCCTAAGGAATCAAATGTTCCAGTTATGCGTGGTGTAATATTTTATTGTTTTTCTTCGAAAGAAAAGTTTTTTTTCGTTGGAAAGGCAGAATAGGGGGGGGGAGGCAAAGGAAAAGTGGAAAAGTGAAACCGACAATATACGTATTGCAATACCTACTATTTTATTAAATATCTTCTTCTCTGATGTAACTGAAAGCATATCACTGTTTATTTTCTAATGTTTTTAAGTTCGACATTTAAAAGTAGACAAAAATTGGCGCTGTGTTCGTTTGAAAGGTTTTAAATGGCAACACAAAGATGGCTCATGGGAAAATCAAAATTACTGTAAAAATTAGTGTGTTCTCTAAGAACATAAATTATACATACTAGAGAACATAAATTAAGCCACTCAGGTATTTACCAACTAGGTTGTAATGATTGTCCATCGTTCTACATAGGTAAAACAACTAGAAATATAAATATTAGAGTCACAGAACATTTAAGATGCTTAAATAATAATAACTTCTCAGAATTTGCCAATCATCTAATTTCCAAAGATCACACTTTTAACAAGGACACAGGGGTTACAATTCTTCACCGTAACAATAAAAGCAAAACAATTGATAACTTAGAAGCACTCGAAATTAGAAAATCCCTGAATAATAATGCTAGTATTTTAAATAACCAAATTAACTTATCTTTTAGTCCCATTCTGAATATTTTCCCAATAAATCGCTCTGTTCTTCCCGGAAATCCTACAATTACCCCTACCCATTAGCTTACCCCCCACTCCAACACCTAAAATTTATATGTCTTGTCAATATTTTATACCATAAGTTAGTTTTAATATTCTCCTGATGAAGGAAGGGTGCTTCCGAAACCGGTAGAGTTTTGATAAAATAAAAGTGGTCTACAACAAATTTATGTGTTTTTTATTGTTCTTTTAAAATTATTTTTTTTATTTTTTATTAAAAAACATTTTTGA
This sequence comes from Halesus radiatus, assembly GCA_022606495.2. Lineage (NCBI taxonomy): Eukaryota > Metazoa > Arthropoda > Insecta > Trichoptera > Limnephilidae > Halesus > Halesus radiatus. Next base: position 205,864 of record JAHDVE020000237.1, on the reverse strand, counting down.
TTAAAAAAACCAGTCTAAGGATGCCCGTGATAGGATGAAACCGGTCCGGTCGAAAATAAATGAATGGAAAAAAGTTACTCAAAAAAATTCATTTTAATATGGAATTCCACCATGAATTGACAGTTTCAAAATTAGAAATAATGATTTGTTTTGTTTCTTTGAAACGAACTATCAAAGGCGAATGTGTGAAAACATTTGAATGTGATGAACATTTTTTTAAATTTCATTATTTTAACGTCCAGAGGGCTTTTACATACAAACACATTATTTTAAATCACACAAAAAAATTAAAAATGGGAAGCACGCACACAAGTTAATTACACTTGAAATAAGAAAAAAAGAAAAAACTGCACCAAAGCTAAAAATATATAGGAATATAAAGGAACAGAAAAAATAATTAAGAAAGTAAAATAATATTTCCTAATTATCTAATGCAAATAGATTCTTTTAGCTAGCCGGGTCTTCAATATATTTATTAACCATTTTATTTTAATACATTTTTATTTTATTTCAGCAGGTAACATATTTAAACAGCTAAGAATCATATTCTTTGTCCATATTTCTTCGTAAGATTGGGAACCATTAATCCTTTATTAAAATTGAGACGAGTATTGTAAGTGTGCTCTAGTCTATTTGTATTATATATAGGCTTATTAATGTGATGAAGTATAATTTTATACCACAGAATTGCTCTTACTGAAAGAATTTTGAAATTCTGATTAACTTATGTAATTAATACGTAATAGAGCATCATGAACACCTCACTAGGAGAACCTGTACTGAGATTTTCACGTTTTTTTTTAAATTTTAATGTGTTGTTGTATAAATTAAGATAATTACTTTAAGAACGTCTTAAATTGCAAAAATTAAAAATTTAAAAAAAAATTATTGAATTGAATTGTACCTGATAACATTTTGTAGTTTCACAATAATAAATATCTACAATTAAATTCCAAGCCAATTGGGGATTAAAAACACGTAAATTTACAATGTAACTTATTTGCTTCAATTTTATTTGCCCAAATATTATGTCCTGTTTAAAATTAACTAATTTGAAGAACAATCTGTACTATTAAAATCCAACTAATTAAACATGGCCAAGATCGCCCTTCATGGGTGAAAATAACAAAAAAAAATACCAAGCCATAAATTCAGTCAAGATTCAGTGGGACTTGGAAAAGAGTGGTTAGAGTAAGTAGATGGGGGAAAAGAATGGTTGGTAAGTAAGTCACTATTTAGATCTGGTCATCAAACATAGCTAAAGCGGAGGTCGTCTAAAAACATCAATATCGTCGTTTGCATACGAATGAAAAACCGTTCCATTGGGTGGATAAAGTAACAAGTGTGAATTGAAAAACCGTACCTTACCTGGAAGAGGTGTCATTGCAGGTCTACTTAGTGTCGCTAGTGGGAACGGACTAAGAACTATGATCACTTATAAAGCGCGGAAAAACTAGTCCGTCCTCTGCCACCGCAATCATTATTATTATTGTCACAAGTAAGCAGTTACTTCAACTTGGCACTTGTCGCAGCGCTTACAAAGCATAGAGGATGCTGCCTAAAAATGAAAATTATTATTTTTTTACTCTAGATCAGTGTTTCTCAACTTTATTTGTGCCATGCCCCACCACAACCCTTCAAAAAATTTCAAATTCATATTCTGCTCGGGGAAAATGCCGCTGGCAAAAAAAAAGTTAGTTCAGAGACAAAAAAATATCTAAAGCTTTAAAAGATTCGACAGTTAAACAAACTAAATAACAGTACACACACACAGGCATAAACATATAACCCCAATAAGATTGTACCGTTATGCCATACGATAAATTTCCAGCGCCGCATTGTACTTACATATTATATTATTTATTTTATAACTTCTACCTCAAAACGTTTCACTGTGTACTCTTCTTTTTCCATGACGTAAACCACCAACTTGTCTTCTTCTTCGTACGTTGTAGAAGGGTTTTTATTTTTATTTTTTTTATTCAATTATTTTTTTTCATACATACATTCACACAAACAAGGTACAAAGGTTATAAAGTTTTTTTTTTTACGTAGATATATATTTTTTTAATTTTCAGTTATGTATACATCTGAACACATGTACATAAACCTACGTGTAATGTATATATAAAGCAAAAAATCCCACATAGGCAAGGCCAGTGCGTGGGTATACCTGGTATCAGTTAGTGGCAGTATATTAGTATATTTGTATTAATACATGGATGTTGAAGGTAAGTTAAATAAAAATTATAATTTATCGAAGGAAGCAATCACTTTGTGGCTTGGCATTATAATTTAAATAAAAAATGTTTTTGTTTTAAGCCACTTTATTTTTTATACATATTTATGCATTCGAATGCATAAATATGTATAAACATATAACATTCGTTTAATAAAAAAGCATGTCTCTACGCAAGCGTAGTTTTACACAAAGGTAATTCAAGTACGTTATTTATTCTGTTACTAAAGCGATTTTCGTTTTTTTAGGAATAGTATTTTTTTTTTAAATATGTATTTTAGGCACTGTAGACAATACTGTAGACAATACTGTAGATATTTTTTAATAAAAAAGCATGTCTCTACGCAAGCGTAGTTTTACACAAAGGTAATTCAAGTACGTTATTTATTCTGTTACTAAAGCGATTTTCGTTTTTTTAGGAATAGTATTTTTTTTTTAAATATGTATTTTAGGCACTGTAGACAATATTTTTTTCTTGTATCTAACAGTTCAGCCTCACGGAATAATTGTATGGAGGGAAAGGTACTTTCTTCATGTAATATTATTTTTAGTATTAATTTTTGAGATGTTTCACGTGGTTATTGATTATTCCATAAGATACTGATGATTGCATCAGTGCATGGTATACCATTTTAATTATTTTGATATCAAATATGCTATTCAAACGTTCAAATATGTAAATTAAATACCTTAATTTACTTACAAGCTTTTCCACATGATATGTCATTTGAGTTAGCTATCTATTATAATTCCTAAATATTTAACTGTATTCCCTGAACTCATTTCTGTACATGTATGGCATGTAACAGGGTTGCAAGTATTGTTGTGGAACCTTATATTTATGGTAGGTTATTCAGTCAGTCGACGCCATCGAGAGTCACTTGGTTCAGCACAGATGTTCCATAGGGAAACTTATGAAGATGACATTCTTCCACCCCTTCGAGAAGACGTGTAGGTTAGTAGTTTAGTTAGTTACATTGAAATTTTTTAATCCTCTATATTTGTTTAACCTTCCAGGTTGGTAAGTTATAGTCAATGTTGTGCCTAGTTGTTGGTGTTAGTTCTTCCCGAAGGCTAAAGAGGTAATAATTATTAAAGCCTTAACTATTTTTCTCTTGGCAAAGAAAGGACACTCAGGAATGGTTAATTATAATGATTAAAATCAAAATAAATTTAACTAAAAAAAACTATTTATCAGTTGCGTGCCGTACGTATTTTTAGATCAACAGCTTTACAAACAAAAATTTCAGTCAGCTTAGAACTAAGAATGAAGATTCCACGGCGTTTTTCAACTAGGTCAACACAAATATTTTCAGTTAACATAATCTGCTATTTTTGTGTTGTGTTTTTAAAGAACCTGACAACCTTTGAAAACCTTCAACAGTCAAAATTATAAGCGGAAAATGTTGTTTGTGTATTTATTTATTTATTACATTATTCACACCCTATACGAGTATATTTTATTACATATTTAGTTAATTACAATGGTCACACAGGTTTCAAATATATTACAGTAGGTACATAGGTAAAATAGGTAGCCTTCATGAAATACAACAACTAAATGTTTCATTTGTGTAACGAACAAATGCAGGAATAACATAGTGTAAGTACCATTCCTAGTAATTAGCTACAGAGGCAAATATTCAAAACATACCTCACATTCACTGATACTTATACTCTAGACACATATATTGATGGAGGAATTTAACTAAATGGATATTTCGATCTTTGGAAATAATCGGCCAGTTAGTAGCTGAGTATACAAATGCATTTGGTTTACACCCAAGTGTCGCGGGTTCAATTATTCTACTAGCTAAGTCCTTCATCATTGCACCAACAATATTTTTCGCTAATAATTATGGTAGTAGGAGTTTTCAAATTTTTTTTTTATTATTCACCAAATATGTTTTTATTTTTTTATTACAGGGGCATTGTATATTATCCTCTACGCTCGGAGTTCACCTGTGTTGTGGAGGACTTTATTCCAGATTAAATTAATTTAGTATGGTCGTAGACTTGAAAATGATAATTTAAAAACATTTAAAATTGTAAAAGTACTGCAAACAATTTCATCATAAATAAAATAAAACATAATTGAAATATTATGAAAAGAATAGTCATATTTTAGATGGATTACAGGCAGTTCCATATGTGTATTTTATATTTTGCAAGACTAGAAGTTTTGAATTGTGTAGGAAGACAACTGAAAAGCTTAATAGCCTGGTATTTTTGATCAGAGGATGGGTTTGTTTTAGGTATTTGTAGTTGATGTGCATGTCTCGTTACAAAATACCCGCAATACTCTAGTGTTAAATGTATTATATTATTATGGAGAAAAATTTGTACATTATGTGTTGAATATAATTTTTGTATGTATATCGTATTATAAAATTTTTGTGTACAGTGCCAGGGAATACTTTTCCCTCTTCCTGTGTCAACTATGGTTAGAGGTGCATAAATGTGGAGATAATCTTCTCTACTCAGTGAGGGGTGCCTATTGCTTGATAATTTTTGTATTGTGAGTACTATCTTTTTTTTTAAATATGGTTGAAGTAGATGTTTGTGGTTACTTTAAGAATTACTTTAACTTAAATTTTCTGATATTTAAACAGTGTGTCAATATATGCTTTACTGGTTATTCCTAACCGGGAATGTTTGTCTTTGTTTTTAAAAAAAGGGCCTCCATGGTCGAGGGGTAAGGCTCTCGACTACGAATCCGAAGGTTGCGGGTTCATACCCAGAAGTGCGCAAATAAATTTTAATTTGTGTTGTTTCACAATTAATTCATTAAACATAATATATAGTATATTTGTGCACGTTTTAGAGTGAAAGATACTGTCAGTATCGCTCTGGTGAAAGACCACCATTCAGAATTGAAACGTTGCTTGAAATGGCCTTTAGTCGTGTTTTGTGACCAGATCTGAATAGCCGGGTATTTCCCCATCTTCCTCTACCACTTCTCCTTCCCCTTCCAACTACCTTCACTCTCACAATATTCCCCAATTAGCGAAGCCGTAGTCTCACTGGCTCCAGACTGGGTAGGAGCAGTTGGGACTCTTATGCGGTATTCACATAAATATATATATATTTTTTTTTTTTAAGAATTGATTGAGGAGCTTATCTATTACAATTAATTAATTTATTAATTGTTTTTGTGTTTAATTCGTAGAACTTCAATTATTTATTTTTTTAAATTTAATGTAAATCAAATATATTATTATTTGCAGGCATTTTTATTTTTTTTATTATTGTGACAGCTGTTTCGGCGTTCAAAGCCATATCCAAACCGCCTGAAAATTGCAGAATTTAATAATGACATTATTAAACATTCAATAAAAAATAAATATACGCATAATCAAGATAAATAAATAAGAAACTCGAAAACCAAACAACTTTTTGAGAAAAAAAAAAAAAATTATTGGAAAGTTGCGAAAATCAGAATTCACTGCACGTCCCTTGTAAAGATCTTTTTGTCGTTTTCTTCTAATGAAATACTTCCACAATCACCTTCTTTAATTATCCCTCCTTCCAGTGCTGCGCTTTTCTGACCATGACGGCTATGTTAATGCGAATGGTGTGAAATCAACTTTTGGATTCTCTGCACATTGCGCCTCTGCAGGTACACTGCCACCATTCTGTTATACATATCGTACCATTCGAATAGGTCGCATAATTAGAGTTGAGGCAAACAATGCACACTTAGATTTGTGTATATATGTTCACTTCCAACAGTGATGTCTTTACGATACGTCACTAGGAAACAGCCTTTTTGGCTTTTGCCTTACTTGATTTTTTTTTTGTTACATCTTTTATACTGTGGTTTTTCTTCAACGGGATGTTCTTTTCTGAAGTCAAATAACAACTTTGAAACGTGCTGTATATAAGCCATGCATTCGTGAGAGAATTGTGTTTCTCAAAAAGAGAATTTTTTTGAATAAATAACATTTTTCTTTAAAAAAATGAGATGTAAATGTATAATTAATATCATGATGTAAGACTTTTTTCTGGATATCTTCAAAAGCCACTGCACGCCACTGCCCTAGCTTACAGTGGTTACACGAAGTCGGTGCATAGCTAACGCTGCATAGTTGAGAATGCGGCCCCTCGAGTTAATTTCGCGGAAAAGGTGCTAGGAAAAAAGTAGCTCCCGTCGCGAAAAAATTCTCACTCACAAGTATGAAGGGTTAACCCATCGCTGGCAATCGGGTACCTAACCAGACATTCATTGCCATGGCAGCAGTGGATATTACTTAGGATTGTTAAATTTATGTTCCTTCTGTGTTCACATTTCATACAGACTAATCTACGAGTATATTCTATATATCTATCTTTTTATCTGTCTGTACGCATATATAAAGAAGAGTGTCTGTGGTATGTTGAGTTTATTTTTTTTATATAAACATACAGTTTTTTTTCCGAGCTGATGAAATTTTGCGCACTTGACCTTCAAAACAAGAGGAAGGTCAATTTTGGTATTACTTGATGAAATTTTGTACACTTTACGTTCAAAATAAGATAAACATTTCTGGGTAGGGGTAGGCGTAGGGTACGTGTAGGGGTAATTGGTAGGTTAAGGGGATGGAGTAGGTTTAGGGGTAGGGATAGGGGTAAGGATAGGGGTAGGGATAGGTGTAGGGGTAGGGGTGGGTGTAGGGGTAGAGGTAGGTGTAGAGGATGGGGTAGATGTAGGAGTTGGGGTAGGTGTAGGGATAGGAGTATCACAACTTCAAACCCCCAAAAACATTCAAATAATAAATAAAAGTCTATTACTATTTCATGCGATATGTAGGTTAAATCCATAGTTCATGTGAATACAAATCCCAACTGCCCAGAGTTAGTAGAATCATGACATACTCCATTGGGGTGTTTTGTGACCCTGAATAGAATAGAGAGTGAAAGAAGATGAAGACGTAGAGAAGAAGGTGGGAAAGTACCTATCTTTTCAAATCTAGTCACTAATCATGAGCATAGCCATTTCAAGAAACATTTCTATTCGAATGATTAGCGATACTGAGAGTATTGAGCAAATAAAATTTACTTGCGAACGCCTGGATTTAAAACCGCAGCCTCTGGATCCGTAGTTGAGAATCTTAACCACCCAACCACGGAGGTAACCATATATTTCTACCAAATAAACTCACACCCTTTTCAAATATTATTCCAAAAAATTTTGCAGAAATTTTTTATACCCATTGACCTCCGAAGATTCACCTTGAATAACGACAGTCGTTAAGGGTTATATTCGCCTATGCCATAAACGGACGGGTTCTCTTCCGCTACCGAGAAACCAATAAGCAGCCAGCAAGCAACACTCGGCTATAATTACACTAAAATATTTCCCGACAATAATTAACCGCCAGTTCGCACATAATTTCTCACAATTTGTAATTCATTATTATGCGGGATCAGAAGAAGGGAAATGATGCTTAATTAAGTGTTATTGCGTTAAATAAAGCCGACAATATTACAGGATAAGATTGGAGAGAACGCTTAGAAATGTGGATGTTATAGAGAAACTAGATAATAATCCAGCGTCACCTCGGTTTTGTAGAAGACAAAAAATAAAATTAAAAAATTCTGTAATGTAGACAGCGGTTTTCTCTAAGAGCGATTGTCCATTATTATTATTAAAATCCACGCGACCGAATACTACGGTCGAATAGCAACGCGATATTCCCATAGATGCTGTGATGAATGGATTCAGCACATATGGGCTCATAATCTCAAGCAAATACTTGGGTATAAAACAATCACATAAAAAAAAAAACAAATAATTCTCCTGACAGTGAAATTAACTAACCTAGGCCGAACCACGTTGAAGTTTGTGCCCAGCGCAGAAATCTTTATAAAGACACGTAACGTCAGAAGTTTTGACGAGTGTCACCGAGATGGCCCCCTACCGGTTATTTTGCCGGGCGGCTGAACTTTGCACAATAAGGATGCAAGTAAAATGTTATTTTTTTTTACTTTATATAAGATGTTATATTGAATCGCTGTATTATCTCATGTTGATAGCAAAATGAGTATAAGTGAATCCATAATGAATCTATCTAACGGAAAATTCGACAGCCCAGTTACATTATACACAATAAGCCTTAAATTCCTTGCGTAAAAAAAAAAAAATTTAAAACAAAAAAATAGTTTGTACTGGAGTTCCTTATCGCCAATCATCGATGCGAGAAGGCATCGGATGAAATTAACAATAATTAACAAATAAAAATACGCTTCTAAATATTTCTCGAATATATTTATTTATTTTATTTATTTATTTATTCATTTACATTGGGAACATTTGTATTTGCAAAACATGGTAATTTATCATCAATTGAGGAACACGTAAGTTGAAGTTGCATTATGTTTGCCTGGTCGATATTAATTCCTAACTAGATATATTGACCGTTCTAAGGAATTAAATATGCTTGGGTATCATAATATCAAGTTGGAAGGTGTTTTATTATTTTCAATTTATTGTCGAAGCTCTTTTCCGTAGGTTCTGTTATGACCTCACCATTCGTGTATTGTCCGTCAACGGGTGACATTCGAAGATTTAAGGTGGTAAAGAGAATAATCAAAACTACCGCATTACATTACACAAACATGCGTTTTTTTTAACTGTATTTTACTTATTCAATTTTATACTTATTCAGTTATATAATAAGTGATACGAAATCACTGCCGTCCACGTTTCATTCACGTAATTTGGTAAGTAAATTTAAAACATTTGTAAAAGGGGTCAAACTAAATACTCCAACAAAATATTCGATTTTTCTGAATGTGTCAAACCTTTTTCTTATCTGTTTGTTTTGGGTTAGTTTGGAATCTGTTACCACAGCTACGGGAAAAGGGAGATTTTCCATAAATTCCGCATAATTGTAAAAAGGACGAGTTGACCATTAGAAGGTTTGCTTTTCGAAGAGTAAATACTAATACTTTGCAGTGCAATTTGAGTTGCCTGCAGGCTGTCGGGATGCATTTATTCGCAAATCATTTGACAATGATTAGCCTAAGCTCGCCCCTCGCCCCCCTAATTTTGGTTTCTTCCCCTTGCGTGTTAGGGCATCTCTATTGTATTATTTGTTCTATGGTTGGAGCACTGCAGTAGAGCTGTAATAAAAACTCAAAAAATCTTTCAACTATTATAAACAAACTAGTTCCCATGGGCCATGACAACATTGACGACAACTATCCGGTAATAAGTCTGTTCTTGGAGCAAGCAACCAGCAACCAGCAGCCAGAGGTAGAAGGTATGGCATACCGCGACATGAGCCCCGCGATCCGCCGCCCGGATCGCAGAAGGCAGAGGCAGTTTTACCTAATACGAAGCAGCAATTACCTGGTCGTAGAGCGCGGTAGAGCGGCCGGTGAGCATTGAGCGGTGTCCGGTGCTCGCTGGCCGCTTGCCGGACAAATTCTAGGAAATGCTGGACTAATCGGATGAGACTCGAAGTCTAGTGGATGGCACAGAAATACTAAAAGTAGGGATAGTCACCTATAAAATCAGTTGATTAGTATTCATTAATATCTATTTAAACCCTTAAAAAAAATATTCCAAAAAGATATTTTTAAAAAAAGTTGCTATGCTCCCATCTTGAATGATGGAGATCTGCAACCACAAATCATATGAAACAGTTGTCTGAGACATTTTCAAGTATCTTGCAGTCCCTAACATCCAAAATCTCTATGCTAAGAACGTTTTAATCAAACATTTAAAAAAAACATAGAAACCTTTTTTCACAACACAAGAGCTAACCAGAATAAAATTATGAATATATCCAAATTTATTTGAACAGGGGAACTGTAAATTTCTCTCTAAGTTCTATAATTCACTTACACCAGTAATTTTAAAAAAAATGTAACTGTTTTCACAAATCAAATCAAAAGCTGGCTCAAACAAATCAAATAAGACGAGTTATCCAACATTTAAAAAAAAATATTGCAAAATTTGAAACAATCAGTTTCCAAATCAAACCTAGTCCACCTCAGCGCATGAACCCCTAGTGAGAAGGACTAAAAAAACATTCACAATTTGTTTTTATGTACATTCAGAGAGAAGTGTGTTGAAACCAAATGAAAAAAAAAGTTCGCGCGAAAGATTAGATTTCGAAATGAATAATATCATAACTGTACGTCTTAAGGTTTTCTGTAGGTTGCTTACATTGTCTTAATAATGATACTGTAGAATAATACAAGGCCTTATGATATCTTTCAGAAATAAGGAGTTTTAAAAAAAGCGTTTTTATTTGTATATCTCAGGGAAATGAGTTAAAAAATAAATGATCTTATTATCGTATTGTCTTATTTTCATTAAAACCCACTTTTCACACATATCCGACACTTTGCCTGGATTTTTTTTTTACCTCTGGTTAAATGTCTATTTGAAAATATGATTACCTACACATGCTTGATTTATTATTAATTATTTTTATTGAGATTTAAAAACCTCATTTTAATATTTAATGATTGAAGTAAATAATATTAACATAACCTAAATGAAACATGAAACCGGAAAAACGACAGAAAATTAAAAGATTTCTGTCGCATCTGGGACTCGAACCCAGGACCTCTGCCTATCCGGTGCAACCGGTTAACCAACTTAGCTAATGAGACCAGTTCAATTTGTGTCATCTTCATATTTGATATTGAAATCTTTTTATTTTCTGTTTGTTTTTTATCCGTTTTCATGATAATATTATGTTCTTCAATGATTAGATATAAAATCTCTCTAAAACCTACAGATTTAGGCCTAGGCCTGCCATTAAAGCCCTCCACTTCAATCTTGCTTATTAAAAAAAACCTAAGTACCAATAAGAAAGTGTAAAATTTCATAAGAAACCAGATTACACACATTTTCTCCACCACTTCATGTAATAATCACCCTTCCTACATAAACATAACCATAAAAAATGCAAATTGAGGGAGGCTCCATCGTTCCTGATGCAGTTGAGAGTGACTCCACATCATCATTTGTAATTTTTATTATTATAAGCAAAATTATGGTTTTGAATTTAACACAATAAAATAAATCGCTTACATCCTCACAACTCGGCATCCCCAAAGATGACAATGCCAAGGGTCACCTTCAGGTATCCTTCATAGAGTTACTTATAAGAAAAGAAGAAAAAAAGATGTTTTACATAAGACATATTTTTGCAAGTGCACGTCTGCTGAGCCAGCCTGTACATTTCAGGCTTCGTATCATAAAGCCAAGCTTTTCTCTGAACGTTGTTCCAGTACTCTAGTGCGAGTCAGTTCAAAAACCCTATCAACCTAGCATTTTTCCAATGTTTCCATGACATAGGTATACCTTGCTAGATAGAGCATTTCTCGTAAACTCAGTAGTACAGACTTACCTCCTCACGTGCACCGCCAGGTCAGGTTCTAAGTGGTGTGGTCATTTCTTTAGTATGTGTTTAATTGTTGAAACAGTGCAAATAGTGAGCAGGATGTCCGTTGAATGAAAAAATTGTAAAAATGTATTTATTTATTAAATTGTTAAGAGTATTCTCTTTCTGCCTGACCATCTTCCTCCGCTCCCCACTCCTATAAAGTCACAGCATACCACTATTGGGATGCCATAGTCACACTGGCTCCTGGCAGTCGAAACTCTTATGCTGTACACATTAAAATAACATATTTCACTGGAGCTTCTTAACCCTTTCGTACCGTATCACATATTTGAAAATGCATAGATATCAAGTTTGTTTTTCTCCCTATCTAGAGCGAATAAAAAAATACAGTTTTCGTTTTCCAATTGCCGGCAATACTGGCTTAGCGCGACTTTTTTCTTTAGATTTTAGCTACTCGTTCAGGCGGTAGCCATGTTTATATTTTGATTTTTGATGTGATTTTTACGTTTAATCTCGAGTAAAAAAGTTTTTTTATGTAATGTAGAAGGTGTTTTTTAATTGTATTCAATTAGTAAAATGTTAAATTTTTTTAATAAGGTTGTGATTTGTCATCTTAATTCCTAATTTTCCTTCAAATGAAAGTAACAATAGCTTCAAAAGTCAAAAAAAAAAACTTCACCGAAATTATTCAAATAATTCTGCAAGGTCAAATTTGAATTTTCATTGCTAGCTTTAACTTAGGTCTGAGAGGGTTAATGGGGGTGACATAGTCTCACATGCTTCAGGCAGTTGATACTTGCACGCTAACCACCAAAAAAAGTTTGTAATTAATGTAATTATACATGGAAATTGTAATTAAATGTAACGACTCATTTTGGCACAGAAATTTTATCGTAGTAATTATATGGTTAGTTATTTAGCAAAGTGAAGTACTTACATTCTGTTTGGTGAGTTAGTTAGTTAACAGGTACGAGTATTAATGTATTAATGTTGGTTGCCGTCTGTTTATTAAGACACAAGCTATTGAATGATGCCACTCATCACTGTATAATGGCGGCCCGTCCCGGGACAGTTTTTGCGCACTTTTAATGAAATGCTGAAATATCGCCAGCCAAAGTCACTCGACACTCGGGGGGACGGGTGACTTTTGGGATGTTCCATTTACAATTTTAGAAAAATACCGACAATTATCTAAATAATATTTTATTGAGATATTAACATTGACGAATTCCTTGACCGAACAGATATAACATCAAAACTTTCACAAATCTACATATAGATATCGAAAATACGTACTCAACAAAATATGGAATTAAATCTTTAGAATTCATAGCCTGCACACAATAAAAACAATGTGGTGTTTAAAAAAATGATGAAGACCGTTTAAAATGTAATTTTTAGAATTAAAAAAATTAATAATTATTGATTTTAAAAACGATCCAAAACCGCGTATTCCCAAGCAGTTCGAACTGGCTACAACGTCATTATTGTGTAAAAAACGTTACTGGCTGGTGAGACTGTCACCGACGTTTGCCGACGTGACGTCAACAACGCCATATTAGCGCACAAAAACGAACATGTCGTTTTGGTGACAAATAACGAAATGGTACTTTTTTATCGGTTATAGAAAACATATTCCTCGACATTATAATAAAATTAAAATTTAGTCAATATTTTTCGACATTTAAAAAAACAGTGAAAATACCTTTTTGAGTAACAAGGTTACATGTACAAGCCTATGTGAAAGATCTCAACATATAAGTTTATTAAAAACCATTATTAAAAATAATTCCTTTACCATTAATGCTGACTGCATTATGCTGTGATGTGTCTCATTCATATTATGTATAAACATCTTTTGATAATTTTTAATTTTTGAAGATAATAATACCCTCCATTACCTTATTGAGCAGGCTTAATATTCGATTTCCGGCAGCAAGTGCCGCTAGCACATAAAACACAGATTACAATTCTTTGAAATAAAAATAAATAAAAGTCCTACAATAGCAATAGGCAGCCCTCTCCCTGGGTAGAGAAGATTATCTCCACATTTATGCACCTCTAACCACAGTTGACACAGGAAGAGGGAGAAATGTTCCTTGGCACTGTACGCAAAGTTTTTACAATGCGATATATGAAGATAGAAGATATTTACATATATATATTTATATTTAACAGAATTTTTTTTTCGAAAAACTTATTGAATATAGTCGCTATCTATAATCTTCATTGATTAAAAATAAATAAATTTTACGATGTATCTAACATTGATATTGTGTCTTTGTAGTTTTGTACTTTGTAGTGTACGAGTACATTGTTAAATTATAAATTATGCTATAACTGATCACCAAGTTTATTATCTCTTAGAGTAAAGATTAAGAGTATACTGTATGTTTTTTTAATTAAAATATTTTTTTATAAAATAACTAACTGATGTGTACCCGGCCTTGCTCGGGTTCATATACATTTATGATGTTGTGAATTCTTGCTTGTCATTAGGGTGCCATAATTGATTTAACAGCGAAAGTAACTATCTCTAAACAAACAAACTATTTGAAAAATTTATTTCATTCCATATTTTTTCAAAACAATAGAGTAGAGATATGTTTTTAATAGAGTTCTTATCCAAAAAAAAAACCTTCTTCTTTTGAACGTGCAATCTGTAGCTGGGCCCACCTAAATAAAACATGGCGGGTTCAATGTTTTTCATACTAATTTTAAAACGTTATATCAACAGTTTTAGATATTGCATTTCATTCAAAGTACTTTCTAAACCTTCCCGACACTAATAAAAACAAACTGCTATTTTCAGCGAAACCGGTCCAGTGATTTTCGAGAATATCGAGGACAAAGAAACAAACAAACTAACATTGATTTTTAAATGGATAATAGCATATTGCATTTGGACCATCCCGCTTCTGAGTTCATTAATAACTCTACTGATTAGGTATGCAACTGGAGATATATATTGCTGACGCTGACTGGTCCTCTGTATATGGCCCGCTGCTTTGGCTGAAGCTGTTTTGCTCCTCCGGGACCCGACCCTCGACTCGGACGGTTGTAGCTATCATAATAATTGAACAATTAAATGTTGATCACTGTCAAACTTTAAATTAAAGTGGTTTTTCGAGAGGAGATTGGTTGGTGATTCGGTTTGGAGTAATTCCAATGCTGTCATAATCTCTTTATAAATAGATATTCGCATAGAAAAACGAATAGTGTTAAGCTACCTTTACACGACACGTATTTCCATACAGATACGGAAACCAATTCATAGACAATCATTATTTTCACACAGATTTGCAGATAAATTTGCCATCAAAGATGAAATATTTTGAAATGGTACTGTTTATTACAGTAACTCCACACAGGAAACGCTGAGGGAAATAATTTCCTCAAGACCTATACCATTTTTGGGGATGCTGTGTGGAGGGTATTTTAGAGGATAGGAAGGAGTGAACAATGTTGTAGGATGGAGGAAACACAGAGGCCGACAGATCATTCCACAGCCGAGCTGTTGAACACAAGAACGAGTAGTAGAAACGACCCGTTCTCATGTGGCAAATGTCAACCATGTGTGAATGTTGGGCGCGAGTTTCGGCGTGTTTCCCATCTATGTACCAATGCCGAAGGGATCTAATTCCTCGGACCATCTTCCATTAAAATACCGGTAGAACAAAGACAGCATTCCCACCTGACGTCTGTGCTCCAAAGATTGCAGTCCGTTTGTTAAGATGGGCGAATCTATCAAACGGACCGCCCGTTTCTGCACAGAGTCAAGGGTTTTTTCCAGATATTTTAGGGCTCCTGACCAGAGGTGGCTGTCAAATTCTATAGTCGGGCGCACTTGCGATTTGTACAGGATCAGCAGTTGTGTACTATTTATTATAAGTATCTGCGGACTCTGTACAATACGCCCAGCTTCTGAGATACTAACTTTACTCTGGCTTCGATGGAGCCCCCATACCTGAGCTGGTCACTTAAAGTTACACCAAGCATAACAATGGAGGGCTTGTTGGGAATTTAATCGTCAAAAAATGGCAATACCTTTAACATAATCATAGAACATATAGAAATTTCTGTGACAAAATATAAAAAAAATAATAAAAATATATTCGTGAAATTCACAATACCAAAAAGGAACACGTGTTCACAATCATTAAAAAACACCGTCTATTCTACATATAATATTTTTAGCAAAAACATTAATATATTCCAAAATAAACACGCAACATTTCCACATTATTAACGAAATTTTACGCATTCGTAAAATAAAAGTTACGTAAAACAATGAAAGCAAATATTGCATGTCACACTGGATGAAAATCTATATCAAAAATAGAAGAAGTCCTATTTTCTGTACCGAATCCATATGCGAAGGCGACATGTGGGTATGAAAGCTGTACGACAGAAAGTATCGTGTAAAGCAGCCATTAGTAGTGTGATCTGTAGAATCTATACCAGTTTGAAAGAAAACTGAAATTGATGTTGGTGTGGAAGTACCTTTGAAACATTTTCCACACATCGAGATGACAACACACGAATTACTAACATCTCGCAGCGAGAGTCGTATGCGTCGTACGGGTTGATCATCTTGCATACATTTTAATGAATGTTGTGTGAAATACGTTCATTATTTTACATAAGTAATTAACAAAACTCGAAAAATAAAAATAAAAAAAATTATAATTAGTTCACTTGCTTCTATTTTACTGCATTTTTTGCCCATGCATAATTCAAACTGACATTTCTTTTTAACATATTATGTTTTAACAGTTATTAACAGCCTCAATTCTATCTCTGGTATAGGGGGGGAATAAAACACATTTTTTATATAACTGTGAGATATTTTCTTTAATGTTTTGTTGTTTTCAAATTTCACCTTTTTGCATACATATCATAAGTCTTAAAATTCGCTTTTATTCATACCATTTGTGCTTTACTGAAGACATTTAAATATTTATTAAAAAACAATTAATAAAAATCATTGCGACCTTCGGCCAAATTTACTTTAATATTAAAATCTAACATAAATTTAGTCTTTACATCATTTAGAGAAAAACTAACATTTTCTTTAAATTTCGATAATTCAATAATTTTCCGTAGGTCGGGAAGCGCTACACCGCGGGTAACTAGACTTTAGCATGTTTCCAATATTTAGACGAAGCGTTTTAGGACGTGGGGTAAGTCTCTCGACTACGAATCGGAAGGTCGCTGGTTCAAATCCCGGCGTGCGCAAGTAATTTTTATTTAATTAATTTGTGTTGTTTCACAATTAATTAATTACAAAATAATGTATGGTATATTTGCGCACGTTCCAGAGTGGAAGATACTCTCAGTATCGCCCTGGTGAAATACCACCATTCAGAATTGAAACGTTGCTTGAAATGGCTTTTTCCGTGTTTGGTGACAAGATCTGAATAGCCAGGCATTTCCCCACCTTCCTCCTCCCCTTCTCCTTCCCCTCCCTTATACCTTCAGCCTCACAACATTTCCCAATTGGGGTTGCCATAGTTTCACTGGCTCCAGACGGTTGAGAGCAGTTGAGACTCTTGTGCGGTATTCATGTAAAAAAAAAAAAAAGTATTTTATAATATTTGGTTAAGTGTACCACAAACTTCAGTTTCTCACATTCACGCGAACCTGGTTAGCAATTCTCTTCAGGTCGTCAGCCCGTCTCATTTGAGGGCCAACTCTGCGCCTCTCCCCGAACCTGCCACGATTAATTGCAATAAAACGCAACATTCAACATTTGCGTTTCAAAGGAAGGATTCATCCACTTAAATTTGATTTATAAAGGTATCGAACTCAAAATTATTTTAGTCATTTTGACCCACCTAGGTTTAAAATCATTATTGTGAATAATTCAAATGCATGTTCAAGCAGTCAAATAAAATAGAAGAAAGAAAAAAAATACAATAATAATAAGCTTCGTCATAAATATAAATAATTTGCTTGGGAACTTGTGCTCTTGCATTGTGAAAACGAAATAAAAATGCGACTTTACCCTCTCAATGTCGGGCTTTTTTAACTTATGCAATTTTCGCATAATCCGAATTGTCCGGATTGTAGATATCAGGAAAATCCGTGAAAAAAATGCTTGTTTTTTATTACGAAATCCGATTTTTCCCGATTTTTAAATTGATTTTTTTTTTTTTGATACTCAATCTCTTGTGAAATGAACGCGTCCATTAGGCTAATAGGCATGTAATACATAGTATGTAGACATTTCTAACGTATATTTAAATAAATTCTGTATGTCCTGATGAGGAAAGCTTCGCTTTCGAAACATGTTGATATTTATATATTGATAATATGGTGTTTGTAAAGTATTTTTATTATTTATTAATAATGACGCCACAAAGTGAATACCGATCTTTTGAAGAAAACAAATTTATAATAATAATAATAAGAGTTAATTTGTGAAGGTTCTCTTCAAGTGCGCTTTACACTAACTAACGTAACCTGATATAATTGTAAAATAAGAAATATACTACATAGTATATCTGCTATTATAGTATATATATGTGCAAATTAAAACTGTGACACAAAATACTTATGAGCAGCAGACTCACTTACAAGCATAATTTAGAATAAACTAGGGGTATAAATAATCAAATGCAAAGTACAAATATCAAAAGAGCAAGAAAATCTAGACAAAATAACCTAATCTAATACAATTAGAAAATAACAAATACATGAAATAAATGCAAATTAAAACCACAATTTAACATATTCACTAGTAGTACTCACTTAGATGAACATTTTAGCTATTACCATAACAATTTAGAAGCTAAGGGTGTAAATAATCAAATATAAATATAGCTACAAAAATCAACACAACAAGAGAATATTATATGTTATATACTATGGTTTTTCACTTGATACAAAGGGGATTGAATAACAAGGAGGAAAAAACGACGTTAACCCAATAACTAAATGTTTACCTATGCACAGATACAAGATTTTGTACAAAGATGTGTACTTTTTATATAGATAGAAAAGTAATAACATGATAATTAAAAAAAATTAATTAAATGTAAGAAAGAGAAAGGGTGTGAATAAGGAATAGAAATAAATATTGTTTTCTCTGACACTGAAACTGAACTAGTATTCGAATAGGATAATACACCCTCAAAGTGGTATTTTTTTGAAAATTTACAGAATTTTTGGAATCCTCTTAACATTTTCCTAATGCAAAAAAAACTTAATTTTTTTTTTTTATTTAATTTTTTTTTTAATCAAGATTTTCCGAAACGGCTCTGAATTTGTAATTCCTAGTTTACATGACATGTCTAATGTGAAAATGGTTACAATACTATTAAATTACATTTTTTTATCTTTATTGGTTACACGGCTATTTTCAGAATGTGCCAATATATCCGCATTTCAAAAGCTTCTCTATCTTCTGTGTTAATGCTTGGTTTAGTGACCAGATTATCATGTCGCATAGGAGAAGAAAGATAAGATAACATATATAACCATTTAGAATCATAAATTTAATCAGAAGTCACGGTTACAGAAGAGTTTAATCGTTTTAATGAAAGCGCCATTAAAATTTAACTAACTAACTAACTAACCATCACACCGTTTTGCCGCAGCGGTAGGCAGAGAGGACGGACCGCCAAACAACTCGATCTTGGCAAAAACACTTCTTGCTTCATTCACATTCATACATCGTCTCTTACATTCTCTTCTATTATTCCGACTTCTGACATAGCCCTACTTAAGTATTTGATTCACTTGATCGTGCCATGTCTTCCTCGGGCGTCCCCTGCTTCTTCTTCCATTCACATCCGCGTCATATATTCTCCTTACACTCCTTTCTTCGTTCATTCGCTCTAAATGTCCAAACCATCTAAGCCTCCCTTTCTTAATCTTGCTCATGACACTTACATCAGCCTTGCATTCTTTACGAATTTTAATATTTTTTACACGATCATACATGGAATTTTGAAATTTACCTAGAAATTTTACAAGGTGGAACAAAATTTTTCAATACTATGGCAAGTCCAAGCAATGCCAATTTTTAAACAATAAATGATGGTACATTCAAATGTGAGGTTATGTTTGACTCCCAAAGTTGATGGGAAAAACGGCTTAACTCAATTTTCAAAAAAAAAAATTTTTTCTTCATTCATATAATTTTTTCTTCGTTTTAACATGCAGTAAATGGCTCCATTGATACGTACATTGTACATTAATAATTAAAAACAAAAATCACTTTCCACTCAATTATGTATGTGATTACAAAATGTTAGAATACTAAAACACCTTAGAATCTGAGGTAGATTCATCTCCTTCTGTAAAGCACCACTGATTTCTGAACACAACCGCACTTTTTTAAAATTACGTCCCTTTACATTGGAATCATATTTTTTTTTACATGAATACCGCACAAGAGTCTCAACTGCTCCCAACCGTCTGGAGCTAATGAGACTATAGCATCCCCAATTGGGGAATGTTGTAAGATTTAAGGTACTGGGGAGGGGAAGGAGAAGGGGAAGAGGAATGTGGGGAAATACCTGTCTATTCAGATCTGGTTAGCAAACACGGCTAAAAGCCATTTCAAGCAACGTTTCAATTCTGAATGGTAGTCTTTCACCAGGGCGATACTGAGAGTATCTTCCACTCTGGAACGTGCGCAAATATACTATTATTATTTTTTAAATAATTAATTGTGAAACAGCACAAACTAATTAAATAAAATTTACTTGCCCACGCAGGGATTCGTAGTCGAGAACCTTAACCCCTCGACCATGGAGGCCGTATAAGTGTTGCCATTTAATAAAATTATTGCAGCGCATCTGTTTTTCCTCCTACATTTAATCCGGGCCTCCTCAAATCCCACACCCAACCGGGTGGCCGTATAGTTCCCCTGTACGAGTATATACTCCGTACAGACAGGGCGTGAGGTGTCATATAAAAATGGGAATTCATTTTTTTTAATGGCGTTACTAGTGGGGCAACCAAAAGCATAGGCAACCAACGAGATACCAGAGCGGCCGACAGAATCATCAGCTATTTCAAAATGGAACTTTTCATGGGACGTGCGAGCGAATCGAACGAGCGCGCGGGGAAAGGAGTGGAAGCAACCAGTAATTTTCCGGTCACAAAATTGCGACGCCATCAACCGGACACCAGATAAGGGGGCTCTCATAAAAATCTACAGATTGCTTGAGACACACTGGTTTCGCGGTGAAATAAGGCTCCTGGTAATAAACTCGTAATAACAAACGACTGATCGTTGGCATTCAGCGGGTTAAAAAAGGCCGCAGTGCGAATTCTTAGAGGCAGCAAAAAGGCTTCTATATGAATATTGAGGTCGATTGTGTCAGGTGATATTGTTTATGGGGAACCATAGAGAGGTCTCATGCTGTTAAACGCCGCGGAGCCGGGGTCTGGACAGGAGGGTTTCTCGAGGCGTCCGTACCGGCCAGATTCAATGTCTCCAAAGGTGGAAATTATATTGTGGATGGTTAAAAAAATCAATAGTGATGAAAATTTACAGCATTCTTGAATTGAATGTAAATTGTTTTATTTTTATTTGATGTAAATAAATTAATAATATGTATAACGCTTCTCAGTATATTCATATTATCAAAACAATATAAAACATTTTAAAAAACAAACATTTAAGAAAACATTATCAGTTAAATATGGGGAAACACATTATAAATGTGAAAACCTAACAGAATTCAGAATTTTAATTGTTTTCTAACTAAATCGGTTTTACCGGTAATAAATCATTACTTTTAAAAACCCGTCCAATAGCTGTCATAATAATAAAAACTAAAAATATTTGCAGAACTTAATAATAACATTATTAAATTTGATTTATATTAAATAAAAAATTAAATAAAAAAAATGTAAGGAAGCTCTACGAATTAAACACAAAAACAATTAGTAAATTAAGTTATTAATTGACGGATTACGATTATTCTGACAATAAATAAGTCTTCCCTACCCTCATCGTCCAAAGGGGAAAAGGTTTCTTTTTTATGTGAATACCGTACAAGCGTCCCAACTGCTCCAGATTGTCCGGAGTCAGCGGGGCTATGGCACCCCCAATTGGGATATTATTTAAGTCTGAAGGGAGTAGGGAGGGCAAGAATATAAGGTTAGGAAGGTTGGAAAGTACCTGGCTATTCAGATCTGGCCACTAAACACGGTTAAAGCCATTTCAAAAAATGTTTCGATTCTACCTACTAGTTAATATTTTACATTAATAATTGTTAGAAGATATGATATTTTATCTACATTCCGTGCAGTCAAATACTAATATAGTTACCTCTGCGTATGAATTACTTACTGTAATGTAATCTCGATACCATAGTTATCGCACCAATCCATTTTTTTTTTTAATTATTATTTATTTATTCTATCTTTGTTTATTTCCGGTCAACGACCGTTTACAAACATTAGTGAAAAATATATAAATTAGTTCATAGTTTACAAAAATCGTTATAATATCCACAAATCGTTATTAGTAAGCTAACGGAAGACGATAATATTGACAGTCAGTGGCGAGCACTGACCATTAAATCAAACATGCTAAGTAGAAGGCCTCCATGGTCGAGGGGTAAGGCTCTCGACTACGAATCCGAAGGTCGCGGGTTCAAATCCCGACGCGCGCAAGTAAATTTTGCATAATTAATTTGTGCTGTTTCACATTTAATTCATTTAAAAATAATATGTAGTATATTTGCGCACGTTCCAGAGTGGAAGATACTGTCAGTATCGCCTTGGTGAAAGACCACCATTCAGAATTGAAACGTTGCTTGAAATGGCTTTTAGCCGTATTGGTGACCATATCTGAATAGCTAGGTATTTCCCCACCTTCCTCTTCCCCTTCTCATTTTCCTCCCCAATACCTTCAGCCTCATAACATGCTTTAATTGGAGATGCCATAGTCTCACTGGCTCCAGACGTTTGGGAGCAGTTGGGACTCTTGTAGTTTATTCATATAAAAAAAGGTTTCGGCTCTACACCTCACAGGTGAAAATAACGCTATTCTTAGCTTTCTGTGCCACCTTGTATTCATGCAAGCTCTGGGCCAGCTTCAAAAAGAGACCCATGGAAAGGCTTCGGGTGCAATATAGCAAAAGGATACCACCATATGAAGTTCGGACTTCGAAGCACTGCAGCGCCTCATCTATGTTCGCGGAAGGGCGAGTTTCCGGGTTTGCAGCCTTAATAAGAACCAGGATGGCAGTAATGAGTAATCGGATTATCAACTCCATAAATGCCCTTGTCATGGAATCCCGTCAGACCTCAGGTCGATTATCGAAGCAAATTGGAGTAATTAAATTAAATTGCAGTATTATTCTAGGAACACATTAAACACAGTGATTATTCAGCAAAAAAAACAAAGCAAATAGCATGCATGTAGAACCTTAAAAAAATAAAGTTTTTTCAATTATTTTACATAAAATTACTCAATATATTGGTTTTTATTTGACCCACGGACATATTAAAGTGGTCAACTACTTCACAGTACTCATGAATGGACTAACGGCCGTTCTTCCCAACTCTTCGAATGATCAATCTGAGGCACCGATCAGCCAAGTGTTTTGTTGAGCAACGCTCTAGTTGCCTGTTTCCAAACATTTTTTTTTATTGTTGAACATCCTGAATTATCTATGAAGGTGCCCGTCCACTTTTATAGACAGTAAAATGACATCAAATTCCGCTAAAGTAGATTTTGTTTCGTACATTTGACGTTTCTCCTCCGCGATAAACAAGATAAAACGTAGCTTATAATAAGTAAAACAAGTTCGGTTCTCTTCATTTTTATTTAAAACATACGAAAAACGTGTTTTTGACATTCGAAAAACGAAATAAATCTTTGTCATTCATCACGTAAAATAGATCGCGAACCAATAATAACAATTAATTTTTTGAAGAAAATTTCTTCTGTAAGGGTTTCACTTTGTGATGTCATTATTTTAATCAAAATTAAGTAACTTAGTTTACATCACTTTATTTATATACAATCAACATGTTTCATGAACAATGTTCACATCATCAGGATTAGTTGTATACTAAACTTAAAAATCAAATATAGATCACATATTGTTGGAAAGGGTAGAATAATAACAATTTAACATTTTGGAGACATTTTTTTGCCCTGTTGACACCTTTTTTAAATAGTCCTCTGTTGATCGTAAATTTGGTCGAGAATTTCATTGGGAAGAGCGTATTGGTACATTTGAACAGTGTTGAAAAAAAAATAGGTTCAGCAGTTGTTTAGGATTAGGAAGAACGGCCGTAAGAATATATTTAAGATAGAGAACATTATTTGATAGATTGTTCTTGTAACCGCAGTGTGAAATGGGCCGTACTGCCCAGTGGTTCTAGTGGATATGTGAAAAGTTATCAGGTTAAGCAAACATGACACTCAATAATGGAGTTTATAATAATAATAATAATAATAAAATAAAAGGAAGAAAAATATTTTTTAAAAGATTACTTAGTAAAATATGCAAAAAAAGTTCATTCACTAAGAGAGAGAAAAAAAAATGAAGATGTTTATGGTGCATATTTGACGGTCCCCTCTCTCCTAAGGACCATCAAGAGAGATTCCATCCATGCAGACATGGCAGTAATGATGATATTCTTCGATTGGCGTCCTCTGCACCATAGGCTTCCCATGCAGTGGCGGAGAAGTGCACTGAAAGATTGCACTCGTCCTTCCAGGAACATTTCTGTAGCGCTGCAGTATCTTGGTAGACGGAATAGTTGGCGATATGCAATATTATATCTGATTTTTATCTTTTGCCATTGGGATACAGTGTAATACACATACATTTTTAAGTGTATAAAGATGTGCAAAATGTGTTGAACACTATTATTGTACCCGTATATCATTTTACACAAAAAAATATGTCAAAAATACTCGTCTCTTTGACAAACTTCTTTGTTTTGTTTCATTGAATAAAAATGTATACTTTAGAACTATAGCGTATAAATGTAGAGGAATTCCCATTTTATAGTTAACAAATAGGAAAAAAAATATTTTGCAATCTATCTTAGAATATGGAGACCGTACTGTGGAATTATATACATAGGCGGCACCGCACAAATGCACAGAATAATATTACGATTGCGAGCAAATTTTTTAATTTACGGGTTGATCTTATTACGAACCCTGATAGTTTCATTGCGTCACTACTTAACCAGCCCAGAAACTGAACTCACGACGCCTGGGTGAGACCCAAACGCGATGCCAACTCAGCCACCGACCGGTCAATGAAGCAAGAAGTGTATGCCAAGATAGGGTTGTTTGGCGGTCCGTCCTCTCTGCCTACCCCTGCGGTGAAACGGCGCGATAGTTAGTTAGTTAAAATGGAGTTCATTTTAAATACACAATTCATATAACTTATTCAAATTATCTTGTAATACAAAGCAGTCATTGATGTTACTAATTTCCTTAAAAATATAGCTCAATGTTTGAAGAAGGCTGATATTCATGGTACTCTGAGTCATTCTTTGCAAGTCAAGTCATAACACATCCAGTTGAAAAGTGCAATATACCCTCCATTCCACTTCTGCTGCCCGGATCCGTGGGCTCGCCATCAGCCGGGCACGCACCATACCATAATAATACGGCCTCACCGTGCTTAGAAACAACAGGCTCGTATATCACATGACCAAGGTTGCTGGAACTGTTTGACTTTTGTAGCTTTTTTAATGTGTGTAAGATTGCATTGCACTATTGCATCAGGGTTTAGTGGCATAACAAAACAGGACAGTGACATTACAGAAGACTGACAAAACAAAACAGTGACAAAACTGCACAGAGGCAAAACAGAACAGTGATAAATACGGAAAACCGACACAACAGCACAGTGACGAAAAAGAACAGTAGTATAACAGAAAAGTGACAAAACACAGAAAAAAACAGGCAGTTACAAACAAAAACAGTGGACAAACAGAAAAGTGACAAATAAAAAACAATGGACAATAGAAAAGTGAAAAACAGAACGGTGACTAAACAGAACAGTAACAATTTTTTTTAAAACACAGGCCAATACGTAAAAAACAGTGGCCAAACAGAAAAGTGACAAGTCAGAACAGTGAAAAAACAGAACAGTGCAAAGCAGAACAGTGACAAAACAGAACCTTACCTATTCTGACTTCAATTAACCTAACCTATTTTGTTATCATGTTCTCTTTTGTCACCGTCCTGTTTTATTCGGTTACCTTACACTGTGTGCCATTTCAGAGTGGTATTCATATTTAGAGTGGTAAGAGAAACTCTAGAGTATCGCCCTGGTGACGGACCACAAATCAAAGTCGAAACGTTGCTTGAAATGGCTTTAGCCGTGTTCAATGACCAAATCTGAAGAGCTAAATGGTACTTCCCAAGTTTCCCATCGATTTCCTCTCTCCACTCCCTTAAAGCTTACAGAATACCCCAATTGAGGATGCCATAGTCCGATTGAATCCGGACAGCTGGGAGCAGTTGGGACTCTTGTACAAAACTTTGACGGTCTGTTTAATTGTGTATTTCACTATTACGTCAGCATTAATTTTTTACTGTTATTATCGCACAAGAGTCCAAACTGCTCCCAAATGTCCGGAGTCAGATGGACTCTGGGCATTCCCAATTGGAGTGTGTTATGAGACCGATTGAAGTGAAACCGGGAAGGAGAGAAGTAAGAGGAAGATTGGAAAATGTCTGGCTATTCAGATCTAGTCACTAAACACAGCTAAAACCATTTCAAGCAACGTTTCGTTTCTGAAGAAGACTCTTTTAACAGGGCGATACTGAGAGCATCTGCCACTCCAGAACGAGAATATTGTTTCGTAATCAGCACGTGTTGCTCCCTGGTATCTGTAATGATACGAGTATTAATAATAAAATTTAATAAATTAAAAATTAATACAATGCACCCTGCCACTTAAGCGCCCTTTACCCCTACCTTGCCGGTGCTGTCAACTGATTTGACATGTCTCTATTTATTTAAATATCTCTGTAATTATACAGTTCATATTTTTGGTGTTATATATATATAGGTATCAACAGAAAAAAATTACTGTCGAAAAATTTGGATAAAATTTGTTGATATATAAGTATGACTGCGTGCGTTGATAACTTACCGAGTGGTGCGATAGTGAGCAAGACACAGGCGTCGTGAGTTCAGTTCCTGGGCTGGTTAAGGGATTTCGCTCACCATACCACGATGTGCAGTCGTCAGTAGTAGCCGATGGTCTGCCGGCAGTAATGGACGCATTATGCGTTTTATGCTTGGCCGATGTTTTTCCCTCGTTTTCAGTACTTATACACAATATTGTGGTTACGGTCCTTGGCTACGAATCTGGAGGTCGCGGGTTCAAATCCCAGCGTGGCAAATAAATTTTATTTGATTTAATTTTTTTTATTAAAAAATTATTCATATAAAATAATATGTACTACGTATATTTGGGGCACATTCCAGAGTGGTAGATATTGTCAGTATCGCCCTGGTGAAAAACCACCATTCAGAATCGAAACGTTACTTGAAATGGCTTTATTCTTTGGTGACCAGTTAGCCAAATACTTCCCCCACCTTCCTCTTTCCCATCTCTTTCCCCTCCTCAATACCCTTAGCCTCACAACATACCCCAATTGGGGATGCCATAGTCTCACTGGCTCCAGACGGTTGAAAGCAGCTGGGACTTTTATGTGGTATCACATAAAGAAAGAAAAAATTACTTAAAAATTCTATGTGTATACCCTGTACACTGAGTGTACAGCATCGGAGCTCAAGGTATTTTCTAGCACCGTAAGGGAAGGGTTAAAGTGATATTTCACAAAAATGGCGTTACATTACCCAAACATATCCATAAATATTTGCCCAAAAGTGGCCATAAAAATGCGAACATTTCCGCCCTAAACAACGTGACATGAATAATTCAAACCACACGATCAAACAATAATCTCTGTTAAGATCAACAACCAAAAAAACGACAACCGTTCTTTTTTAAAAAAACGGTTTCAATTTGAAATAAAATGACAACCGTTTCTTTAAAAAAAAAACGGTTTCAAGTCCGTGTGACATATACAGGAATAGTCATAACTCTTTGTCGGTCCAAAATGAAGGGTAAAAAATACTGCCCGCTGTTTCGGAGCTATATCCGTCAAATTGAAGCCGACCTTTTGTGGGATAGCTCTAACGGCCAGCTTAATAATCTGGTGATTAATGACTTATTGGAAATATGTATTATTTTGGTGCCTACTTAATAGAAGGGTTTAAATATTGACGGAATTCCTACCACTTTGACAAATCAACAAAAAAACAGGGCGAAATGCCTTAAAAGGGGTGAAATAATACATTTTTAATATTAATTCCGCACTACGTCATCTTTGGGGGATGCTATCAATAGCGTGCAGTCCATAAAGGCTTAAAAGCTGTGCCTATCCAAAGAAAAATGAACAATTAAAAGAAATTATAACATAATGAATATTTGTACAGCGCCCCTGAGGTGATTTCTCACAAAAGCGGCGCTATAAAAATCATCCGATTATTATTAATAGCCAAAAAAAATTGTCAACCGTTTTTATGTCACAATCGTTGTAATTCTATAAATTGTTTCTCTTTGATGATTTTATTCTTTTTGGTTGTTTTGCCATACATTTGACTTCTTCAAACTATTTTTTTTTAACGGGATACATAACGCAAGTCCTTGCATCCGCAAACCTACTGCTTACAATAATGCTTTGAAACATACCCCCATCATTATTAGTAATCTTTGAACCCGCTAGTACTTTAAAAACTGCACACAGCCTGCCTTTGGACACAGAGCAATGCACGCCACTTGATGCTATGTGGTGTGGAGGGTATTTTTAAGGAAGGAGAGAGATGAAGTTCTGGGAAGGAAAAGATATGAGGGTTGGGTTGGGTAGAGATCTGGGGGTCACACTGACACACTGTCCAGGAGTGACGAACCTATGAATCCACCCTTACACTGCAGTGTAAGGCGATGGGTCGAGAGAGTCCAGCTAGAGAGGTCAAAGGGTCCCCCTATACCGGCCTCTCCCTATCCGGCCCGCCACGCAGTTAACGAATAGACGCATGAACCCGGCACTCCTGCAAAGTCACCAAATGTGGATAACTTGGGGTTACATATTGCAAAGGTTATTTAATAATGGGTTCCCGGGCGAAGGTGGATTGGGATTCGATCCCGCGACCTTTGGATTCATGCTCGAAGATCTTAAAAGCAAATACAAGTATCGACATCGTAATGTGGTAATATATATACAAGCAAGGAGGGGACTCTGTACCACAAGGTCCTGAGTACTAGTTAATTGCTCTCCATGGCGAGGCTCAGACCAAAGTTGTCTCAGGTGGCTCCCAACCTTCAATGATTGAGAGGAACTTCAAGGAGGAGGTGAAAAACTGCGTTTAATATAGATGCATCATCACCAGTGCTTCCTCTTATAGCACAATAATGTATTTGATTAACCCTCCGCCACTCGAGAGCGTGAATGCGGTTGGCCGACCCCCTCTCTCACCTCTCTGCACTCCTCACGCATCTGCCTACCCGGTAGGAGAGTAGGCAGGAGGTAGGAGGGGACTGGCAGTCCCGAACACGGGGTCCTTTGTATGATCGGTTTTTAGACCACTGCGCCAACATACTTAATTACTTGAAGGATATATATATTTTTTTTATAGTCACTTAAAAAGAATGTTATGTACGAAAGATCTGATATTCTACTTTGAAAAAAATCACACTGCTAATAGGTTATTTCTGCGGTCAGATTATAAAGATCAAAACTTTTTTTCACAATAACTTAACACAGGAAGCCTGAGGGAAATAATTTCCCTCAAGGCCTATGTCATCTTTGGAGATTCTATGTGGAAGATCTTTTGAAGGATAGGAAGGAGTGAACTTGGGTCTTGACGAAACCCATATCAAAGAAGGGACGAAACACAAAAGGCCAGCAAATCATTCCACAGCCGTGCTGTTGAACACAAGAACGAGCCGTAGAAGTGACCCGTTCTCATGTGATAAATGTCAACCGTTTACAAACGTAGGGCGCGCGTTTGACGTGTTTCCTGACTGTGCGCCGGTGCCGAAGAGATTAATGACCTATGTTCCTAATATAAGACTGTTCATTATTCAAAACTCTAAGCTATCTAGATAATCTTATAATCCTTTTGTTCGTGTGATTTTTCTAGAAATCGTGTAATTTGACAATAATTAAAATCTCTCCATTTAAATCTATTACGACAGTATTAAAACATCAGGCAAATATTTAATAAAACCTTAATTTAATTTATTTTTATATCTTTGCTTCGGAAACATGCAATTATTTGAATAATAATTTCGTATTCATATTAACACATGCACTGAAAGTTAATGCAAACAAGACCAAAAAAAATTGCTTCATCTCCCATTTCAAGCAAATCATTTCCATTCCTTTCTTTTTACAGTAACTCCACACAGGAGACCCTGAGGGAAATAATTTCCCTCGAGGCCTATATCATCTTTGGGGATGCTGTGTGGAGGGTCTTTTAGAGGATAGGAAGGAGTGAACTTGGGTCTTGAAGAGACCCATGTTATAGGATCGAGGAAACACAGAAGCCGGCAGATCATTCCACATACGAGCTGTTGAACACAAGAACGAATCGTAGAAGCGACCCGTTCTCATGTGACAAATGTCAACCGTGTGCAAATGTTGGGCGCGCGTTTGGCGTGTTTCCCGACTATGCACCGGTGCCGAAGGGATCAATGACACTAGTTCCTCGGAGCATCTTCCATTAAAATACCGGTAGAACAAGAACAGCATTCCCACCTGACGTCTGTGCTCCAAAGATTGCAACCCGTTTGTTAAGATTCCTTAATGAGGAATGAACAAAACGAAAAAATTCCACAATAAAATCAGTGTACAAAGGAAAATAAGAAATTGAATTCTTCCTTTTATATACAGAATACTACTCCCCCGCTTAATACTCGTATATCATATTATTTCAGGCCGCAAAAGGCTTTTTGTAAAATAACATAAAAAATGTTTTTTTTATGATAAAATCGACGCACAGGTCCAACTAGTTAAATTGTTCGGACTTGATCGTCTTTTTGTCGTATCGGAATTAATCGAGTTGGTTAGCTCACTGCCTATACAAATATTTCTAGCCCTTTGACACCTTCAGGCCTGGATAAAAAAATATTATAGTTCTTAAGTGATAATATTTAATAAAGATATTTCAGAAAAATTGTACATGATCTGGTTATTCGGGGTAAAGTCGTTTATTATAAAAATACTGTTAATTTACAAAATTGTGGTAGTAATCTCATTCGTACAATCATTAACAGCCTCAGTCCACTTCTGTGTAAATTTGTAGTTTGGTGGGGGAATAGAACAACTACGGGAATCGAATAAATACAACCAGGTCAGAAATCAACGCTCAACATCTGGAGCCAGTTGGTCTATGGCATCCCCAACGGAAATTCCCGTAATTGGGGTGGGGTATGTTGTAATTCTGGAGGGAGTGGGGGGGGGGGGGGAGATGGTAAAGAGAAAAGTTGGAAAGTCGTCAAACACGGCTAAAGCCATTTTAAGCAACTTTTCTATTCTGAATATTAGATTCGTAGTTGAGGTTTTCTAAATTCCAGACAGGTAAAGCTGTAAAAATCTCACCGCTTGAAATTTTTAATGTTTTCAGCTTTAAACAACGACATGATTATATGTCATGCATAATCCGATAAATTAAAATAAACAAATAATAATTTACACCCGGCCTCAAGGCGTTACGCGTTTGTTCGTTTTTTTACGCTTGTATTTATGTACTCAAGTGATGTCGGGGAGATTCTTTATCTAGCCGGGACCAAGGGCCGTGGCGCATTCGTGGCATTTTTCTGCCCTGGCCCTAAACTGGCGAGGCCGGGGCCCTGCCGGCCCTAACCCTAGCCATCCTACCTACCAGCCTGGACACTTCAGGGACCAGGACTCGAAAAGGCTTGACTAGGTCGAACAGGGAACTAGAATCTCTAGTGCATTTTATGTTAGGGCTGCCAGTCATAGAATTTAATATTGTTATAATAATTTGATAATTTTAATAGCGTCGTTTTTTGTGAAAAATCATTTCAATAGCGCAAATTTCAGATTCTAGACATTATGATGGTTTATTTAGGAATATAACAACATAACCAAACCTAACCTAACATAATTCCAAGCATTTTTTTGCGAATGCCGCACAAGAGTTTCGACTGCCCGGAGCCAGCGGGACTATGGTATTCCTAATAGCTGGACGTTGTGTGACTGAATGGAGTGGGGAGGGAAGGAGGTGAGTTAGAGGAAGGTTAAGAAAACACCTGGCTATTCAGTCAGTAAAAAGCCATTTAAAGTAACAATTCGATTTTGAATGATGTTTCACCAGGACGATACTGAGATCACTCTGGAATGTACAGAAATATAAAAATTACATACAATTAAAAACCTGGTTTTGAACCCTTAACCCCAGAATTCATAACCAAGGATCTTAAATGCTCGGCCATGGACGTTATCAATTAAACATATTACTTAATATAATATAATATGTTACTGTAATAAAATATATACGAGTATAAATAAAAATAATATTTATATGCTTGTATATCGCCGTTTTTGAGAAAACTCACCTCAGGGGCGCTATCCAAACATTTATTTTAATGCTCTATCTTATTACTATCTATAAAAAATCTATTATTACTACTTGTAGCCAACAAATTGCATTCTCCGGTTCATCGATCTGCAATACTAAACTATATGTACAATGAACGTAATGACGCGTTAACATATGCATGTTATTGATTTAATGAACGCGCAGACAATATTATACATGACCACACTTATCTGGCAGGTCATTTGAGATAAATAAATCAGTGGAGTAGCCACAAATTTCCAGGCCCGGGGCTAACCGGTCCAACACCTCATCACACCGAATTATAAAATTTAAAAAAACGTCATTATAACTTAATAAATATCTTTCAAATCAATGAAATTGTCTGCCTATAAAACTATGCATTTTTATGTCATTTGCCGTCAGCTGTAATATGAGATTTAGCGCCGCAGGCGTTTAGCGATCATTTACTCCATCGAGTTAAGTAATGGCGTAAGTTTAACTATCTTTTCAGATAATTATAATTTTTATGTGCATTTGAATAGCGTGAGCTTCTGCGAGTCCCGAGTGATTGGCGAGACCTCGTGGGCGGTCTAACGCTACTGCTATTTTACATGTGCAATTTTGCGCAGATGTGTAAAGAATGATAATTGCAATTTTGTACAAATATTTAATATTTAATTGTATGTATATGTTCGCCCGTGGGGCTTTTACATAACAATAGAGTATAGTCTATAAACTAGCAGTATAAACATAACTTAAACATAGTTAAATTAGTAGGAAAAGAAATGAAAATATGAGTCAAAAGGTGAGAAAATATATGGAAAAATGGACGAGCTAATTGTTAAAAGAAAATAATAGTATGTGTGAGAATCTGTTAACTGTTATTTTGACAGGTATTACAAACGCTAACTACAATTTTACATATGTATAAAAATGCTAACTGAAATTTTGCCCATATGTAAAAAAATGTTACCTGCCATTTTGTCTGATTATGATAAATGTTAACTGCAATTTTGTCTATTATCTAGCAATGTTAACTTCAATTTTGGCAGGTATTACAAATGCTGACTACAATTTTACCTATCTATAAACGATGCTAACTGCAATTTTACCTATTTATAAAAGATGCTAACTGCAATTTTACCTATGTATAAAAGATGCTAACTGCAATTTTACCTATGTATAAAAGATGCTAACTGCAATTTTACCTATGCATAAAAGATGGTAACTGAAATTTTTCCCATATGTAAAAAAATGTGTACTGCCATTTTGTCTGGTTATGATAAATGTTAACTGCAATTTTGTCCATTATCTAGAAATGTTAACTGCAATTTTTTCCAGATATGATAAATGTAAATTGCATTTTTTTTACAGATATGAGAAGTGCTAACTGCAATAATTTTGCCAGAATTTATGAAATTTTAATTTAGAGCAATTCATTAATTTCATCACTATTGATTTATTCAATTTTTTTCTAAAGGTAAAGACATCCTGAATGATATGGCTGTATTTTAATTCCTACTACTTTCTAAAAGTTGAAGCTAACTACCAGATGGTGAAACCCACAACACCTATATGGGAACCCGACGCTTTGACTCACACGACTACTAGCCATACTATTACCTCATTTTGTACTTTCTTTTCGCTTCTTCAAAAACATCTTATTTTTAATGTTCAACGAGAATTTGATATATTTATAGAGGATTAAAATTTATAATTTCTTCAAATGATTGATAACTTAGTGTATTTTTAATTATATGATTATAAATTTATTTTTTTAATTAATTACCTATACATAGTAAGTAAGTAAATTTTTAGATTATTTATATATCAATACTTGGATAATTAATAAAGCGCTATTTTCGTAAAAAAAAGCCACCCAGGGGCGCTTATTCTTCCATAGATATACACAATTTACATGTACTTCTAATTTCCCATAATGTTTAAAATTGATTTAATTTTGATCAATGGCGTTATTCCCACTGTAAATAAAAAAACAATTATAATTGTATTTTGGGCGTGTCAGTGTGTCTGAATTGAGGTCAATCTTATCTTAAATCGGCTAAAATTGATCAAACCATCTTATTTCTTTCTTGATTAAAGATCTTGTTGATATGCTTAAGGGCTATTCAAAATTTGATCAAACGCCAATATGGACCGAAAACCACGACAAACATTTCTATCAATAAATAATTTAGTACCTGTTGTAGAAAATTGTAGAAAATAACATTAACATAACCTAAATGAAACATGAAAACGGAAAAAAGTAAATAAAAAAATGGAGAATAATGTTGACAAATCTTGAATTTGAGATATGTTATCGATGAATATGACATAAATTGAACTGGTCTCATTAGCTAAGTTGGTTAAGCGGTTGCCCCGGATAGGCAGAGGTCCTGGGTTCGAGTCCCAGATGCAACTGAAATCTTTTTATTTTCTCTCGTTTTTTTTTCTTCAGTTTTCATGTTTCATTTAGGTTATGTTAATATTATTTTCTACAATGATTAAACATTAAAATGGGGTTTTTAAATCTCAATAAAAATAATAAATCATTAAAAATTTAAGAAAATATTAAATTTGATAAGTTATTTTTTAGACTTATATATACTATGTGCTTTAAAAGCATTATTGTGGTAACCCTGCCGGAGGCTGTATCGAGTACGGACCCACAGCGTAGAAGGCTTAGATCAATAAGGGACTGATTAAGCTATGAGGAGGCTTAAATTAAATGGGATATCAGTCAGGACTAAAATGTTTGGGAAATTAAGATTGAAATAAGTATTAGAGGGACAATATTATTAGTCAAACTTGCGGTGAGGCTAAGTGAGGCTCCTAAATGGTATTATTTAAAAGTCTTATTGTTACTAAAACGTAAGTGTGTATATAGAATGACCCGGGAGGATCTTTTTAAATATATTCATTTAATCACTGCACTAATTACATGTTACGTAATAACGGGACCAAGGGAAAGATATGCACAGGTTACACGTAGCCAGTAGCAAGGACAGTGATGAGTGATAACTAAATAACTGTCTCGAAAAAGGTGATAATTGCCGTTCGCTCGTGCAATTATGTAAGTGATTTGGTAAACTCTTGTAGTTGCAGTAAAATTTGATTATATGCGAGTCCAAACAGCGCGACAATAGCCCCCACCTAACTACAAGGATGCGGGTACAGAGAACTTAACCGAAAAAATAGAAAGGATTTTAGTCCTGTCAACTAAATTGCTACTTAACGGTAAATCTATTCGCCTATCTTAAGAAACGGACTGCAATTTTTGGAATACAGACATCTGGTGGGAATGCTGTCCTTGTTCTATCGGTATTTTAATGGAAGATGCTTTGAGTAACTAGCGTTATTGATCCCTTCGGCACCGGTGCATAGTCGGGAAATACGCCAAATGCGCGCCCAACATTTGCACACGGTTGACATTTGTGACAAGAAATCGGCTGTGGAATGATCTGCCAGCCTCTGTGTTTCCTCCATCCTACAATATGGGTCTCTTTAAGACCCAAGTTCACTCCTTCCTATCCCTAGAAAGACTCTCCACACAGCATCCCCAAAGATGATATAGGCCTTGAGGGAAATTATTCAATTATCAACATACAGGCGACGGCCTCCATGGTCGAGGGGTAAGGCTCTCGACTACGAATCCAAAGGTCGCGGGTTCAAATCCCGGCGTGCGCGAGTAAATTTTATTTAATTAATTTGTGCTGTTTCACGATTAATTAATTTAAAAATAATATGAAGTATATTTGCGCACGTTCCAGAGTGGAAGATACTCTCAGTATCGCCCTGGTGAAAGACCACCATTCAGAATTGAAACGTTGCATGAAATGGCTTTTAGCCGTGTTTGGTGACCAGATCTGAATAGCCAGGTATTTCCTTACCTTCCTCTCCCCCTTCTCCTTCCCCTCCCCAATACCTTCAGCCTCACAACATTCCCCAATCGGGAATGCCATAGTCTCACTGGCTCCAGACGGTTGGGAGCAGTTGGGACTCTTGTGCGCGGTATTCCTTGAAATGGCTATAACCATGTCTAGTTACGTTCAACAATTTTGGATCTGTTAAAAATTTTTCGAAATATCTACCCAACTTACCTAAAGTACCTTATTATTTGTTGCCTTTCCACCGAGAAATTGATGATCGCGAGGATAATCAGTAAGAAGAATACAGAACTCGGCTCATATCAGTCACGTAAAGCAGCACTAACAAAATAAATATCCACTAATATTCTAATAAATGTAATATCAATAACAAATAAGAATTAAAAGGTAACTTCAATATCATGCGATGTCCAATGTTTTCTAACATTGTGTCCTGTGTATGTTAAGTCATATTGTTCCAAGCTACACCTTTATAATAGAACATGTTGATCTGGAGTGACCTGCCAGGTAAATAAGTTTCTGTATCTGTTTTTACATAAAAAAGATAAACCATCGCAAGTAACATTTGTGCGGGGCCCTTGAGGTGAAAGCAGCCCTATACAAATCATCTAATTATTATTAATAATAATATTATTAAAATTCTTACCACATAAATAAACCCAACATGACCTAACCCATCCAGCACAACTTCTCGTGTCTTAAAGCGCTCCACAAATTACGGCAATACAATCGCCACTATCTAAACATGTAATCTAGGGAATTAATGTAACACAGTTTGACACACATCGTTCTAAGTGAACCCATTTGGATCAGAGGCAATCTAAATACATGCGTTTTATTATATTAAACACGGTGGGCCCATACTTAAGCCTTGTGGTACACCCGACGTTAAGCCAACCCGAATTTCAAGATCTGGTATGTGACATTTTTGTATTCTTCGGCTTATAGTGACAAAAAAGAAAATGACTAACCTAACCTAACCTAGCCTACATAAATATGAATTTTATTTTAATTTATATATTTTTATTATACAATATCTTGTTTGGACATCTTCAATTGACACCTGAATCAGAACACCGTAAAATAAGGTTTTCTGACTAGTCATGGGTGATTTTTGCGGTTGTTTCATTTTTAAAAAAAATGTTGGGTTTTTTTTTTCTTTTATGATTTTAATAACTTTACAATTTAATGTTTTAATAATTTTAATGTTTATTTATGTTTATTTTATATCCTGTTTTATTACTATAATATGATATCCACCGGAATAAGAACTTCGTGATATAATATTTTTCCTTATATTTGCCATATTCGTTTTTGTTTTTATTTTAAATAATTTTTATATTTAGTGTCATAATGTAAAGTCACTAGGAGGAAATCCATAAATGATAATATCTTTGGTATACTACTTCAGGTTTTGCTATAATAATAATAATAATAATTGGATGATTTGTATAGCGCCGTTTTTGTGAAAAATCACCTCAAGGGCGCTGTACAAATATTTCTTAACTAATTATGTACAAACAGATACAGAAAAACATAAAAAGATACGTTTCAGATGAAAACAGTTTTATTAGAAAATTAATATACTATATTTACAAAGTGAAACAATGTAAACTGTCCATTTCCCGACAATTCATATATAAATAAAGAAAAATTATTTTACCATATTGATATAAAATGTTGTTTGGTTATAACTGCACTAATTTATTAAGTTTGTTTGTTAAATTTTAATCTAGGTCGGGGAAATCAAAGTTAAGTTCGATTGATTAAGGTTTTATTTTGGTTAGGTTGGGTGGGTTAAGGTTTTGTTCATATCCAAGTGGGGTGTGTTATGCGACAAAGGAAGTAAAGAAGGTGAGTAAGAGGAAGGCTGAAAAGTAACTGACTATTCAAAACTGGTAACTAAACATGGCAATTAGCGTTTCAAGCAACATTTCGATTGTGATGGTCTTTCACCAGGGCGATACTAAGAGTATATACCACTCCAATCACTATGAAATAGTAGGTACAGGTACCTAATTCTTGGTAACGGAAAAAAAACAGAACGGTGATAAAATAAGAGGTTGGTTTGGATTAGGTTAGGTTAGGTAAGATTTTTTGTTTGTAAGGTATTTATCTTCACTTTTCAAAAATGAATTAAAACTGTACTACTGCTTTAATATTTGTCAACTTGTGTTCCTATATAGGTTACAATATGCATGTGTATATTATTATAAATTATTGTGTTGTTATATTTATGATTATTTTATAAAATCTTTGAACTTCTTATTGTCGTTGTATGAAAACAATGTTGCACAATAAATAAAAATAGATCAAATAAAGTCAGCTTCTTACGTATGTAATTCCTCGCAAATTCCGTACTAAAATCCAAAGGCTTCTACTATTACCATGGAAAATCCGATATTGTTTGGTTTCGTGTTTCATTCAATTAGGTTGAATTATCCCAGGTAATCACGGGGTATCGATGTGTTCACATATTCCCGGCTAAACGCCGCATACCGCGTTATACCCGGGTTGGTCGGATGGCTCTGGCTGGTATGTGCGCCCGGCCGAGGGGATCCCTGGCGATACGGTAGAGTCCTTTGTTGTAACATATGACTGGAATGCACCCGGCAAACTTGTCATAAGTAGATACCTGCCTCTTAACTTCTTGGAGCAGCGATACCAAAACTGTAACTACGTTTTCCCAACTTTCTTTTCTTTTTTTTCATATTCTTTTTCTTATTTAACTTACCTTCAACATCCATGCATTAATACAAATATACTAATATACTGCCACTAACTGATACCAGGTATACCCACGCACTGGCCTTGCCTATTTGGGATTTTTTGTTTTATATACATTACATGTGTTAACATGTATATATAAGTTAATATTTTTAAAAAAATAACAATATAAAATGTTTATAACCTTTGTACCTTGTTTGTGTAAATATATGTATCAAAAAATTAATGTATAAATAAAAATTTCTTTTAAAATAACTTATTTTCTTCTGGTTTGTTTTTTTACAGTTGTATTTTATGTAAGTCTTTCAAAACTGAGTATATTCAGTGTGATTACAAGAAATCTTTTATCATTATACAAAGTTTTTTATATCTTTTTTATTTCATTTTTATAAAAGAAAAAAATACAATGCAAAAAGTCTCGACAAACTACTTTTTTGTAGTTTATCTAACGGAAGCTCGTTATTTAAAAAATGAAATTTACAGACAATGTTACAAAATATATATGTCCATATAAAATAAAAACAATGCAACAAACTTAAAACATAAATATATCCCAAGAATCTTACTCTAAACTATTTCTACAAAAATATGTTAAAAAAATAAATATTGTGAAAACATAAACGAAAGCAATAAATCATAAATAAAATAATATTTCCTTATTTCTAATACAAATAGCTTCTTTCAGCTAGCCAAGTTTTCAATGTGTTTATTAATTGTTTAGTTTTAATACAGTTTCTTATTATATTACAATGTTATAAATAAGAACTTTATTAAATTTCAACATGTTATCATCCAGTTTCGGTTGATATTAACCTTCCTCGGGAACGTCTTCCTCCTGCCTACCACTCTACCACTCCCTCTCTGATACTCTGTCCTGTTTCACTCTAATATGCTGTATCCCCCCCCCATTTTGCTGTAAGTACGTATCTATATTCTTACATGCTATATGTTTTCATATTCTACCGAGGTAGAATGACATGATTTTGTTAAATTTAAAGCAAAGGTCTCTTTTTTTAAGTCTTCCGATAGTGCGTTAAATATTTCCGGAATTTTATGCCTCTTTGTTGTCTCTCAGTAAACATTCTGTATGCCAAGTAGGGTAGTTGAAGTTCACGGGTATTTTGGATTCTGTATTCCAGAATTCATCCAGTGTTAATGGATCTGCCTTATTATGCACGGGAGCACCTTACACAATGAAAATATTATTTTATAGTCATAATTTTTTGTTATTACATATAATTTTATGTTATTAGTTAATTACACATAATTTTTTGTCATTAGTTAGCCAACTAGCCATCACACCGTCTTTGCAGAGTTAGACAGAGCATACGAGTAGACACAACGCTATCTTGGAACACACTCTTTGCTTCATTCGCATTCATAAATCACGTCACATATACTTCTGTTTTATAATATTTTATTGCATTTCATATTTCGTATGTACAAACAATTAACAAAACAATTCACCCCAATATTTAAAAGTTGCAAAAAGTTTTTTTTTTTTTAATATTTAAATCAACGCCATCTGTGTAGCGTAGCATTATAATCATGTTTGAATGTTCTAATGCTTTACGATTCATATTAATAGGCTTCGTATTAATATTTAAACTTAACTCAACAGGAGAAAACATTTTATTTCGACTTTGACAAGAAAATTCTCCTGCGGCGCTATATTATTCATCAATCGTTTTCATCTAACTACGTTTGCTACACCTGATATGCACCCTTCCTTTTATAATACCTCCTAGGTCTTAGATCACACGAACGATTAGTAGCCGAGTGAAAAATGCGTCTGTTTCCCACCCATGCATCGCAGGTTCGATCCTCTGCTGGCTAAGTCCCCCAATACAATAAACATTTTCCCGGATAAACTAAACATAAGAAATTCTTTCAAGTTATTGGTACACAAAATGTTTTTCTTCCTTTTTTTTATTATTGCGAAAAATAATAAAAGTTTGGAAAGCACTGCAACATAACATGAAGTTTGTCATACAAAATATAATTTTATATGCGCGTTGGGACCGCCACGACATACTGATCACCAAACAGAACTAAACTTCTGAACTTAAAAAAACATCATGAAAAAAAAACACCAAAAAATTTATAAAAAATGTAAAATATACAAAAGATCGGACAAGGGTTTGAGTCTTCGCTAGGCGACTAATATAAAACTACATAACGCCATTATCATACAAAGTGCTTGTCCCCGCGTAGAGATTACACGATTTTATCTTGGGGCATGTAATTTTTATGATGTTGAAGTTGCAACTAGTATGCTACACAACGCTAACTAGTGCTCTAGGTGCGTGTCTTTTTGTGGAGATTGCGTAGTTTTTATGTTGGAACACGCAGTTATGGTGTTGTAGTGATACCCTTTGGAAAGGGACAGAGGATCATTCATACGAATCCAGTTGTGGGATCTCTATTGAAATCGCTCAGGTAGTTTTATTTAAGTGGGCTAGTTTTTCGATACTGTTTTAATTTATTTTAGTTTAATAATTCATCAAATAATATATTTATTTTTCTTATTTTAACAAGCACGCGTTTTATTTATTTATTTTATTATTTACGCCCAAATAGGACTTTGCGCATTTAACAGTTTTATAAACTTATTTCTTATCAGTAACAAACGGGTTAACAAACGGGTTGCAATCTTTGGAGCACAGACGTCAGGTGGGAATGCTGTCCTTGTTCTACCAGTATTTTAATGGAAGATGCTCCGAGGAAATAGCGTCATTGATCCCCTCGGCACCGGTGCATAGTCGGAAAACACACCAAACGCGTGCCCAACATTTGCACACGGTTGACATTTGTCACGTGAGAGCGGGTCGCTTCTACGATTCGTTCTTGTGTTCCACATCTCGGCTGTGGAATGATCTACCGGCCTCTTTGTTTCCTCCATCCTATAGCATGGGTCTCTTCGAAACCCAAGATCACTCCTTCCTATCCTATAAAAGACCCTCCATACAGCATCCCCAAAGATGATATAAGCCTTGAGGGAAATTATTTCCCTCAGGGTCTCCTGTGTGGATTTAAAAAAAAAAAGTACAGTCGCATTTTATTCTCACACATATAGCACAATAAAATCATGCCGTTATGGCATTCGTTAAATGTCTTACGTCACATTGTACATTATATACATTGTGTTATGATCGTAGATACTAAATCGAAACTTGTCGCTGCGCACACTATTTTTTCTATTAAGTAAACCACCAACTCTGTAATATTATCATCTAAACCATTTTATTGTTATTATTTATATTAATTATTTCAAGCACCTTCTTGTAACACTTTAGGAAACCAAACATAAACGAAAACGCAATATGTACACTCCGTTTCTCTGCAGAACCATTGCTTAAAAAAGAAATGTAGTATTATAAAATGAATTAATTGTATTCAATTTCAATAAAAATTAAGTAAAAATAATGTAAGCGTAGTGAGCAAGATTAAGAAAGGGACGCTTAGATGGTTTGGGCATGTAGAGCGAATGAATGAAGAAAGGAGAGTAAGGAGAATATATGACGCGAATGTGAATGGAAGAAGAATCCGGGGACGTCCAAGGAAGACGTGGCACGATCAAGTGAATCATATACTTGAGTCGGGCCATGTCAGAAGTCGGAATAACAGAAGAGAATGTTTGAGACGTTGTATAAAAGTGAATGAAGCAAGAAGTGTATGCCAAGATCGAGTTGTTTGGCGGTCCGTCCTCTCTGCCTACCCCTGCGGAGAAACGGCGTGGTGGTTAGCTAGTTAGTTAGTTAAAGAACTTTAATTAAAGGCACAAAGGATGTTAAGATTATTACGAGGCATATAGTCCTATGTCCGCTGAGTAGCTATTTTAATGACAACTGTAGCTAATAGTCATATTAAAGTATCCATATTAAAAAAAAAAATTAAATGGTTGAATATTAAACAAAAGGAATAACTAATTAAATTCGGTC
Organism: Halesus radiatus; assembly: GCA_022606495.2. Lineage (NCBI taxonomy): Eukaryota > Metazoa > Arthropoda > Insecta > Trichoptera > Limnephilidae > Halesus > Halesus radiatus. The sequence goes on along the minus strand of JAHDVE020000237.1, from coordinate 163,132 downwards.
GTCATATGTTTGTCCTAAAAAAAAAAAACAAAAAATAACACAAAGGATCTGACGTAGAGTTATTTTTTAAATATCCCACAACTTTTGGGCGGCGAAAATCAAATTTCTCTCACATGTTGTTTTGTTTTATATTTATTTTTATTTTAGACGTGGATTGAAAAACGGTCCCACACCATTCATTCAAGTCCGTATATCAGAGACGCATTGTTAGATGTCTTATTAAGGACGCTTGAGCGCGGAATTATCCCGGATTGTCTCTAAGTGAGTAGGCAGAAAACCCCAGTCCAATCTGCCTCGCTGGTGATGATATGCCACCATTCCTTCCACCACCTCCGACTCGATGGAAGATTCGATCAAATTCGACTTCTAAATAAATCGGGAAACTCAGTCAACTTTTACAATATTCACTCTCTAACTTTGCTAGCATTTTTACCTGTACTTTAACTCTTCCCTTGCGGTGCTAGAAAATCCCTCGAGCTCCGGTGCTGTACACTCAGTGTACGGGGTACACAATTAGACTTTTGTGCTTTTTAAGTACCCGGGGTTATTAATAGTTTGGAGTATAGTTTTATAATCCATAACCCTACCCTTACTTCTACTCCTACCCCTACTCCTACTTCTATTCCTACTCCCTATCCCTACCCAGTAATTTTCCACTTATTTTGAACGTCATATGCGCAAAATTTCAGAAGTACCAAAATTTGGCTTTAAGGGTGGGAAAGGGGGATGGGGGTAATTTTTCTAAATCTCGCGTAGACAGTGACCTTCCTCTTATTTTGTAGGTCAAGTGTGCAAAATTTCATCAAGCTAGGTCAAAAACTGTAAGTTTGTATATAAAACAAACTAGGATATTTAAAATTATTTAACTCTGGATAAAAGCGTCAATTATTTCATTAATTGTTATCTATATACGTACCTTTTCAATATTATTTGTTAATGTCCATGTAAAAGCCTGTAACGGGTGTAAATAAATAAATAACTAAAAACGGACTGGACCAGAATGTATATACTCCTAAGGTATTCTCATAGTCTCCCCCTACCACTTTCTCTAACACCACTACTCACCATCGTTATGTAGGTTTGTAAATAATTCGAAAGTGCCAGTCGTTCCGGCCAATTGTACACTGGTCTCTGCAATTATAATATATTAAACATTGTGTGCGTAGCTCTAGAGCAGAGTTAGTGCTTTTGTCCAGTGGTGGTTTGTGACATTTTCGTGCTAAAAAGTCATTAAGGCAGTATTTATATTTTCGGCAACAACTTCATATTAAAAAATACACATTTTCTTTTTATACCTACCCATTCTTTTTTACCTACACATTTTTATACTTACACATTTTTTTATACCTACACATTTCTTTGTACCTACACATATTTTGTACTTACACATTTTTGTATCTACACATTTTTGTACCTACACATTTCTTAAACCTACATATTTCTTTGTACCTACACTTTTTTTTACCTACACATTTTTTGGTGTTTAAACATTTTTTTATACCTACACATTTTTTTGTACCTACACATTTTTTATACCCCTTCCCAAGACATTATCGAATGGTGTGATTAAAAAAAGTCATATCAAAATATGGTATTAATTAGAAAGTCCGTCGAAGACCTCGTCTTAAGGTTATCTTATTTGTTTCTCGATTGTGTTGGCGACACAATCACAGCTGAACGTTATGTTTTTTACATCCACAATTGCATTAGGAACTACGACGTTTGACCACCGCTGGTGAACAGACATTGCCTATTTTTCTTGCAAGACTCCCCGCGACCACACTCACGATTTACCTTCGAAAAGCTGAATGAGTTGCACTATGAAATATTGCCTCATTCGTAATACTCACCAGACATTGTGGCAAAAGATGCTGACTGTTCATAACCAATTCAACAACTTCCTATATGGTAAGATCATTAGATACAAACTCCACAATTACGCAAAGTCGGAAATAGTATAATAAGTATCTCCAAATAAAGAAACATTCATTTTAATATTTTATTTCATTCCAAACGTTTGTTTTTTCAAAATATTTCTTAATTATAAAGTTCTTAAGTAGGTACCTACTCGTGTTTTCCATTTTTTAAATATTCTACTTAAAAAAACCATCTTCTTTTGAATATGCAATCTGTGGTTAACCAGAGTGTTATATCTATGGGCTAACCTAAATAAAACATGTCGGGTTCAATGGTTTTCATAGTAATTTTAAAACGTTATAGCAACAGTTTCACATATTGGATTTCATTCAAACTACTTTCTAAACCTTCCCGGCACTAATAAAAACAAACTGTGCTATTTTCAGAGAAACCGGTCAAGTAATTTTTGAGAAAATCGAGGACAAACAAACAAATAAACTTACATTGATTTTTATACATAGATTGGAAGCATGAACCGTTTTTTCATTACATACATAATAGATAATATTGCCACTTCGAACCCTTGGAAGAACATGATTCCATTTGACACAGCAATGTTGTACGATAATGAGCCTTAAAGTTGTTATCGCATGACATTGCTGTGTCACATAGAACCTTATTATTATTCCAAGGGTTGATTTATTTATAAAATTTTATATGAAACTATAAAAAGGTGGGTACATTCAATCCTTCTTAGAAATTTCGAGACCAAAATGATATCCGCAAAAAAAAGATAAAGACTGCCTCTGTAGTCTAGAGAAGCCTCTTCACTGACCCAGAGGTCACGAGTTCAATCAACAAGGAAGTTCAAGGTCCTCTTACATAGGATATGTGCGTTGTGTCTATAGGAGTAGGGAATTCAACAGAAATTATGGAACGTTGCAAATCTAGATTTTGGTTAGGATAAAATTGGGAATCAATATTTAATTCTTATTAATTAGTAGCTAAAGAACCTGGTGTTTCCTGGGGTTATGAATAGTCTCAGGAAAGTTTTGAAGTTGTAATTTTTTACCCTTACCACTACTCCTACCCCTACTCCGAGTAATTTTCACGTCAAGTACCAAAATTCTACTTTAAAAGATGGTAAAAAGAGGGTATAAAAATCGCATGAAGATGGAACAAACAAACAAACAAACAAACAAACAAACAAACAAACAAACAAACAAACAAACAAACAAACAAACAAACAAACAAACAAACAAACAAACAAACAAACAAACAAACAAACAAACAAACAAACAAATAAACAAACAAACAAACAAACAAACAAACAAATAACAAACAAACAAACAAATAACAAACAAAAAACAAACAATCAAACAAACAATCAAACAAACAAACAAACAAACAAACAAACAAACAAACAAACAAACAAACAAACAAACAAACAAACAAACAAACAAACAAACAAACAAACAAACAAACAAACAAACAAACAAAAACAAACAAACAAACAAACAAACAAACAAACAAACAAACAAACAAGCAAACAAACAAACAAACAAACAAACAAACAAACAAACAAACAAACAAACAAACAAACAAACAAACAAACAAACAAACAAGCATCGCCCGATGCCCTCTTCTTTTTATGTATATATAGATTGATATAGATAGATAGATGAATGTTTATGGCATAATCCAAAGTTTGGCGTTTATTGCATTTTTAGTAGGCCCAGTGGGTTTATATACTCTCAGTATCGCCCTGGTGGGAGACCATAATTCAGAATCAAAACGTCGCGTCGCTTGAAATTATTTTACTGTGTTTGGTGATCAAATCTGAATAGCCCGGTACTACATTACCTTCCTCTTTTCCGTCTTCTTCCCTTTCTCTCTCCATTTAGCTGCGCAACATACCCCTAGTGGGCTTGGAATATTCACACACTGCCTCCGGACAGTCGGAACTTTTGTGCGACATACAACACGGTGTCTGGAAACTATTGGCGTAGCGGGAAGCTGTGAATCCATATCACAAAGAAAACCAAAAAAACATTCTTTGGGGATAAAAAACTATTAGAGTCGGGTCTACGTTTAGACGCATTTTAAAGGGCAATTAAGAACTGATTAAAACCCCGCAGGGACCCATTTAAACAAAATATTACTTTAAAAATTCCAACTTCGGACTCGATTTACTCCAAAATAAAAACTCAAATAAAAGAGTCACACCACGAAATCGACACCAAATGTGTTTAAGATTCCTTAGATAAACCAGTGTCCCGCTTGTACCACGAGTTTCCGGACACCAGATGACAGAACAATGAGAATCAATACATGAGTGCATCAGTGGAAGCAGCCCCGAGGAAGAGCTGGTGTGCTGACTGCGAAGAAGAGGATTGAAGCAGAACTGTGGACTTGAGGCGAACGGCGAGGGACCAAAGCCAGTGGAGAACATTTGTGGAAGAAGTCGAAGTGGGATCAAACGCCACGATGATGAAATCGTTTTGCGGAATGACAAGAGTCTTATTCTAACAATTATAAAATTGTCTAAGGTCCGTGGTATGTAGATGGAATTCGTAATACCGGATGTAATGGTACGTATACAAATAAATGCGACCGGTGGAAAAAAAAAAGACTCTATCTATACGCGATAAATAATTTCAACCAACATCGGTATACAGGGTGTTTGGTACTTGATCAGTTTTAAACATTGGGTGCAAATCTTTATCCACTATGTACAAAAAAAAAAATGAGGTGCTAAATCAGATAAATATTAGGATAATTCAAAAGTTCCAAAAGCGTGGTGTCTTTAATACGAACTGATATGCTGAATAAGTACACTATTAATTACACATTGTAATTATTTTTAATTGTTTATAATATTAGTCTATGCTTATATGTCTTCATTTTTTCAGTATACATACATTGTATCTTGACGAAGGTACCATCGGTTTCGAAACATGTAGACATTTATTAAGTGAAAAGGTGGATTAAACAAACAAAAATGCATTACTTAGTATCCTAATTAAGGAGCAATTGGTTTTGAAACGTGTTTTATATTTATTTATTAATTGTTAATCATTTAATTAAAATTGATAACAACAAGTGATTTTGCATTAATTGAAAATATAATGGTATTGTCTTTGTAATTATGTGTAAGTACATACTAGTCGTCAGTCTGGCGGATATGCCGCTTGACTAGCAGCCGGGCGAGTTCTAATCTCACAGAGGGTAACTGATTTACTTCCTTTTCAACACAAGTTTACAACAATGCTTAGTGAAAAGGAAGACAAATACAAAAAAATTGTGTAAAGTTTTAAAAATAAATCTCATTGAGAATATAACTGTATATTGAATATAATTTTTTGTTTGTAATTTTATTCTATAATTATCACTGGGGAGATGACAATGGCTGATAAAAATCGATTGTGGGCATCATGTGTGCCTGAAATAGGGCAATTTTTATCTTGCTTTGGAGATATTGACCAAACGTTTAACGTCAATTTTCTTTATTAGACAGAAAATCCTGTCTGGGTCCTAAAAGTCGGCAGGTCTTACGACATCTAAATTAGAGACATCAGTCTTCTAGGAAGTTTTCAGTTTATGTCTTAAAACGTCCATCGATATTTCGCATCAAATCCCAGTCGCCCTGTAAATTACATCTTCCAGTGACAAACTTCCTAGGACTTCTCATAGGATCTGCCCCCATAGTCTGATTAATTACCCCTGCCAGTAATGTGGGTAAACCTGCCCTGCCTACCTCAGGAGGTAATTCGGGATCCGTCGGGTCCCGCCGGGCTCCCTTTCGGTGAGATGACATCACAGAGCCCCCCGGAATTTCAGATTGCTTCATTTGTCATCCGGGACCCCGTGGATAGGACATATGACAATTAATGTCGGGTCCTCAAAATAACAAAAATAATAATAACAATAATGTTAACCAGTGGAAAAATACATTTTTGACCCTCAAAAGTTATACGTCGTTACGGGAATCGTAAAATAATATGAGTCCGACTAAAGACAATATTGTTGGGCGATTTTGGATTTTCCACTGAAAAGATAAAGCGACTGGACTGTGTTCTGGGCGTGTCAGTGTACCCGAAGTAATTGAGGCTATTGTAGCATCCCCAATCGGGGAATGTTATGAATCTTAAAGATATTGGATGGGGAAGGAGATGATGAAGAGGATGGTGAATAAGTACCTAACTATTCAGATCTGGTCACCAAACACGACTAAAGCTATTTCAAGCTACGTTTCGATTTTGAATGATGGTCGTACACCAAGGCGATACTGAGAGTAAGTACCGCTCTAGAACGTGTCGCAAGTATACTTTTATAGAAATTATTATTTTTTATATGAATTAAATGTGAAATAGCACAATTTAATTAATTAAAATTTACTTGCTCACTCCGGGATTCAAACCCGTGATTTCCGGATGTGAAGTCGAGGAATTTACCCCTAGACCAATAGTCCCAACTGTTCCCAGCTGTCCGGAGTCAGTGGGGCTATAGGATATGTTGAAAGGGTGGAGGAAGTGAGAAGGGGACGTAAATGGGGAAAAGGAAGGTTGGGAAGTACCTGGTTATTCAAATCTGGTCACCAAACACGGTTAAAGCTATTAAAAGCAACTTTCTGAAAGGTGGTCTTTCACCAGGGCGATACTAAGGGAATCTACAACCGTAAAGTACGTAAACTCGATTTTTTTCTTATTTTTGATGAAATGATAAAAAAATTCGGCTTTGCTTATGATTCGAGAGGTGTGTAAATTGACGAAATCTGTTTTCTGTCAAAACAATATTATAATAATAAGTATTTTTTTTTAGTGAAAAAAACATCCCCGGATTACGAATATACGAGTTCTGCAGTATCTGAGGAGGCCAAACATTATACGGAATTAGGAATATATAGGATCGAAGTATTTCCATACTGCTATTTTTTTAGTTTTCCAAAGTATACACGTATACAACGTTACGCAGAAGGCAAGGTAGAGCGTCCTTTTCACAGCGGTACTGCCAAAGCGATATATTCTACTGAGCATGTTCGCTTTTACTCTGAGAGCTCATCTTTGCCTATCAACATCGACATCATTCATCAGATTACTGATGATTATGTGGCCTAGATATATTTAGTTCCTTCAGTCACCTTCGGATATACATTGCACTTCTAGGGATTGGCTGTTCAGTGGGTTTTGTAATATCATTAAGTGGGCTTGAATTGCGACAGGAATTCTGCGATTCCTCGATGGAGTTGTGGTTAAGACGCTGAATCTTGGCAGATTTGATTCCCGTCCAAAAAATCAAAAATAACTTCTAATTACAAATATAAATATGTCAGCTTGCGATCCATTTTAAAATTCGAATAATCATTTTCACTTTAATTTCTCGAATACAAACGATGACCATTTGCCCCTCCCCCCACCCTCTTTCGTCTCAATACGTACCCCTTAGAGATTTCATAATAATAATAATGATTGGATTACTTTTATAGCGACGTTTTCGTGAGAAAATCACCTCATAGTCGGAAGACTGAATCCGGGAAGTTGGGACTCCTGTGTATTCATTAAAAAATATTATATTTAACTCCACACCGGAGACTCATAAAATTCGGAAAATAATTTATGCCATCTTTAAGGATGCCGTGTGGAGGGTCTGTTTAAGGAAATGACAGAGAGGAAGTTCAGGGAAGGAAAGGGGTATGAGGGGTGGGTAGGAATATGAGGGTTCTGTGTGTCCAGGAGTGACGGATGTATTAATATATGCCTCGCACTGCAGTCAAAGGCGATGGGTCGAAAGAGTTCGACTGGAAGGGTCAACATCAAGCCCGAACCCGATCAAGCTGCCACTGCCACGACCTGGACAAACCTCACCCTTATGAACCTGAGCAACCCCGCTAGATCACCATGGCAAAGGTATTTGCTATCCAACGAATGGTTCCCGGGGCGTCGGTACCCATACCGCCTCCCAAATTGGATCATGCCGGATTTCGAATCCCCAACCTATGGACTTTTTTTAGTATTATAAAATTTTATTACTATTATAAAACTGTGAAAATTAGATGCACCCACACAATAAGAAATAATTTAAATCAAATAAAACGTCATGCTTATTTTAAATCAACCAAAAATTGATAAATGCCTTTATCTTCCGAATGATAAGATAACATGGAAAGGATGATGAAGAATGGTGGCATTTTGTATTATTTGTCCATCCATTGTGCCGTGTCTATTGTAAAGACACCGGTCGGTGACGCACAGAGGTGTGAATCGCAACCTTAGCCGGACAAAATTTTAGATTCTTACATAATAATTTACAGGTGTAATAAGTACAGAAGTTTTGCATACTCTTCACTTCCGCCGGCCGTTTCTGTTTGTTCAAAAATATAAAAATAGTTTAACGGAACTTTCTAGGATGAGTTCTGAAGCAGCAGTGGCGGAGTGCATGCGCCATTTGAGTATGGGTATGACGACGATGTTGACATGACGACCAATGATTCTAATGACAATACCATACAACTTGTAATCTTAAAATCAAAATTACGGGAATACGAAAAAGAATTAAGATTACCTCCACAAAAAGAATCCTTAATGTACTGCAAACTGGATGCAAATAAGTGCTCTTTTCGATATTTCGTCGCTTTTTTTTATGTGCTCCTCCGAGCAACAGTTTAGCAACAGTTTAGTGGAGCTGACTCGATATGTATGAAGCACAGAAACAAATTACAGAGTGAAAAAGCGACATAATTTCTTTTTGTTAAATACGAGTATAACTTACCATTATTAAATTTTAAATATTGAAATAAGATAACATATAACACACTTCATCAAACTAAAATGTTTAAGGACTCTACAATCTATCCGTCCTCGTTAAATCTCTAATACCAATGTTTAACCGCGGTAGCAATAATTTTTTATTTTTTATTATAATCCACTTCCTCTTCTTCTTCCGTTATAACACTTCCGTTACATCTCTAATAATAATAATATTTCTAGGGTGGGTGTTAGATAAATTGTGATTTTTAAAAAACAGTTTCCACACTTTTTCCAGCAGGTTTGAAATCCCATATCCATACACTGCCAGACGCTTCTTTGAACAACTTTGTTTTAATGCACTGTATGAATTAAGATCTGTAAAAACTGAAAGATTGTGAATAAAATATATGAAAAATGGAATGTGGTAGGTAAATATGAGATATACAAGTATTAGGTGGAACGAAGTTGATTTGAAACTAACTCTTTGATTGTCACATCTTATTACAACAATTTTGTTCAGGTGTTGTTACAATTGAAATAACATTACTAAAACTTTTTGTTCTGGTATATCTCGAAAAGCTTATGCTTCTTATTCTGCGTGAGCCGTCTGGCATACCTAGCTTAGCCATTGGTCTACCTGATTTTATTTTTCAGAATTGTTTATTCTTGGACTGCAGTTCTCTTCAAATCGCCAAACCATCTCATTTTTGGGTGATTTCATCCCCTTTTTTCCAACCAAGGTTGCCATCCCACGGTTCTGTGAATCAGACGGTATTTAATTTCCCAGCTTTATTAATTTTTGTTTATATATTTTATCTTAGTTATTTGTACATTTAAATTTACAAATTACCAACCATATCTTACATATTATTGAATATTATCTAGCTTAACTTAATGTGGTTCTTATAATAGATTATGAATTTATCAATTGGCTTTCTTTTTTTTATGAAGAACTTAGTAAGCAGAGAATGGAACCCGCAATGCCTGGTGGGAACCCGACGAATGCGTTCACTCAACTACTAGTCGGTCCTTAAGACTATGTAAAAAATTTCATAATGTATCACTATTGTCAAAATCATATTTTGGCCACCTAGCGTTGCGAGCCGGACGTATGTGCGACGGCCCATTCTTGTCTTTGCCAAAACACGAAACTCCAAACACAGCATCCCGTGTCCGTGGACCAGCCTCTGGGACATCTTGTTTATGAGACAAGAGGCAAAATAATATTTGTTTTACGTCAGTGGATCCGTTTCTATTAACATAATTCACAAATAAATCATCAGTAACAAAGAAACACCAAAACGCTGCAAAGTGAAATATCGCATCGAATGGAGGAAGGTAAAGATCATTATACAAGATACGAAAATACACACTTATATTCGTACTGGTTTTTTTTTGTGTCAACTTCACACAATCTTTTTGCTCGGTACTAGTTGTTCTATGCCAATTTTTACTGCTTCTCAAACAAAATATATTTTTTAAATTCGTACTCTTTCAAAAATATGAACTTTGGACGGGACGCTGTGCTTTCAACTTAATATAGGTAATATGTGTAGAACCAGAGTTGTTCTACAACAGTACTCACATAGGTGCATTGCTTGCATACAGCAAGTTTTAAACTTGTTACTCCATTTCATAAGAGTAAAAAAATGACTAACTTACCACCCTGTTTCTCCGCAGGGGTGGACAGAGAGAATAAATCATCACACAACTCTGTCCCGGCACATACTTCTTTCTTTCATTCACATTCATACATCGTCTAATAACATTTCTGTTATTCGAACTCTTGACATGGCCCGCCTCAAGAATTTAGTTCACTCGATTGTATCACCTCTTCTTTGAACGTCTCTGGCTTCTTCTACCTTCTCATTCGTGTCACATATTCTCCTTACACTCCTCTCTCTATTCATCCGCTCTACATGTCTAAAACATTTCTGCGTTCCTTTCCTAATCTTACTCATTTCAGTCATTTCGCTTACATCAACCTTGCATTATTTTTTAATCTCCACATTTTTCAAACGGTCATTTATGGTTTTACACACATCTCTCGGAGATATCATATCTATAGCATTCAGTTAACCTTCATCCTTTAATAATAATAAGAGTAAATTTCTATAGCGCAGTTTTGTGGAGGTTCACCTCAAGTGCGCTTTCTCATCCAGTTGCGTACCTCACTGCCATACATCAAGATTGGTATCACCACTCCATTGTGGACTGCTAGCTTCGCTCATTATGACAATTTTTTGAAACGAGAAAATAATAATCAACATTTTTTTTTAAATATTATAAAGAAGTACTGAAAAACTTTTCTAGTAACTACAAAAAGCTTTCTAATATTTTAATTCGATGGTCGTGTACACTTGTTGTTCCTTTCTCCCTTAAGCAAAAATTCTGTTTCTCAGTAACGTTTGGCAAGGACATTTTTCTCTCGGAAAAGTATACAAATACACCAATACACTCAATTCTAAGTTGCCTTTCTCGCCCCAACTCTCTTCGCGCGATAATATATTTTCGATTATTTCTACTTACAATAAAACAAAAAAAGCATTACATAGATCTTTTTAAAAAATGCTTTATAAATATTTTCTAGATACTCCAAGCCTTCTACCGGCTTCCATGATGGAGTGATCAAGATCATCGACTACGAACCCAGAGGTTACGGGTTTAAATCCCCGGGTGCATAATAATTTTTATAAATTAATTTGTTATTTCGCAATTAATTAATTCAAATTAATATATAGTATTTTTGCGGCACTTTCCGGTGTGGAAAAATATTCTCAGTATCTATTCACCGCTATTCAGAATGAAAACGTCTCTTAAAATGACCGTAGCCATGTTTGGTCACCAGATCTGAATAACCAGGTACTCTTCCACATCTCCTTCCCCTTCCCACTACTTTCAACCTCATAACATACCCAAAAATTGGCGATGCTATAGTATTACTGTCTCAGGGCAGTTGAGTCTATTTTGCGGTATTCACATTAAAAAACAAATGCATATTGAAATACCTGTAAAGAGAGTAGTTCTTCTTGTGATATTCTGAGTTTCACAAAGGAGTTTTTAGGACTGAACTGAGATGGTTGATGGGTTTGGTGCTTAACGTGCCGTTGATATCTTTTAGAGCCAAAGTTCGAGTGATGTCAAGCCAAGTCTCAATAAATATTTCTGAATGGTGGTCGTTCACCGGGGCGTTACTGAAAGTATCTACCACACTGAGATATATGTTTATGTGTATTTTAAAGAGGAAAAACCTGTCTAAAACGAGTGATTAAGACTTGATATATTATACGACTTCTGGTTATTTTCTTCTCGGTTAATTTTTTTTGAGTATATTCAAAAGTGGTGTTTTCTCGTAGATCCTTTAGTTGAATGCAAATGTTTAATAAATATATTTTTTTATCATTTATTGCAACAGCAGCTGTCAAAACACCAACACAGAAAAGAATTTAAGAGAATAGACGATGAGATAAATTGGGACCAGTCACTAATGTTGCAATGTGTCAAAATATTCCGTCTCGTTCTCACTATTATTGCTTTTAGTCTAGGATTTTGCCGTGCAATTTGTTTTGTGTCGCCATTTTATAATGTGCATCATAAAATATGCGAATTTCTTATAAGTTATGCCTATGTTTGAAACGTAGATCGTCGAAATGTGGGTGATGCAGCACATCAACAAAAATAAAAAAAATTGCTGTGAGATAACAAATTTGCTGTCAGTGGCTGAGTTGGAATTGCGTCTGAATCTCACCAAGGCATCGTGAGTTCAATTCCTCGGCTAGCTAAGTCCTCCATCACGACATAATCAACATCTTCCGCGTACTGTGATGGTAGTGGGAGATTTTCAAATATTCTTTCGTAAACAGGAAATATTTGTCTTTCTTTAAAACAAAAACCAAAAATTGTAACGAAATATGGGTTTCTGTAATCTCTCCGTGATGATTGGAACTCAACTGACGTATTTTTTTTTATTACTCATTTAATTGAAGTGTTGCTCCAATATGAATTTCCAGTGTAAAATATAATGACTTTATGAAATATATTCGCATAAAGCAATACACGTTTTTTTTTTATAATTATGTTTAAACATTGTGTATACAATGTATCACATGAAAACATTGTTTCTTTTTTATATATTAAGTTATCACTGACAACATGGATAATAATTATAACATGTATTTTAAACGTAAATTTGTTAATAAATTAATTAAAAATTATACTTTATTTTCACCACTTTATAAATATTCATAAATATATGCATGTTTCGAAAGCGAAGCTTTCATCATCATGAATATATGGATACATATAAATAAATACTAATACTGTAAATAAATAATATAAAAACATATGAGTAGTATTCATATGAAAGCGTCGCTTTCGAAACATGTAGATATTTATAATGTGGTGAAAACAAAAAATATTTTTTAATTAATTTATTAATAATGACGCCACAAAGAGAATACCAATCGTTTGAAGAAATTGTAAATATGTTAGTTATAAGTCTATAATTTTATACCATAGTTGTAAGTTATTGTAAATTTAGTCATAAATATTGTTTATTAAGACCCCACTTGGTCATAAATATATATGTCATTGGTTGTAAGTCACTTTAAATAAGTCCTAAATGTTAGTAACTAGTTTTAGGTCTCAGTAGTTAGTTACTAGCTGTAAGTCATAGTTCTAAGTCAGTAGTTATAAATCTCCGCTGTAAGTTTTTAGTTATAACTTATAAGTCTTATTTATATTTTAATCTAATTACTTCGTTGTAAGTCACTTTAAATAAGTCCTAAATATTAGTCACTAGTTATAGGTCTCAGTAGTTAGTTACTAGCTGTAAGTCATAGTTCTAAGTCAGTAGTTATAAATCTTAGCTGTAAGTATTTAGTTATAACTTATAAGTCTTATTTATATTTTAAACAAATTACTTAGTTGTAAAGCGCCCTTGAGGTAATTTTCTCACGAAAACGGGACTATGGAAGTAATCCTATTATTATTCTTACACAATATAACACAAATGTAATTTTTTAAATACAACAAAAAAGTGATTAGTTATAGGTTAGATAAATTAAGTTGTATAGCCACCTGAGCCCACGATAATAGCGCTATAGAAGTAAACCATTTATATGTTATGTAGTATTTTAATAGCGTTATTGTACAATAAACAAATCATATTCGAAATATTACGAAGCAAATCGATAAAAAGAAAAAAGAAAATATTTATTTAAAGCCAGCCAACTATCGTGACGACACCTGATTAAAAACGGCATGGAGCTCTTGTTTGACAAAGAATACTCCCTTCACAGACCCCCCCCCCTAGACCTTTTGTAACACTCAATCTGTAACACATATAATAATAAGAACAAAGCAATTAATCATATAGTGCAGTTTTGTGTTATTTCACTTCAAGTGCGCTTTACTCTAAATAAACTTTAAAAAATGATTACATAACTCCATTCAGTGGTATTCCTACAGTGCTACTTTTTCATTCTATTTATACATTCTTAACATATTACATACATTCTTGCTTATTTTTATTATTACCCCTACAGTACTCCTTATGTGCATATTCATCTAATAAAACTACAAAATATTATACAGTATATGCATCGCTATACAAAAATAACAGATTCACAATAATACTACAAAAATAGTAACATTTTAAGACAGGAGTGTTCAGTTATGTTCAGTAATAACCGAATTCACATAAAAAAATTAAAAAAATATATATACGGAGGAAACCGAAACCAAACAACTACCGGAGGCTTGAAGAAATTACTTTTTACAATAAATTGAAGAGAAATTAAAATTTTTAGACAGTAGGATTTTTTAAATAATTTTGTGTTTAAAGCCCGTTTAAATTCAGTCAATTTCTGGATATTAGTAAGAGCTGGGGAAAGTATATTCCAAATGAGAGGGCCATTTACACGAAAAGAGCGATCATGGTAGACGGCTCGATTTGACCTTGAAAGTTCAATTAGACGATTAGTAGCATCTAGATCTGCTGACCTCAGAGTAAGCTGTCTATCGCTTAAGTCCTATCGGATACATAGTTCAGATATATAGGCTGGAGCCATTCCCTGCAAACTACGGTAGTAGCAAAACCCGGTCGGCATTAAGTATTAAAAAAGTGGTGTAAGCAAAGATATTGTTTTATTGTAAATATTTTCTTTATATCTTTTATCACGACTAAAATAAAGATAAAGACTACGAACAACACATCCTTGTTCCCTATGACATTTTGGTCCAGTGGATGGAGATTGAGTGCCGCCCCAAAAGGTCAAGGTTTCAGATTCCGAGGTGACTAATTTGTTAGACAACTCACTGAATATTAAGTGAAGCGTGTATTTATTATTCTAACATGCAAAGGTTTCTATTGATACTGATTGTACCATAATTATACAAGTAGGTATTAATCAATTAAGCACCAACCAAAATAATAAAAATCACCATGTTTAATTTTATTTTTTTGTAACTTGTAATTTTAATTTTTAAATATAGTTTGTAACTTTGCGCTCATTAGCACTCATTGGGCTGTTACTAGCTACTTACATAGTTCCTACCTTGTGTTATTATATTCTTCTTCTTCGTATGGTGGAGGAGAGTTGGTGGAGGTCAAAGTGGGATGCTGAGGTTATTTATTATCCCGAGGGTGGACAGGTGAAGGAGATGGAGAAGAAGGGAGAGGAAAGCGAGGAAGTACATGGCTATTCGGATCTGATCACCAAACGCGGCTTAAGCCTTTTTTTAGCAATGTTTCGATTCTTCTTCTCCAACCACTTTCCAACAACTTCCCAAGATTCTCCAAATAATGCAGAAGCCATTGTTTTAGAGATTCTACACTAAAGATTCCCAACGGGGGCAATAACGTCCCCCAAGGGGCGTTGGAGAGATTCAAGGAGGCGGTGGTGGCTTCAAAGGCAGATAAGGGGCGGTGAAGGCTGAAATGGGGGCGAGAGCAACAAAAATATATTTAATATCATGATTTAAAATTTGTCGTAGGTACATCGTTGAAAGAATCACGCAACAAAATGAACTGTTCAATTATTCAATTGATTTATAGGTGGATTAGTAGTTTTATTGACATTTTCTTTGCGGTGTTATAACGCTTAATCAGGTTTCTTGGAACTTGTTGTCAGGTGAACAATAATGTACTGCATAATATAATATGTAAAATTTGCATATAAATATTCATCAAGATCAGAAAGCTATCAAAAAGAACGGGGATGATGGAACGATCGGGGTATAGGGTCGACCGCGGAATTAAGAGTTATTTTCTCTCAGTCACAATGTATATATTTAGATATCATCGAACTGTCGCATAAAAAGAAACGTCGGGGGGGGGGCGCTGATGAAAAACATAGTCCGAAAGTGCTCGGTGAGCCAAATAACGTTGGGAACCACTGCTCTAGACAGTTAAGTTTATTGTAATCAAATATTCTTAATTTCTTCAAAAGATGTGTAATTATTTTTCGGCGTCATTAAGTATTTTTTAATAATTACGTATTTTTTTTAAGTGTACTGTTAAAGTTTATGTTAAAAACAGTGGTGTAAATAATAATATGGATTATACTTACATACTGTCCTTATAATTCTGCTTTATATTTAAAAATTATTACTAAAGTCACACACATGTAACACTTTTGAGTAGAAACTAATAAAAATAAATAAAAATAAATTTAAAAAGAAAGTAGTTCTAATTAATTTTATAAATATTCTTCAAATTATTTTATCAATCATAGAGATTCATCGGGAGGTCCCTGTCAGCAACGGACATTAATTAAGTACCCGCGTAAAATCTGTATTTCCTAATGCACGCTCTCCGATTGTTGCGGCTCTTGACATTTAGCAGCTCAAGTATTTGGTTCACTTAATTGTGCCATTCATAACTTGGGAAAATAAGAGGAGAATGATATCATACTGAACTCAGCTCTCGGCACCGGAGACTTAGTATCTGAGATCTGTGGGTCTGTGACTTATGTGTAACCACGTCATAAAGTGTTTATGGATTAATTTATTGAACTCCATATTATATTGAGGTAATGCAACGAGAAATATTGCAAAATCACGTATTTTTTATTTTAAAATCTGAACACCTAGAAACATCACAGATGCTTTAATTAAATATTGCAAGTAGAACACATATTAACTAGACTTGGCCACACTTGTTGTCTTAGTCATCTTGCCAGGTTCCACATAATCTTGATTGTGGGTCCGAGGATACCGTGGACCATAATTCTTTGAGTGACCTATCAATGACCAATTTCAAAACTTTATGCACGAATTGATAAAATTAAATTTGAACTCCCTACCAGTATTCCCTGCCTTATAAGTCTCAACACCCCTCAAATTTACAATTTATTAGTAAAATACATTTATAAAAATAGCAATAAAATTTTATTTATTGGAGATTAAAAACAAGTAAACTGTGTAAATAAAAGTTTTATCTAAGAAAATAATAAAAATAAATAAATATATGTAGATGTTTCGACAGTAAGCTGCATTTTTTATAAAAGTGGTGTAAACAAAGTACATTTTTAATTATTTATTTAATAATGACGCCACAAAGTTGCCAATCATTTGAAAAAAATATATTTTACCTAAGATTTCGGTGTTTTTAGGTTTTAATTTAAAATAATAATATTTAATTCATTTATTAAAAACTACTTTTTTTATTTAAAAACATGTATTTATTGTAGCCAATTCCTAATATCCACTTTTACTTGTACATGAGTGTACACAATGAGACATACCTACATACTGTTTTACCTGCTAATATGTCACAAGTTAACGGCTCCCCACTCTAGCTACCAAGTTAATGTAAAACTATTATGCAATCGTCATATCAATCAAGACCTAAGATAATTGACCGATCATGGCTCAGTTGGCATCCCGTCTGGGTTCCACCCAGACGTCATGTGTTCAATTCCTCGGCCTGGCTAAGTCCTCCATTTACGACACAAGCAACATCTTCCGCTTACTGTGATAGTAGTATGAGATTTACAAATATTGTCAGGTTATTCGTAACCCGGGAATGTTTGTCTTTCCCTGGACATAAATACATTTACTACCATTGAATAAAATAATATTAACATAACCTAAATGAAACATGAAACCGGAAAAAACAACAGAAAATAAAAAGATTTCAGTCGCATCTGAGACTCGAACCCAGAACCTCTGCCTATCCGGGGCAACCGCTTAACCAACTTAGCTAATGAGACCAGTTCAATTTATGTCATCTTCATCGATATCATATCTCAAATTCAAGATTTTTCAATGTTCTTTTCCATTTTTAATCCCATATTATTGGCAGCTATCTTTGTGATGATTACAAAGTTCTTCACGAACACAATTGCAAACTAGACAGTGTCTCGGATAATAATAATAATAATAATAAGGATAATAATAATAAGTGAAATCTTTTTATTTTCTGTTTTTTTTCCGGTTTCATGTTCAACTTAGGTTATGTTAATATTATCTTCTTAACTAACTTACTAACTAACCATCACGCCGTTTCTCCGCAGGGGTAGGCAGAGAAGACGGACGGCCAAACAACTCGATCTTGGCATACACTTCTTGCTTCATTCTCATTCATATAACGCCTCATACATTCTCTTCTGTTATTCCGACTTCTGACATGGCCCGACTCAAGTATTTGATTCACTTGATCGTGCCATGTCTTCCTCGGGCATCCCCGGCTTCTTTTTCCATTCACATTCGCGTCATACATTCTTCTTACACCCCTTTTCTTCGTTCATTCGCTCTACATGCCCGAACCATCTAAGCGTCCCTTTCTTAATCTTACTCATTACGCTTACATCAGCCTTGCATTCTTTACGAATCTCAATATTTTTCACATGATCATTCATGGTTTTACCAAACAATCGTCTCAGAGATCTGATTTCTACGGCATTCAGTCTACTTTCATCCTTCCTCTGCCAATTCCATGCCTCACTGCCATACATCAGGGTTGGTATCAGCACTCCATTGTGGACTGCTAGCTTCTTCTTTTCTTTTTAACTATTATTTTCTATTTTTTTAGTCATTATTTTCTTCGATGATTTAATATTAAAATGAGGTTTTTAAATTTCAATAAAAATAATTAATAATTAATAATTGAACATTTTCTACCGATTTCCATGTTTCAATTTCAAATTTTAATTTCTTAATATATCAAAAATTTCTTGCATAAAATAATATAAACAAAATTAACAATTTATAATACAATTAAACTATTGCATTCCCTGCATTCCTACCAAAATTAACAATTTATAATAGAATTAAACTATTGCATTCCCTGCATTCCTACCAAAATTAACAATTTATAATAAAATTAAACTATTGCATTCCCTGCATTCCTACCAAAATTAATAATTTATAATAGAATTAAACTATTGCATTCCCTGCATACCCTGCATTCCTACCAAAATTAACAATTTATAATAAAATTAAACTATTGCATTCCCTGCATTCCTACCAAAATTAACAATTTATAATAGAATTAAACTATTGCATTCCCTGCATTCCTACCAAAATTAACAATTAATAATAGAATTAAACTATTTCATTCCCTGCATTCCTACCAAAATTAACAATTTATAATAGAATTAAACTATTGCATTCCCTGCATTCCTACCAAAATTAACAATTTATAATAGAATTAAACTATTGCATTCCCTGCATACCCTGCATTCCTACCAAAATTAACAATTTATAATAAAATTAAACTATTGCATTCCCTGCATTCCTACCAAAATTAATAATTTATAATAGAATTAAACTATTGCATTCCCTGCATACCCTGCATTCCTACCAAAATTAACAATTTATAATAAAATTAAACTATTGCATTCCCTGCATTCCTACCAAAATTAACAATTTATAATAGAATTAAACTATTGCATTCCTAGAATTCCCTGCAAAATTAACAATTTATAATAGAATTAAACTATTGCATTCCCTGCATTCCTACCAAAATTAACAATTTATAATAAATTAAACTATTGCATTCCCTGCATTCCTACCAAAATTAATAATTTATAATAGAATTAAACTATTGCATTCCCTGCATACCCTGCATTCCTACCAAAATTAACAATTTATAATAAAATTAAACTATTGCATTCCCTGCATTCCTACCAAAATTAACAATTTATAATAGAATTAAACTATTGCATTCCCTGCATTCCTACCAAAATTAACAATTTATAATAGAATTAAACTATTGCATTCCCTGCATACCCTGCATTCCTACCAAAATTAACAATTTAAAATAAAATTAAACTATTGCATTCCCTGCATTCCTACCAAAATTAACAATTTATAACAGAATTAAACTATTGCATTCCCTGCATTCCTACCAAAATTAACAATTTATAATATAATTAAACTATTGCATTCCGTGCATTCCTACCAAAATTAATAATTTATAATAGAATTAAACTATTGCATTCCCTGCATTCCCTGCATTCCTACCAAAATTAACAATTTATAATAGAATTAAACTATTGTATTCCCCGCATTCCTACCAAAATTTGTTACAATATTATAAATTCTTTCCTTATGTCGTCATCCTTCAATCGGTAGGTAATACATTCCGGTGTCCTGCATTTCTGGATTGACCTATGGTTAGTGTTTAAGTTTTTGTATACTGTCACAAAACAGTATCTCTCGATCCTGTTCGCAAGCACATTTGAATTTGCAATCTTAGTAAAGCTCACCAATAGATCTATTATATAGAATGTTCCCGACTAGCTCACCTCAGGGTAGATGGATGTATATAAAAAACGATACATCCATCTATTAATCGTGTGGTCAGTTCTTTGATGGACGATTTTCGAAATTACCGATTAGTTATCATTAATAAAAACAAATACATGTAAATAGAAACAGGAATAGGGAATTCAAAATAAAAACAACTCTCTTTTGCTATTTAAAAATACCTGGCAGTCAGGTCTACATTTTTATAGCTGCTACTAAAGGCTTTATGAAAAGCTTTAACCTTTCTGTAGACGCCTTCAGATTATTAAAGGATAGAATGAAATTGAGTGATTTTAAATGATTTCTGTTTTATCAAAAAGCAAAAGGGAAATAAATAAGTAAGTAAATTGGGGAACGATACCAATTTTCGGTCGCAGAATCGGGTGACAGGATGGCTCGGCTCTCCAAACTTCAGTGTCCGCCCTGTCTTCCCCAAAGCTCCCTTGCGGTCGCTTTCCCCCCTCCCTAGGCTAGGAAATTATTATCATAGACAATTAATTCTGGTTCATGGTCAATTCCCGGTCGGTTTGTCAACCTTAGTTGTTAGGAACTTGCTTCACAACACTACATTTATTGTAAATTGAATATTTGAAAGTAACTACTTATTTTTCATATCCCGCTGATTGTTCCTTATAAAATTCCAGGAAAAAAAATATTTTGATTAGAAATTTGTCGTCAATCATGTTTCATTTTCCTTGGAGTGTTTTCAGAGTTTATTTACTGCACACCACTCGCATTCCAATAAGTTTCACGTAGTACTACTGAGATTTAGGAACCACGACATCCACAGTCCAAGCAACTTTGAGCCCACTTATTTGACTGTACCTTCCTCCGAGTTTGACATTTTACGAATAAAATTTGAAATAAAGATATTGTTGGATATCGAATGGTTTTATTTCTGGATACCTCCCGGGGTGCACAGTGGCAGTCTCGGGGTATCAATGAAAAGTCTTTAAAACTTTTTTGGCTGATTTTCAGTAAACAAGTCGTTTTTGCAAGCAATACTTCTTTCATTTTTATGGGGCAATTCAGTGAAGCTTTATATGAAAACGCTTCAACTTCTGTGTAAGGAAAGACTGTACTTTCAAGCATCGATATCACCAAAGTAGTACAGATTCGAAAAGACTCCTTGAAATATCGATTACATGTAGTTTTATTGGACCAGAGGTCGTGAACCCAAAGCCTAACATCACGCTATTTCTTTGAAATGGTACGCAGAGAGAATGAGTCACCACCCAACTAGGTCTTGGAACACACTCCACACTGTAGAATTGGGTAGCCACCTCTGCTCGGGAACCCCAAAATATCTGAAAAAAAACCTCTACTCTGTGCAGAAACGGGCGGTCCGTTTGAGAGATTCGCCTATCTTAACAAACGGATTGCAATCTTTGGAGCACAGACGTCAGGTGGAATTGCTGTTCATGTTCTACCGGTATTTTTATTGACGATGCTCTGAGGAACTAGCGTCATTGATCCCTTCGGTACCGTTGCACCTTCAGGAAACACGTCAAACGCGCACGCAACATTTGCATACGATTGACATTTGTCAGATGAGAACGGGTCGTTCTTGTGTTCAACAGCTCAGCTGTGGAATGATCTGCCGGCCTCTGTGTTTCCTCCCTCCTACAACATGAGTCTCCTCCTCCATGAGGTTCACTCCTTCCTATTCTCTAAAAGACTCTCCACACATAATCCTCAAAGATGATATAGGCCTCGAGAGAAATTATTGCCCCCGTGTGGAGTTATTGTAAAAAAAAAACAAACTTCATTTACATTCATACACCATCGTCTTGTACATAACACATTATTCTGACTATTGACATGATCCTATCAAGTACATTTGTACCTCGTAAAAAATATGTCTTCTCACCCATTTTCAATACGTACTTTTAATAATATCTACATGTTCCAAAAGCAAAGATCCCCTCATCAGGATAAACAATTGGTTTACAATGGCTATTATATTTTGTTACATAAATTAAGTAACAGGGCGCCCTTTTTTTTAAAAACAATCAAATGTAGATGTAAATTGTTAGCTCTAGATTAGTACCTACTTATGATTTCTTAAGGTTGATCAAATTAACACACCAAATTATTCTTCTAGATTTGACATGACAGTGAGATGCTTTGAGAACAAATTTAAATTCATGCACTTTTGTGAATTTTCAAATAAACATTTTTATGCTATCAGTTCTTCTTTTTCAGTCGTTGGCGCAGAAAAAAAGTTGTCCAAAGAAGCGAAGCTAGCAGTCCACAATGGAGTGCTGATACCAACCCTTATGTATGGCAGTGAGGCATGGAACTGGCAGAGGAAGGATGAAAGTAGACTGAATGATGTAGAAATGAGATCTCTGAGACAAATTTGTGGTAAACCGATGTATGATCGTGTGTAAAATGTTGAGATTCGTAAAGAATGCAAGGCTGATGTAAGCCTAGTGAGCAAGATTAAGAAAGGGACGCTTAGATGGTTTGGGCATGTAGAGCAAATAAATGAAGAAAGGAGTGTAAGTAGAATATATGACGCGAATGTGAATGGAAGAAGAAGCCGGGGACGCCCGAAGAAGACATGACACGATCAAGTGAATCAAATACTTGAGTCGTGCCTTGTCAGAAGTCGGAATAACAGAAGAGAATGTATGAGACGTTGTATGAAAGTGAATGAAGCAAGAAGTGTATGCCAAGATCGAGTTTTTTGATGGTCCGTCCTCTCTGCCTACCCCTGCGGAGAAACGGCGTGATGGATAGTTAGCTAATTTTTATTTTAAATAAACTAAATAACCCTGGTGGTAGAATTTGTCGAGGGAAAGTATAGATTTTAGATTTGTTTTTGATTTTTTTTTTGTATTTAACGTCTTCAGACTAGAGGTGGCTGCCAAACTAATAGTTGGCACACTTAATTTTAATTAATCAGTAATATTTCCGTATCATACGTTTTCCACCTAATCCTTACCGTTTTCTCTTTGATTCTCTGAGGTGAAAATTAAAATTAGTGGGGCGGGTTATGTGAAACTATAACTGTTATTATTATATTATTTTCTATTTTACTTTATAAACCACTGTACACTTACATCATACATATATCGTATACATGTCTTTTAGTTATAGTTCAATTTAATTACAATAAAGATAATATTATTATTATTTTCCAAGTAAATTTTTTTTTTATTCTTGTACACCTGTCTATATTTATACTTACATATTTTTAGGCAAATATGCCAGAAGGTCGAATTCCGCGGAAAATTATTATGCTATTCCAGGGAGAAGACGTCCAGTGGGCCGCCCACACAGGTGGAAGAAGCAACTCCTGAGGCCGTGCGAGGAAAGGCTGGACCTAATATGGATGGCTGCCGTTACCGCAGCATAGGATAGGGACATCCTAGAGGCGCATTCTCAATGCGACGAATCCACAACCCGAGTAGGATAAGGGGAAAAAGATGTATATGTATGTATGTATATTTTTAATATTACTTATTATTTGCATATGTTCATTTCTTTTTCTTGTTAATGTTAATTTTATTATTATTATGTATTTTGGTCGCACATATAAGCATTGCATTATATAACGTATTTACGACTATCACTACACGGATATAGTCTAGTATGGTCGTAAGAGAACTCAAATAAATTGGCATAAAGATAAAACAATAATAATTTTTATTATTTTTAACATAAATTTGTTATTCAATGTTTTATAATATTTTTATCAACATTTTTTATTAATTACTTACCTACTTTAATCACTTTTTGTTTATGTTTATAATTTGTCTATACTTGACATTATTATTTTTTTAATATTCAGTATGTCCTGATGAGGAAAGCTTCGCTTTCAAAACATATTGATTATATTAAAAAAGTGGTGTTTTAAAACGCATTTTTATTAATTTATCAAATAAAAACAAAGATTTTTTTCTATTTCTTTTATTAAATTTTTTTTTAAGCTCAATGTACAATTTTATAAATACTCTTAAAACATTAATTGCCAAAGACAAAAATATTTTTTAAAATAATAAAATTTATTTAACTGCTTTTCAGTTCACATTACAAAATAATTTAAAAAATTGTTTAATTAATTAGGCACAATAATTTTTACAAAAAACAGTTTTTTCACAATCATTTTGACTAAAAACGTACAAATCATTTTTTTTTTACAAAACATACAATAAAAATACACAGATTTTTTTACATTATTGTTTGCACAATTACGAGACACTATTATTAGTAAAACCTTACATTAATTTAGAAGTATATGAAACATAAGTTAGACTATTAAAGTAAGAAAAATATTCTTATATATTTCAAATGTAATATTTTACAAGTTAGCGATCTGTTATTTGTATATCTATTATATATTACATGTGTTATATCTAGTTAACATAAATATATGACACATTCTTATTATAAATACACATGATTTAGATCATAATGTCTACTCTTCTGTAAATAAACAATAAAATAACATCTAGAAGTGAGATAATTTATTCAAGTTTTCGGATGTTTGTCTATGAATTTTATTAAAATATCAATGATTTAATGATGTCTGTACACCCACGACTTGATAATTTGTTTTACGAAAATGTAGCCATGACTAAACCGTTGTCATGATATCCTAAAGCATTAAATCTTCTCATTTAAATAATGAACAAAATAATGTATTTGCAAAACCCCAGAACACAACTAGCCACAGATCAAATAATACATAGAGATGTACTAACACGGAGAAAAAAATTAATATAAAGGGGCCGAGGAGCGAGCTAGGCGAACCTCCAATTTAAGTAAAAGTACAAATAATTAAATGGGTTCGGATTGTTCACAATTGTATAATAATTTATTTTGACCCTTTCATAAATATTTTATAATATTGTTTAATCATAATCTGGCGAAACAAACATGGACGGCGGTGAACTAGAATGATGCCAAAGTTGATATCACGTGGCATTTGCCTCCAGCCGTCGAAATGATACGTTAGGGCAAGTCTTTTCATTCTGACATTCATATCAGACACTATTATCATTCTGATATTATTATCATTCTGACATTATTATCATTCTGACATTATTATCATTCTGACATTATTATCATTCTGACATTATTATCATTCGGACATTATTATCATTCTGACATTATTATCATTCTGACATTATTATCATTCTGACATTCTTATCATTCTGACATTATTATCATTCTGACATTATTATCGTTCTGACATTATTATCATTCTGACATTATTATCATTGTGACATTATTATCATTCTGACATTATTATCATTCGGACATTATTATCATTCTGACATTATTATCATTCTGACATTATTATCATTCTTATCATTCATCCCTAATTTTGAGGTTTTTTTAACTATATGTTTATTTAAATACCACACAAAAGTAACTAATTAGAGTCAGTGGGACTATGGCATCTTCACCTGTGGTATACTGCGAGGTGGGAGGGGTAAGAGATTTGGGAGAGAAAGGTTGGGAAGTGAATGGCAATTCGGATTCGATCATTAACCGCGGCTAAAGCCATTTTAAGCAACGCTTTAATTCTGAACGTTGGTCTCTTTCATTAAGGCGATACTGACAGTATCTACTACTCTGGAACATGCCGAAAATATACTCTACTACGAGAATATTTTAATTAATTAGTTACTTGTGAAATAACGCATTAATTAAAATTATTTGCAAATGCCATGTTTCTAATTCGTGATTTCTACGTAGATCATCATGAGTCATATTGTGTAGAGGAAATAAATTGTTCTGATTATCTGGACAACGTATTATTTCCGCTAAAATTGTTTGAATTCGCCCCCAATGTCGGAGAATGTAATGTAGCGAAAATAAGAGGGGTGCAAGAGGAAGTAAAATAGAGGATGTTTGAATATATCCGGCCGTTCTGATCTTTCCACTTATATCTCACTCGGAAGACGTGGGCCTCACTAAGCTGCTTCCGGTGCAGTCACAGTCGCTGTATGCCGAAAATCTAATGAACTCTGAATCTTTTGAACGTACAAACTATTAAACATATCCTAGAAGAATGTCTCTTTCATCGGTTTTCACCAAGTGACTCTCGATGCCGTCGACTGGCTGAATAACTTGAGCATTCCAGTAAAACCTCCACGAACTCTCCTCCACCATACAAAGCAGAAGCAGAATTGAATCCAAACGCATCTCGTGCGATGTTTCGGTAAAGGTGTAAAAATATATCAGACAAATTCGACAACAGCGGGTACACCGACGTACCTGTGAAAATGCAATGGTCCACCATGTTTGGTGAGCGCTGCGAGGGATGAGGGTGGGAAGGAAGAATGAGGAGGAAGGAAGGAGGGTACCTGATATTATAACAGGCGGTATGGAGGCCCGGACCCCTCACGGCGGACCCACGTACCGTACAATTTTACGGGAATATTATGCAAATTTTATTATTTTTTATGTGTTCCCAATACACCTGCTGCCTTTTTTCGCTCTTTTCGTATTAAAAAGCGCCTTTAATCCGAGGAAACATAATCGTTACGATGCCAAATAAATACTTGCACGGAGCGGCGATAAAAAATAATCTATTACCGGTTGCCAAACATCAATTCGCCCAGCTTTTGACAAATTAATTATTAGAAGTTTAGAAGCGATTATTAAACATTAGCGAACACATTTCCAGAGGATTTAATCGGATAATGACATACTTAACCGCGGCACATCATTTTATCGCAACATTCCTTTATGCCTTGTAGAATCTCATCACATCTTCAGCGGGAGCTACGGGCACATTATGGTTATGACGCGTTTAACAGAAGTCGCCACTCTTTTAGCGAGGACGTTAACTCGAATTAATCGACCACGTTGCAGCGTAAGATTATCCATACACGGTTCAAACACATCGAGAAATAATGAAAACATCTAGAGCCTACGCTTAAACCGAGAGGTAGAAAAATACATTTTAAGCGTAATGATATATTTGATCAAAGCTTATAAATTTGTATACACGGTGTCCGGTGGTACAAGTGCGAAACTACTGAATCTATATAACATAAATATACATCGGTGTTTTTCTTATTTGACCTAAAATATTCCAACTTCGTAATCGAATTACTGGAAAACAAAAAAGTTATACGACTAAACTGATTCCATATTTGATGTATTCCAGCTATTCCAGTTTCCCGCTTGTGCAACGAGTTTCTAGACACCATGTATTTGCGGCACATTCTTGAGTGGTAAATACCTACTGTTTAATACTACTCGGAATCGAAACGTTGCTTGAAATGGCTTTAGCCGTGTTTGATAACCAGATCTGAATAACGAGATACTTCCCACCCTTCCTCTTTCCCCTCTCTACTCAATTTAACCTCACAACTCCCCAATTAGGGCTGTCATAGTATCATGGTTTCGGACAGTTGGGACTCCTGTGCGGTGTTAACATTAAAATAAGCAACAGTGTGGAAACTGCGCCATGAAAAATGCAAACGACATTGTATTAGTATTAGTCGCACTCAAATCTTTCACCTTTTTGTGTGTTTTTCTAATTCGTGTTTTTAGAATATCAATAAAATTGTATCAATGTTTAAAATATTTGATATTTACGCTCTTCCTAAAAGCCGAACTGGCTAAATATATTACTGTAATAGTTATACGAGTTTATGTACCTAGAAGTGCGAAGACATTGGTTCCCAAGTCACAAACAGTGGAATGCGAAATACTCGTGGATATACATTAGTGACAATGGGTTATTATAGGTAGAGATGTGATTTATTGGTCAGCTGTGGGAATGTGGTATAGCTAAGAGATTACTGAGATTCGTAATACGCTTTTGTAATAACATCCTTGATGGAGTTACCGCATTATAAAAAGCGCGCAAAAACACACCTTACTTGAGCTTATTGACAGTTTGCCAATCTCGTTGGTGACTGCGGATACTTGGCTATCTAGAATGGTGCGGAAAATGCAGTTTGCTGGAGCTTATTGTAAATTTGTCAATCTCTTTCTTAACCACGGGTGAAACAAGAAGAGTGATTGAATCCATTCAAACTGATACGGTATATAATCGACAATTTGCTTGAGCTTGTTGACAATCAGTCAATCTCTTTATTTTATTGTATGAAGCTATCACTTTGTGGTTATCCATTAGATAATAATGATTAATCTCTTTATTGACCACGGATAAAATAACAAACTTTGGATAGAGGACAGAAAAAAATAAAAAAATTATGGATAAAGGTATAAGATAATTTGCTGCAAATTGACGGCAAATTTGTCAATCTCTTTGCTGACTATCATGACTACCTGAATCAAAATAGGTGAAGAAAACATAGTTTGGTACAACGTATCGCTTATTGTTCATTTAAATGATACGTTTTACTGGGGCATATTGCCATTTCGTCAATATGTTTGCTGACCACGGGTAAAACAACGATCACTGTACAAAATACCGTTTAAACAATACATTTTACTTTGAAATTCAATAAGTTTCGATGTCAATACATATATTTAATATATTTGCTGACCCCGGATAAAACATCACTGGATAAAATAAACAACATATTTTGCTTGAGATGTCATATCGTCAATCTTTTCGCTGACAACTGATAAAGTCGTATATTAAATCTATCCTCACTGTAACAAAACTGTAGTGCCGTATTTTTTTTTAAATATATTTCAATTTGAATAATACTTGCTGATATTGTGATATCTTTGTAAAACTATTTAAATCTCTATTATATAATTGGACTCCAGTATCTCTATAACAAAACTGTTATGCTGTTTTCATATTTTTAAAAAATATATTTTTCCAACGTGTGCACATTGATCGCGACATTATTGTTCTAATTTTGCGCTGCATTTGTATGATGATTGTTATTTATTGTTGTATTACATAATATCATTCAACTAAACTCTTGCTGACAAGCTAATCGCAGTGGCTTAGCGGGTACAAGTTCCCATTGTATATAATTGATACTAAACAATATAATAATAAATTGAATAACGTTATGGGAACTTGTGTAAGTGTAATATTTTTGTTAAACAAAGACAAAATATCAATAATTGGAAATAAAACGGCGTAGGCAAAGTACGCTGTAAAACTATAAACGACACAAAAACTCAGAGCACGCCCGCGTAAGAAAACCAGCGAAACAACTAACCCCTTTTTAATAATAATGACTAAGTGAAACGAGACATTAACCGAGAATACTGGCTTATTTTAACCCTTTCGAACCGTACGCATAATTTAATATATGTCCATAGATTTAAATATTTTTTCCCACCGAATCCAAAGCTGAATAAAATTTGATTGCAATATTTTTTGTTTTGCGCGCTATTTTTTTTTGTTAGTTTCTAGCTACTCGTTCAGTCGGTAGCCATTTTTATATTTTAAAGTTAAACACAATCGGAAATCCGCAGCGTGTAAACTGTTTTTAGGTATGTTTTTATTGTATTTACTGAATAGAATTTTTCCTCCAAATCAAAGGCGAATAAAAATTGTCGGTTTTTCGTTTTTCAAATGATGGCATTATTTTTGTATTTTGCGAGCTATTTTTTTAGTTGGATTCTAGCCACTCGTTCAGCCGGTAGCCATGTTTATATTTTGACAGGTGACGTTTATGTTTTACCTTGTTTTCCGCAATGCGTAAATTGTTTTTTGAAGGAATGTTTTTATATTGTGTTTACTGAATAGATTTAAGAAATAAATAAAATATTCTTTACAGTATATGATTTGTCATATTAAGTAAAATACGCACTTTATAACCAAATAAACGTGGTAATATTTTAAAAAGTACAAACATTTTCTAATAAATTCTTGTGTTTGATAACACATTGAAAGCAAATATATTTTACCCCTGCCAGTTTTAATTCAGGTGTGCGAGGGTTAGGCCTTCATCCGCGATATTAAAAGCTTTACAACAATAGGTAATGAAAGAACTGAGTGACGACTTTTATTGACAGGAACGAAGGCAGACATATTGTTATTGTGTGGCACTATAAACTAGGATAACCCGACGCGTTTTACCCGCAGGAGACAGCTTGGAAAGAAGCTTTCGTTGGACCCACATCGTACAGATATCTTCTCAGCTGCAGAAAGCAACATCTATCATCTTGTTACGTATGGGAGGTCGTGTTATTACCAAGAAATCATTGTTGAGAAGAGCTTGTGCGACAAGAAGCCAAACGAAGCGTACCTAATCCTTACATTGTGACTTTAAAACTTTTTGTTTTTACCCCACACAGGAGGCTTTGTGGTTTCTCTAAGGGTCACCTCATCAATGTCATCTATGGGAAAGTGGTATGGAGGATAATTTAAAGGAAACGAAGATGATCTTGAAGACACGCATGTTTTAAGGGAGAGGAAAGGCAAAAGATGTAGCAGTCGGGGGGAGAAATGGCGGTACTGGAATCAGTGAAGAACATTTATAGAAAAGGCTATTTGATACCCTGGGGGTTGACTCCTGTTATTTTTAATGTTAAGACATTGTCCTTATTCTTAGACTCTAAGACATTTTGCTTAACTTCGTTTCCGGTTCTCTCGGATGACAGCTGTCATTCAGCGAATAACATTTTTTTTTAAATATCGATATTTGCGTAGTTTAAACAAAAGAAAAACGCAATTTTGTCGCAAGTATTGACTATAGACATTATTAGTGAGTTATTTGTCGCATTATTAAAAGAACCGAATGTCAAAAGTCCAAAAAGTCAGATAAAGGTGAAATAAATTCTAAAAAATTTAATAAATTATACGTGTAAAGTAAGTAATAATAAACTACACATGTAAAGTATGTGGGATGCGCATATAGTATTTTTAATAATAATGTTTTAATTACACCACAAGCATCTTTAAAAATGTATTGTCATTGACATGTAATCGGAATCGCAGTTAAGCAAAATGTCTTTAAGCCTAAGGATAAGGACAATACCTCATTCTTGAAAGGAATAAGATGATGTGTACAAATATTGGGCACGAGTTTGGCGTCTCTTCCAGCTAGTTCTTCAAAACACCCCCCAATTCAAATACCGGTATAATGGCATATAAATAGAATTTCTAAACAAACACAATCATAAAGCATGTTCAGAGGAACGGCTGCGCGGCCTGTTTCATACAAAACTTAATTTTTGGATTTGAGGCCAAAATACTCACCTAAACCTAACGATCTTTTTTTTTATCAAGAAGTGTAATAAGTATCTAGTACGGATGAGAAGTAGTTTATTTATTTTTGTTTTACATTACGAAACATAGGCGATTAAAACACATTAATTTTTAAGATTTTTTCGAGACATAATTGTTTCAGCTAAACCTTCCTCGTGGGGAAAACTAATAAAATAAAGACTTTGAATAAAAAAATTTTGCTCTTTTCGCTCCTGAATTGGAAAGATTTGTGTTGAACGAGTAGGTAGTCGATTTAGGGCCGATATTTTGGCGACCGGATTCTTCAACACGCATATGAAAAGACAAACTTTTTTAAAGTGACATAAAATCATTAAAAGTACGAAAAAAGGCTAGACCGGAAACCCAATCTAATTAATGATTTATTTATTTTTATTAAAAAAATATATATTAATTCAATTAGATGAGATGGGGTTTTTGGGCTAGTTTTTTTTTTTTGGAACTTCTAATTTTTAATTTTTTTTCTATGTGACACCTCACAAGAGCGCCCTTGTATGTACATAGCACGTACAGGGTAACTATATCGCTACCCGCTTGGGCAACGTTGTGAGGCGGGTTGAGGAGGGGGCTATAAGAAGGGATTTGTTAATGCAGGCTTTGAAGAGGCCCGGATTAAATATTGGAGGAAAAGACAAATGCCGGTAGCTCGTTCCACACACGAACCGATTTACACAAAAACGAGTGGGCGCAACGACCCGTTCTCATGAAGCCGACATCAACCGTGAACGGATGTTCTGCTCGCGTCCGTCGAGTTACAGAAGGGGATCAACTCTGCTAGCTCCTTCGAGCAGGCTCCATTGAAATATCTGCAGAACAGACTCAGCATACCTGCATTGCGCCTGTGCATCAGAGATGACTTAATATTACTTTTTTAAACGTGTCCCGATTTATACGTGTGTTGATTTGTCATGAACCGGTATTTCAGTATACTCGGGAATGTTTTCAGTCGGATTAGATTGTCAGGGCTCTTACCAGAAAGCAGTTTGATGAACGTGAATATTTCTCAAGACGAGCTAAAATGTAACTGGAATGACTGAACTGGCCGCCCATTGGCAAACGCTTTAAAACGCCTGAATTCGCAAAGGCAGTAACATCGCCAAGGTCCGTCTCCGGCATTAGCTTAGCAAACATCATTTTCTACTTTTACGACGCACGCTGTTAAATTTAATGCAAGTACGCTGGGTCTACGTCGGGATAATTTATGCCACGAGACATTGTTTCAGAACATCAAGAACTTAGACAGGAATAAAGGTGTCACAAAGTAACAAGTAAAATACTGGTAGATACTCTCAGTATCGCCGTGGTGCGGGACCGCCATTCCGAAACGATACTTTGCTCGAAAGGTAAGCCATTTAAAATACAATGTAGGTAGGTACCTACTCAATATCTTGTCTGTATTTGAAAACATTTAAATTTTAAATAATTATTTAAAAAATATGCTTTGTTTTCACCACTTTAAATACATAAATATCTACATGTTTCGAAAGCGATGCTTTCATCATCAGGAATATATGAATACTGTCGCTTTCGAAACATGTAGATATTTATGCATATTTGTGAAGTGCTGTAATCAAATTATATATATTTTTTAATTAATTACTAATGACGCCACGAAGTGAATACCGATCGTTAAAAAAATTATTTAAATTTTAATTCATAATTTCCTCTAGGCATCCGTCGGTTTCAATTTTCAAAAGTTCACACTGGTAGGGACGTATTCACAAATGAATTTATCGTAGTTAACGGGAAAATACTTCCCGTGTATTTTACAATACGACGATTATTAAATATTTGTAAAACCCAAAATTAATTTGGTAGATACTTTCAGTATCGCCCTAGTGAAAGATTACCATTGAGAATCTAAAATTTTGCTTGAAATGGTTGTACCCCTGTTTGGTGACCAGATTTGAATAGCCATTTACTTCCCCATATCCTTCCCCTCCCCACTAGCTTCAGCCTCATAACATACCCCAATTAGGGATGCCATAGTCTCACAGGCTCCAGACAGTTATGAACAGTTGAAACTCTTGTGCGGTACATTGTTGTATCTTAAACTACAACGCGTTTTATGTTTTTAAAAACAATCCGACAAATTTCAGTTTTTAGTTCCTCATGAAAATTTACATTTGTCGACCTTTGTACTTTTAGCACTAAGCCACAGTCCTAATGGTGAAAACATGGAATAACCAAGTAAAACTGACACGGATGAAGAACGGGTTGCGTCAACAGAACGTGCGACATTTCAACGGTTTAAAACCTGACAAAAAAATAGCGGCGTTACTTCTTAAGTATTTAACAGCGGCGTTATTTTTCACACTCATTTATTACACAAATTGCTTTGTCTCTTTCACTGGTGCCGTTGTCGATATTGTCAAATACAGCGGCATTCCGACGGGCAGGGGAGATTAGGCGATACAAATATCGATCGTGACACCATAATATCCAATAATTTATACGGGATAATACATCAATTGTTCCCTACAGGAACGGACATCGCTACAAGTGAAAAAAATTCTTGTAAAAAATTTAAAAAATCTAAATTTCATTCGAAGATGAAGGCCAAAAATCGCAATTAATCGAAAATGCACTCTACTATTGACTTATTTAGCTAACTGAACATTTTAAAAATTAAACATTTTATCAATTGAATATTATAACAATTGAACATTTTAACAATTAAACTTTTTATCAATTGAATATTTTAACAAACCACCATTCAGAATTGAAACGTTGCTTGAAATGGCTGTTAGCCGTGTTTGGTGACCAGATCTGAATAGCCAGGTATTTCCCCACCTCCCTCCTCCCCTTCTCCTTCCCTCCCAATACCTTCAGCCTCACAACATTCCCCAATTGGGAATGCCATAGTCTCACTGGCTCCAGACGGTTGGGAGCAGTTGGGACTCTTGTACGGTATTCATATAAAAACAAAAAAAAACTATTGAACATTTTAAAAATTAAACATTTTAAAGTCTCAACTGTCAAAAGCCAGTGGGACTATGACGTTCCCAATTGGGATATGTTGCGAGGTTTTATCGTTAGAGAGTGGGGAAGAGAAGAAAATGGGATAGAGGAAGGTTGAAAAATACCTGGCTCTTCAGATCTGGTCACCAAATACGGCTAAAACCATTTCAAGCGACGTTTCGATTGTAAATGTAGGCATTTCACCGGAGCAATACCGGGAGTATCTTCTGAATCACTGATGATTTTTATCATAAACTATTTACTATGAGATAGGAGTTAAACCATTCAAATCCGTATAAAAATGTATTTATATTTACGATAGTAAAGCTACATTGTCGTATTTTTACAGAATCTTCGTACGTGATAAAGATTTTATTTCTGATATTGACAATACTGTGACTTCTTTTATTTATAGTTACCAAGCTAGACTTGCAGATAATTACAAAGTTAGCTTCTTTAAGTACCTCTCCTTACATACTATCATTAAATTAAGACTCAGCAATACCCTCCGATCGGAGACTGAGGAAAAGTATATATGTTGATATGGAAGAGAGAGGGAGTGCGTCAACATAACCAGCGCGTAAAATGTTTATTAAATCGTTTTAAAAATGTTTATTAAAACGCGATTTTATATATTTTGAATAAAAACTCAGGACTGCTGACTTAAGTGGCATTTAAAGAAACGCTGTGAATTTTTTCGTACCTATAACACGTTAAATAACAGACCCACATCTGTTATTTATATTTTTTTTGCATATTTATGGATTTTTTTCCATCCAGCGAATTTCATATAATTACTTTTTCAAATATTCTAGATCCAATGTTAGAACGACCTGTGCGCGCACGTCTTCGCCCCCTTACCCCACCACTTTATCCGTCTAGACAGTCTACAAGTTACTGAATTGGTGGAGCGTAGCCGTAATACGACGAAGGCCTGATGGTGGGGTATCCGCAGTACTAACCTAATTTCGAACCATATTGGGTTGTTCTTAGGCTGAATCGAGTATAGACATCTGAATAGAGATTATATTTGAAAAAAACATATCTATTTTTAAGTGCACTAAAACTTTTTCAGGGGAAGTTTGTAATATATACATAGAAATTCCAAATGCGAAGGCTTAAATGAAAAATACCTAATAATGTACATTGATATATGTACAAATTTCATAATATTACCTTTACATTGACAGTTATAACTAATATATACAAAAGTACAAAGAATATTAATACGACACTTTTTTTCATCTATCATACAATCCAAAAGTTCTTTACATATCACATACATTTTGAAGACATTACAAACAATTGCGTTAAATG
This sequence comes from Halesus radiatus, assembly GCA_022606495.2. NCBI lineage: Eukaryota > Metazoa > Arthropoda > Insecta > Trichoptera > Limnephilidae > Halesus > Halesus radiatus. The sequence continues at coordinate 127,360 of JAHDVE020000237.1, read as the reverse complement.
ACTAATACCTAGTAACAAATTGCTTGTTTTTTGGAGCTTAATATTGTAATTATCGTATAAAAATTATCAACGTAATTACCATCGTGATGCTAGAATAAAATTATGAGAAAATCTTTCTATTATATTCATCTTTATTAATGTGTTTATGTAGATTTGTTTCCAGAAGCTAAAATTAGTCAGTTATTATCCAAGAAGATTAATTGCTTTAGCTTTACCAAAGTAGGATTCGTAATAATATATCATTTGAGATTTGAACCTCAAATTCTCTTAAAAAATTAAGTCGTATAAAATTCATAGAAAAATGTTTCCGACGTTAATATATTTTTTCTCACTGTGCTTTAGAAATTAAATAACATTAGAATGTTTACATTGTTAAGTGACTCACTGATCTCAGTTTTCGTATATTTTTGAAAGTTACGACAAAACACGATAAATTTAAAGTAACAAACCTATTTATTGTATAGTTCTACCGTCCGAACTGTTCCTCGCATCTTTTAATCTGTGAAGCCACCCGCGCTATCCTTTCGTTCAGGATTTTAACACTTTTTTCAGGTAGAGGAGGAAGGACGTCCAACACTCCGGAGTTGTTGTTTTCTTTGAACATAGTGTTTAGGATGTGCCCAACTTTGCCGGAGTGGTGCAGCTTCCTAATGATGTCAGCGGTGGACTTCCTGAATACGCACAGATTGTCCAAAAGCAGCGTGTGGTACACTTCGTATTTTCCCAGCAGTCTATATCCGTGTAGAAGACCGGACTCATTGTCGAGGAAGAGTAAAAGATTCGTGTCAACTTTTCTAGCTAAGTTGTGTGCCGGCGCGTCCATTATATTAACATTCCATTGGAAATTGTATAGATTATTCACAATCCTATCCAAGTTTGCAGTTAGATAATCGAAAATGATCAGATCTGACCATTGGGCGAGCTCGACAAATGTGTCTAGGAGATCGTTCCCGATCTTGGCCTTCACCTGCTCGATGACTGCGCTTTTTTGCTTCTCGGGCAACTCGTCCACTATTATGTCGAGCAGTTGTTTTTCTTCGTCTATGCTATTACCGCTCAGTTCTTCTTTTACTTTGTCACCTACGAAGAAACGTTCGGTCAATTTTTTTAGCAAAAGATCTCCGTTTTTCTTGGATGTAACGTCGTTTTGGTCGCTGCCTCTTTTGACGATATTCAGCACGTCAAACTTGTTCAAATGTCGTTCGGACGGTTTAAAAACTGCGGGGATGTGCGCTGATTCGAGGTTTGGTATGTATTTAGTCATGACAACGGGACGGTTTGAATTCCACTGCGCCGAGCCTATATCTGTGGCTATATTTTGCCACAAAGGGTCTGTTAGATTCACGATGCTCACCAAGGAAGGTGCGAGATTGGGAAGTTGTAATGTCTGAGCTAAGTAGAAACTGAATAGCTCTCCTTGAATCTGGTCAGTGTTCTGCCTGTATCTCACGCAGGCTTGTCTCCCGTCCTCAAAAGTCACGAGCCTATTCTGCATTCGCCCGCACCCAGTTTCCATTTTAATGGCTGAAGTAGTCTTGATGTAATTTACCCAGTTGTCATTGCTGCTTGGTCCATAACCATGTGGCAAAGACTTCTCTACTTTCGCTCCCCAATAAATATTATTGTGCAATAGTGTATTGTCACCGTTACTGCTATTGCTGGATTCTTGGGGTTTGATATTAGCATCAAGATTGCTTTCGAGTATTTTCTTCCCAAATTCCACAAAAAAATTTCCAGTCTCGTTAGTTCGCCCCATATCGAGATATTTCAAAAGCGTACTTTTAGTATTGATATCGTCGCTTGTATTTTCGTACTTCGATTCTTCGATTCCGTTTACCATGTCTTCCACGAACGACACACTCGAGAATATCTTTGGCTTGTTGAGTTTAGTATTTTTTGGTTTATCTAAATAAGTTTTGCTTCGAGCTTTGAAGTTGTGTATGGTCGGGAAGAAGATTTTATTTCTCGTGTATTCTACCTTTCCTGTTGGAGGGAGGAATACTCTTTCGGATACATTTAGACTCTCCTTATCGTCATCATTAACGTCGTCTATTGTGAAGCCGGAAATGTACTCGCGACTTCCTGCAGTTTTATTGATCACAACTTCCTTAGACAAATGTTCGTCTTGAACGATAGCATCTTTGGTCAAATACACGAGGGGGATAAATATTCCTAAGATAATTCCTAAACCAAATGCTATGGAGACACTGAGAAGACACCAGTGCCTGTAGGAAGCGGTGGATCTTCTAAACCCCGAAGTTTTACTAAGTCTTGTACTATCACTTTGCTGGCTGATGATGTCCTGGCAGGATTCACTAATGGTGCTCTGTTTCTCCAGTTTCCTTTGCGTGTAAGGACTGTCTTCTATTCTCGACTCTTCGTCGCAGCATCTCAATCTGGAAGAGAAGTATTCATTGAAGGATTCTACGTTTTTGTATTGAGGATCTTCGAAGTTATCGTAATTTTTCGGAATCCAATCCGTATTTATTATATCTCTGTGGCAGGCTTCTGCGCATAGGTGCATTTGGTCGTTTTGCCCGAGGATTTTGGATATTTGTTGTTCGTCAGACATCATGGTGACAGTTGTGTGATGACTGTCTTCGAAGTTACCTTTGTTTTCCATTGTGGTATTTGGGATGATTTACACTTTGTGTTGAGATACTCTTCTTGACTCCACATCCAGTGTGTCGAATGGGGCAGCAGGATCTGAAAAGAAAGGAAACAAAAATTGTTGAAATAAATATATTACAAGCGAATAGGAATCACAGTGAGAAACATCGATACATTCATATTATAATATGAGTAATTATATCTAACGTTTTTTCGGCATATATCATCTAAAAATTATTTTACAATTTTTTATTGATGTAAATTTTTGGACATATTCTAAGGTTCTTTGACCTATTTATTTAGGTGTCTGGGAATTAGAAGTTTATCCTTTGCAGTTAGTCTTGTGTTATGAGAATGCATCACTATTTGATTATATTCAGATTGAGATGTATGTTGACTAACAATTTTAAACCACAATATAACACGAAGAGCTAATTCACAGAATTGTATAGGAATGATTTAGGTACACCGTGTTCATAATCAGCTTTGTTTAAGAGCAATTTAGCTAATGTATTTCTGATGAACGCGCGTTATTCTATCACCCCCGCTGATCATGGAATAATTAACTTGTGCTATCTACTGTAGCACATTATACGATTAAGGGTCAGCGCTCAAAAACAGCCCTAAACATCACTTTGCAGGTTGCTAACTCAAGCAATACCACAAAAAAAAATCTGTTAATTCTTTACGGATAGTTAGGAAAATGTATAATGTTTCAAAAGGACAAAATCCTCAAACTGTAATCCTTAAATTTAATAAAATGCGCACAAAATGTCTTAAAATACATGCAGTTTGAGAACCAATGAAAGCAATTTTGAACGTTTTTCCTAAAATCCCCGTAAGTACATATTTCGTATATAATTTTTTCATCAGCTCGTGTATTATTATCTTATGAAACCTTACACATTTTACACATTGCTCGTATAGAACTAACAGATTTGTAGTATTTCTTGAGTTAGCAACCTTCAAAGTGCGTATTTTTGGGTGCTGAGCGTTAAATGACATTATTTTCCACAAGTTTAGCTTCTTTCCTGTTCCCATTTTGCAAATAACCTGAAAATACTTCATATCCTCATACTACCATCATAAAAAGCGAAATTTTGTGCTTGTGTGATAGTGGATGACTCATCCAGCAGAGATCAAACCGGCGACGTCCGGGTGGGAACCTGACGCTTTGGGCCGCTCGACCAACTAACTGATGAGATAATAAGAAAATAAGCAAAAATACAAGACTTAAGAAAGTGTAGTGAACAAAATTAAGGAAGGGGCACTTAAATGGTTTGGACATATAGAGCGGATGGGCGAAGAAAGGAAGACCATGTGGTATTAGGAGATTTTCCAATATTGTCAGGTTATTCGTAACCTGGGAATGTTTGTATTTATTAATAAAAAAATGAAGCAAGTTGTGTGTCGGTCCATCCTCTCTGCCTAACCCCGCGGAGAAGCGGCGTGATGGTAAAATAGATAGATCAAGTGAACGATATACCATTGAAAGCGCTCGTTTGGTTTATTAATGTTATTACTCGTGGATTTATGAATGAACCGCGGCGTTATCTCTCGGCCGCAACACCTCCCCGCTAATGCTAATCATTAGCTAATGAGGCCGGCTAACGAACTAATGGCACGCGGCGGTGTGGATTGAATAAGAGCGAGCAGACAGCGCTGGCTGACGGCTAACGTATGTAGGCTCCGCCCAGTCCCTCCCACCGGCACCACCGCGCGGTACCACCAGTCCCACCAGTCCCACCAGTCCCACCGGCGAGGGGGGCGAACCCAGACTCTGTACGGAGGAAGAGGACGAGCGACGAATTTAATAACGGCTATTATTATTATTTCGTGTTTAAAACATGCTGATGTAACGGCACACCGCCAGCGGTGCGGCGGACAGAGTATTGATCTCGAATCTTACATCTATGTTAAGTTACATCCATCCCATTTGATTCTCGGTGTTTTCAAATATTTGGTTCCATGATAATTCAACACACGTATCAATCGGCACAGTTTTTGAAAGTCCTATAAAGAACGAAAATCAAACAAAAAACTAGACCGTTAACCTAATCTGACCTAACCTAATAAACATATATTTAAAAAAATAATAATTAAAAGATATGTGTACATTTATATATGTACATTTATTAGGTTAGGTTAGATTAGTTTTTCCGACTATTTTTTTCTTACCTTTAATGACTTAATTTCACTTTTAAAAGGTGTGCTAAACATGCTAGTGATCAAATTTAAGTTAAAGTATTGCCACATCCATTTTTAAGTAATGTCTAGTCCATAGTCCTTTCACCAGGCCTATACTTAGAGAATCTATCTCTAGTTCGATTAAATATCTCTGTTTATTAACGGCTTCATAATTAATATCGTTTCTAACTCTTTTTGGTGCTAAAAACATTGTCATAATCTCTCTGAACTTAATAAAATCTGTACCTAAATTAATTTAAAACATGTTTGTAAAATATCTCATGCACAAATTCAACATTAAATTTCAATTTTCCTTTCTATCTTATTCATTTAATATTTTAACATACGAATGTATCGATGCAGTTAGCGTCCTTTTTGTCTACAATTTATGTAATTTTTGTATAGTTATTTATGCTCCAATTAATTTAAACAAAATTATCTTTACACACGTACACACGCACTGAAAATCGTTAATTTCAAAAGCTTTGGGTCTAATAAATCTGTCTATCGAAATGAACTTCCTTTTAAACATATTTTATCTAGAATGTTTTCTAGTAAATCCCCTTACGACAGCATAATACAACTATTCAATCGAAATAGCGACTCCGTTAACGAACATTTATTGATTAATGTCATATAAGTACGTGTTGAAGGACAGAAGGAGAATGCGATAAAGTTTTGAAATTGCGAGTTACGCTTTTCTTTCCTTATTTTATTTCAGGTTCTACATATAAAAAACACACCTCAATTAAACTGAACACTAAGTTTTGTAAGACTATCACGTAAAGTATTTGAATTTTAATAACTATACCTAAATAAATACATTAAAATCATTGATTAAATAATATATTACATTGATATACAATGCGCACTGATTTAGTCAGCCTAATTAAATTTAATATTCCAACTAGAATTACTCGATCCAAAATGTTATTCAATTGTAACAATAATTTCAGGACTGATTCAATCAAAAATTCACTTGTACCTAGACTTCACGCAGAAGGTTATACATTTTCAGAAATAGTATATATGTTCAACTGCTCGGAATACAAGTACAAAAAGACGATTATTGCATACATCCTCAACAATTATTAATGAGATATGTGTCTAGAGTATACCATAAGTATCAGTGAATGTGAGTGTTTTGTATATTCGCCTCTTGCTAATTATTTGGAATGGTCCTTACGCAATGCTATTGCTGAATTTGTTCGTGAGACAAATTAAATATTTAGTTGCTGTATGTCATGAAGGGTATCTATTCTATCTATGTGCCTATTGTGATGTGTTTTGCACGTGGGTTACTATTGTAATTTGTTACGTTTTATAACAAAATATGTAAAAGTCCATATAGTGCGTGTACAATATAATAAATACATAAATATAGTTCCTCTGACATTAATTGGGTTGGGGACAATATAAAGTGAAAAATTAGGTGATTACTTTAAATTTGTAAATTAATAAACTCGAGACATCCTGATTCAAGTGTACAAACTTATAAACCAAAGACACGTCCTAACTGAGTTTTCGAGCTATTTTCAAATCAATGATAATGAGTATCGCGTTGTCGGACCGGACGGACTCTACGGGTCGAATCTAATACGTCGATTTGGCCGGAGCACTTCTAATAGCTTGAGTCTATATCATTAAAATTACAAGGGCGAGACCGATAGTTATAGCGCTACACCCGCCCATTACATAAATAAAAGCATAAGTGTTACACAACGAACCCTCAAATTAGGGAATTGAAACGATATTCTCGCCGTAATATTTTTAAAACATTTTTTTTAAAGTTGGTGACAGCTATATCGCTTTTAAAACTGCGGTGTTAATTTAAGTAGGCGGAACAGTCTATCACTGATTTTTTTTGTATTTTATATATTTTTTAATATGAGTCCCAGCTTCTCCCAACTGTCTGGAGACAGTGGGACTATGTCAACCCCGATTGGGGTATGTTATAAGGCTTAAGGGTGTGTACGGGCAAAGAGACGAGGAAAAGGAGGTTGCGAAGTACCTGGCTATTCAGATCTTGTCACTAAACACATCAAAACCATTTAAATCAACTTTTCTATTATATTAATGGTGGTCTTTCACCAGGGCGATGCTAAGAGTATCAGCCACTCTAGAATATTGATGGAAGGGCGACAATAGAAAGCCGAGTGAATTTCCATCCCTACTTCATTTAATCTTGTGTCATTGACCCCTTCGAGAGCGGTGCACAGACGGGAAACGATTTCCCTACTGTGGAACGATTTCCCGTCCTCTGTATCTCCTCCCTCCTACAACCTAGGTCTCCCTAGGTCAAGGCCCATGATCACTCCTTCCTCTCCTCAAAAACACCCTGGACACAGCATCCTCATAGATGAAAAAGGCCCTGATTTTATTTCCATTCCATTATTTTATCAAATTATTTTCCTCCGAGCCCCCTAAGTGGAGTTAATACAACAAAAATTAAAAATCTTCAAATCATTTCAAGGCCGGCATTAAAAAATCCCTTCCTACAGCCCCTTTCTTGACCCGCTTCACAACATTGCCCAGCCGGATGGCGCTTTAGTTCCCCGTCTGTCCACCGTACAGACGAAGGCGCTTCAGTGATCACATCGTTTATTCACACAAATAATATAATAATCAAAATGTCAGTCACTGGTGAATAGTCGACCAATCTAAGTGATGGCTGGGTGACAATAATGGCTAACAACCTTAATTAATTTGAAAAGAATCCAAAAAAGAAATGGATGAACAGATAACGGAAACGCCCGACACAATCTCTCATATATTGTTCAACAAATTCACCCGATTCGATGCACTTTTTCATATGGCCAAATTTCTAGGTTACTATGTTAAAACTTCTCAATTTATATTCCGATCGTTCGATGCTTTGTGTACTAACAAAAGATTTTTTTTAAATCACCTATGTACCTGGCACACTTCGACGCAAAAGAAAGAAATACGATTCTTTTTCTCAAAGAAGTAGGTAATATTTTTTTAATATTATTTTTTATGTGACACCATGCTGCCACTGCCCAGAACCAGCCAGTGCCTAATGAGCTATTCTCAGTGATGTGCAGTTATTTTGTTAGATTTTTGTTTTTCATTCCGTTTTCCACAATGCAATCTTTTAGCTTTGTGTTCTATTTATATATAAACCGCGCGACATGTGCCATTAACAATTTAAATTATAAAAAGTGTTAATGCAACAACAATAACAACAACAAAAAGTTAATTTAACCAATATAAACATACATTTAGAAAGTATTGCATTAGGTACCTATAAAAATGTGTAAAGTATAAACCATCAAAAGTATTAAATATAAAAAAGTATAAATAATAATAAGTACGAAAAAGTATCAATTATAAAAAATATGAAGTATAAAAGTATAAAATATGATCTACGAAAAGTATTGCAGTAGATACCTATAAAAATGTGTAAAGTATAAACCATCAAAAGTACGAGGTATAAAAAAAAATACACAATAAGAAGTATAAAAATTGTAAAGTGTGAAAAAGTATCAATTACAAAAAAAATGTATTATGAAAAAGTATAATCTACAAAAAGTATAAAATATGAAACTTAGAAAAAAGTCTGAAAAGGTATAAAATGTACAAAAAGTAAAAAGTATAATGTATAAAGTAAAAAAAAAAATATAAAATATAAAAACTTATTAATTAATATTATGAAGAGGTTCTCTGTCGAATTTGTATCCGTTCATTTTATATGAGAGTGGGAGAATATATCATCAAATTCATTGCTGATACGATTTTCGTAACACAAGCGACATATGTGAGAGGGGGTTGAAAAATTCCATATTTCTGTAAAATGCTTCATTTCTTCTAAGTGGTATGGTTCATTCAGATTTAACACAGAGATATAGGTTCGCAATCAATCAGTTTTTTTTTACAGTAACTCCACACAGGAGGCCCTGTCTTTTAGAGGTTAGGAAGGAGCAAACTTGGGTCTTGAAGAGACCCATGTTGTAGCATGGAGGAAACACAGAGCCCGGCAGATCATTCCACAGCCTGACGGCCTCCATGGTCGAGGGGTAAGGCTCTCGAATACGAATCCGAAGGTCGCGGGTTCAAATCCCGGCGTGCGCAAGTAATTCTTATTTAATTAATTTGTGTTGTTTCACAATTAATTCATTTAAAAATAATATATGGTATATTAGCGCACGTTCCAGAGTAGAAGATACTCTCAGTATCGCCCTGGTGAAAGACCACTTGATGCATGAAATGGCTTCTAGCCGTGTTTGGTGACCAGATCTGAATATCCAGGTATTTCCCCTTTTCACCACCTTCCTCTTCCCTTCTCCTTCCACTCCCCAATACCTTCAGCCTCACAACATTCCCCAATTGGGAATGCCATAGTCTCACTGGCTCCAGACGGTTGGGAGCAGTTTGGGACTCTTGTGTGGTATTCATATTAAAAAAAAAACCGAGCTGATGAAGATAAGAATGAGTCGTAGAAGCGACCTGTTCTCATATGATAAATGTCAACCGTGTGCAAATGTTGGGTGCGCGTTTGGCGTTTTTCCCGACTATGTGCCGAAGGGATTAACGACGCTAGTTCCTCAGAGCACTTTCCATTAAAATACCGGTAGAACAAGGACAGCATTCCCACCTGACGTCTTTGCTCCAAAGATTGCAGTCCTCTTGGTAAGATAGGCGAATCTATCAAACGAACCGCCCGTTTATGCACAGAGTCAAGGGTTTTTTCAGATATTTTGGGGCTCCCGACCAGAGGTGGCTGCCAAATTCTACAGTGGGGCGCACTTGCGATTTGTACAGGGTCAGCAGTTGTGTACTATTAAAGTATCTGTACAGTAGGCCCAGCTTCTGAGAAGCTAACTTTACTCTGGCTTCGGTGGAGCCCCCATACCTGAGCCGGTCACTTAAGGTTATACCAAGCATATCAATGGAGGGCTTGTTGGGAAGTTTGTTTATTTATGTGTATAAGCACAACATACCTGTTATTTTTCCCAAGTTATGTGTTATACTTAAACACAGATTCCGACAGATATCATTGATTATCATTTAATATGTCTAAAATCATGTACTCTACCAAAACCTTGTTCAGGCTTTGGCTTGAATGTTCTCTCAAACGCATATTTTTGTCATTGCTTCATTCATATATAATATGTCCTGTTATTTTTCTGTAACTCTTGTTTATTTCATTTCGTGTTACGTATTCTGTGTAATTGGACAACGGTTCATAAATAAATAAAATCTATTCAAATCTGCTCTGGAACGAATTTCAAGGTTTGAAATAGTTTTTAAACAATGTCATCAGATATATGGAAAAAAATTCTCACTTCGGGCACACTGACACGCTCACAACACTCTTTCCCAGTTTTTATTTCTTTACTGACTTTTTTTCATTACTCCGCACAGAAAGAAAATAATTTCCCCAAGGGTTCTTGTCTTTGGGTATGTGGGGGGTCTTTTAAAGAAAGGGGAGGAGAGCAAGTTCTGGGGAGGAAAGGGGTATGAGGGGTGAATTGGAATCTGAGGGTAAATATGCCCAGGAATGGTGGACAAATTAATCTATCCCTCCCATTGCGGTACAAGGCGATGGGTCGAGAAAGTCCAACTGGAGAGGTCAAGGGGTCTCCCTCAACCGGCCTCTTTCGATCCAACCCACAACTCTACTGGTAGGCAGACGCATCCCCCGCCAAGACCTTGACAAACCTTTCACCATGAACCTGGGCACCCCTGCTAAGTCACCAAACGTTTCACATCACCTGGGGTGACCTAAGAAAAAAATAAACTCGGTTCGCACAGTTAGTATAACATGCAGTTGCGAGTGAAATGACAATGTTTTATTCGGACTCTCAAATGTACCAAAAAACAGTACTTAATATTTATTTAATAGTTCATCTATACAAAAACGTTTTTTTTATGTGCTTGTCTTACTAGGGATATTCTATGTTGAGACAGGCTAGTCAAACCATCCGTTCGTAACGCTTGGTACCATTTTAATTAATATTTATCTACCGCCCGATTTCGCCGTTTTATAAACGTTCGTCAGATCACCGATCGTTTGACAGCTGTCGGTTATTGCCCTATGATCTCTATTTGAAACCATGCGATATTTTAAATAAAAAGGCAATACATAATTCGAATTTGTGAAATGTATTCCTGATCGAGCAGCTAAAGTGTTGACGAGCGAAATTCAAGGCAATAAGATAAGGTTACAGACAGATAACGATCCGTTAGCTGGTCCTTAAAAGATTTAATTACGAGTATTGGTATCAATAGTGATATTTAAACGTTATTGGAAATATGGAATACACTTGGAAGTACATATGTTGTAAATATTTAATTTAAAACATCCAATGTAATCAGTAATTTTATTAAATTCTCATAATCATGGCGTAAACAGGAAATAGCTCCATGATGGACGCCCACTCTAGGACTATGTTCTTAAAAAACACTACCTATATGCAGGGATGCACTCCATTCAATTTTCCAGTTCCGGAATGTTTGATTCTGCATTACAGCAGACCGCAAGAATGTGGGTCCACGGGCTACATGAAAATATTATTAAAAACGTAAAATCATTCATCGATAAGAAGAAAACTCACATTTTCCATTGAAGACGATATTATTAACAACCTAAATGAAACATGAAACCGAAAAAACAACAGAAAATAAAAAGATATCAGTCGCATCTGGGACTCGAACCCAGGACCTCTGTCTTTCCGGGACAACCGCTTTACCAACTTAGCTAATAAAACCAGTTCAATTTATGTAATCTTCACCGATATCGTATCTCAAAATAAAGACTTTGTGAATATTATCCTCCATTTTTTTTATTTCAATTGTTTAACCTTTTTTATGAAGTAGATTTTGAGGGACGTATTTTGTCGCCGTTCTCCTACGGATGGTCAAAAGTTGTACCGTTTTAGTGCGTCACACACCATTTAAGGAAGTGATCATATTTTTCATTAAGAAATACGATTGGTAACAATGAAAACATCATCTTAAAATAAAACGTAAGACAGAATTAAAGAAGCGTAAGTTAAAACAAATTATTTATTACATAATCAAAAAAAATAATTAAAATAGCCGTCTTTTGAATTAATTTTCATATTAATATTCACAATAATTTATTTTTTTAATTTCTAATATGAATTTGTTATTCAGTGATTTATAATAATTTTTTTTATTAACATTTTTGATAAATTACTTATACTCAATTTTTGTTTATGTTTATAATTTGTCTGTTCTTACATTATTGTGTTCTATGTTTATCATTTGTATATACTTGACATTATTATTTTTTTTTAGTATTTTGTATGTTCCTGATGAAGAAAGCATCGCTTTCGAAGCATGTTGATATCTGAGTACATTAATAAAGTGGTGAATACAAAATATTTTTTAAATTAATTTATTAAAACACATTATAAGTTAATTACTTTTGTTTATTTCGTTTATAACGTTCGGGCGCGTTGCGACACCAGTGCACCCCTGTCTACATGACAATATAACTATTTTATAGGGTCAAATGAAGTCAAGACGACTGCTCACTGCTCACTTCATATCGGTGACGTATACAAATTCCCAATTTTTTTAAAGTAGGTACAGACAACAACCATTTTACTGTCTTCATAGATAAATACAATTTACGTTGGTTCCTTTCAACTGACTCTACTTGACCTCCTTCGCATATATTGCTATATTCTTAACTAACTAACCACATGCCGGAGTAGGCAGAGAAGATGGACCGCTACACAACTCTGTCTTGGCATACACTCCTTGCTTCTTTCTTATTCGTACATCGTCTCATACACACTCTTCCGTTTTTCTGGCTCTTGGCATTACCCGACATAGTTATTTGATTTACTTTTTTTTAACATTAACAACACACAAGAGACACCGAATAAAATAATTTCCCTCGGGCCTATATCATCTTTGAAGATGCTGCGTGGAGGGTCTGTTGAACTCAAGAACGAGTTATAAAAAAGACCCGTTCTCATATGACAAATGTCAACCGTGTACGTAATCTTAACCGTGTGATGTCTTCCTCGGGTGTCCCCGACTTCTTCTATCATTTACTTTCGTGTCATATATTCTCCTCATTACACCTTTCTTCGTTCATTCGCTCTGCATGCCCAAACCATCTAAACGTAGTCCATTTCTTAATCTTATTTTTTACGCTTTCATCAATCTTGCTTTCTTTCCAGATTTCTACATTTGTAACCGGTCAAACATGTTTTTTGGCACACGAACGCCTCAAGGATCTTATTTTCACAGGATACAGTCTATTTCATTCTTCCTCTGTCAATTCCATGGCTTACTTACATAAATAACAAGACCGAATTGTGTGGCGGTCTATCATCTCTGGCTACCCCTCCGGATAACGTGATGTTTAGTTACTTAGTTATCTTACTAGATAACTTCGAAGCATTAAAAATGAGGAGATGCCAAAAAAGTAATAACATTGTAAACCACACCAGCAACTACGAGTACCTACTCACCAGTGTACTTACAGTGACTTACCAGTAACTTACTTCAGTGTATCAACACTGGCGTTTTTTTACAACTTCCCTATGTACGATGGAACGGTTAGTAGTAGAATGGATAAATGCATCGGGTACCCACCCAGTCGTCGCGAGTTTATATTATTAGATATTTGCTATCCTTTGTTAGCAAGTCCACCATCATTGCACAAGCATCATTTTCAACTTATAGTGATGGAAGTAGGAGGAAATCAAATATTATCAAATTATTTGTAACCCGGGAATATTTATCTATCTTCAAAAAAATAAATAAAATATGTATTACCTAATTACCTATGCAATAACCATGTTTAGCAATAAAAAAAGAGAAATGTTTAAAAATGCAGGTTTGGGGTTCGAACCCAGGACCCGAGGTCAGTGGACCGCTTGACCACGGAGACTCACATGCTCCATAATTAAATGCTCGGTGAGTCTGTTTTGAAAATTAATTGAATTGGCTACACTACTGCCAACCTGGAGCTAGTGGTGACCAACCTACGACTACGCGTACCTTTTAAGAAACATTTAAAAATGAGCAAAATACCTTTTTTTAATGAAGCACAAGAGATCCCGGAACTGCTTGATATATCAAAATTCTGAGCGGAGGTTTTGAAAGAAAATCAACAGTATTAATCTCATTTAGGGCGGGTTGTTTCGCATAATTTGAAAGATAATTTTCAAGTTGTGTGAAAGTTCTATCCAAGTTCTGTTATTGTTACATTATTGGCCAGTTGTTTCACAGTACTTAAATAATAACAGAACTTGAATAAAACTTTCACAGATTTTCAATATTAACATTGAAATTTAGATGAATCATTCACATTCTGTGAAACAACCCGCCCTTAGGTATCATAATGAAAAAGCAGAAATCTGAAGCATACACACTATAACGTTTTTCCGTCTAGAATTTTTGAGTTAACAAAACTACAAGCAGTTCAAAACGTAAACGTAACAATTTCCAGAAATTAAAATTACATTGTAGTTACCTTTGATATGTTTCCTAGTAATGTCTTATTTATAGGTTGAGTAATTACCAGGTGACATGTATAGTGTATAAGTGTGTGTGTATGTGTTGTGTATTTGTAGGTGTGAGAAGCGATGATCTACATATAGAAGTGAAGCCATGTGTAGATTTGGAATATTAATTAAGCACTCAAAAAATAATAATTGCAACTGTATTCATAGTACCTGAAATACATTTTACTACCGTTCAACTAGATTTTTTAACTAATAAGTAAATCAATTAGTAAAGCCAGTACATACATCATTAATGAAAAGATTTTTTTTTAAATATAACAATAATAATAGAATTACAATTTCTTACTAAAAGATAAAGATGAGAAAATTACGTTTTGTGTTTTACACCAAACCCATTGATCTAAATCTAAATGTATAAACTAAGTCCCAACTGCTCCCAGCCGTCTGGAGCCGGTGGGACTATGTCATCGTCAATTGGTGTATACTGTGAGGCTGGAAGAAGTAGGTAAGAAAGAGAACTGTGGGGAAGTACCTGGATATTCAAATCTGGTCGCCAAACACGGTTAAAGTCATTTAAAGTAACGTTTCCGTTCTGAATGGTGGTCTTTCACCAGGGCGATATTGATAGTATCTACCACTGTGGAACGTGTGGAAAATATACTTTTATTTTATATTCATTGAATGTGAAATAACATAATATATTAATTAGTAAAATGTATTTGTGCACGACTAGATTCGAAACCGCGACCTCTGGATTCGTAGTTGAAAACCATAACCGCTCTACCATAGAGGTTGTTCACACATATATGATCATAGCATTCGAACCAATATAAATTTAAAAAAATCGGACATGCGCAACACAATCTAAAAGTTTGTATTGAGTTAAAAATAAATAATTTTAAAAAGCGCTCGGGTACCGATAGTTTCTGATCTCTTCTATACATCATGCACACGATTACACACCTTGGGCGATCACGACTACTTTCGCCCTCCACATCCGATGCGTTTAACCTTTGCTCTTGCCCCGAAGCACCCAAAAGGTCCCGGGCGTTTATATGTCCTAATCACCGGTTGATTATTAAGTTATAATCGTTATTCGTCCTTGTTTTGCGGCCGTGTCCTTTATTTCGTATGCAAGATTACACCTGTACAATACTGTACATCGTGGCTTTACTGAAAGTCGTTGTTTTGACAAATCACACATTTAATTTTTGTATCAACTTTAAACTTCTTCACGTAAAATCGATTTTACTTTTCTTTCCGGTACAAAAATATTCGCTTTAATTTATTGAAAAATATTTTTTGATTTTTATATTTTTAATCGATTTAAACACTTATTTTTAAGATCACAGACATTTTTTATTTAAATTTAACACGACTTCGTGTGTTCTGCCAGTTCATAGAGCGTAAAGAACTTCGTAATACTGATAAGAGGAAAAATACTTGGTTGGGGAAGGGTGGGAATAGGTGTAGGGATAGGGGTAATATATCACAAAACATTACTCCTAACCATTCATAATCCCGGGCAACGCCGGGTACTTCAGCTAGTAACAAATAAGGGACTGTTGGAATAGTTAAAGGTAATATCATATATCGATTACAGATGTAATATTTGAATTAAATTTGATTGCTTTTCTGTCCAGAATTTTAAAATCATAGTAACTATTCTTGAATCCATCATGAGCTGTGGAGAAAAGAAATATTTATTTAGCTTTTGACGGCCTCCATGGTTGAGGGGTACGGCTCTCACTACGAATCCGAAGGTCGCGGATTCTAATCCCAGCGTGCGCAAGTAAATTTTATTTAATTAATTTTTGTTGTTTCACAATTAATTAATTAAAAATAATATGTAGTATATTTGCGCAGGTTCCACAGTGATAGATACTCTCAGTATCGCCTTGGTGAAAGACCACCATTCAGAATTGAAAAGTTGCTTGAAATGGCTTTTAGCCGTGTTTGGTGACCAGATCTGAATAGCCAGGTATTTCCCCACCTTCCCCTTCTCCTTCCTCTCCCCAATACCTTCAGCCTCACAACATTCCCCAACTGGGAATTTCATAGTATCACTGGCTCCAGACGGTTGGGAGCAGTTGGGACTCTTGTGCGGTTTTCATATAAAAAAAAGCTCTGGTAAGTGCGACATGACACCATACGGTTTGTTACAAAAAAATATATTAAATCATTGCAGACGATATTATCAATAGCCCTTAATGAAAATATGAACACAGAAAATGAAAAGGAAACAGTCGCAACTGAGATTCATACCCAGATCCTCTAGTCTCAACGGAAGCAACGTCTCTAACAATTGAATTATTGAATTCTTATTACATTCCGTTATGTTTATCGATCTCTCAGTCCCAATTTGAATTATTAACATTGTCTTCAAATAATTCCCATATTTTTTCCACCGTTTTATTTTCTGTATCATTTGTCCGTTTCATATTAGCATTGAGAGTTATTATTATCTTCCTCGATAGTTCAATGAACTTTTATAAACTTCAATAAATTATTAACAATAAATTGACAAAGTATTTACATTAAAGATTACTGAAACTCGGATGAAGAGTCCCAAAATTATTCACTGGTACCTAAATAAAATGCCCGAAATGTAAATTAACCCAGCTGATAGTTGACGTGGATTTTAAATGGTTGGATTTTACATCCATTTAAGGGCATTCGAGACATGATTATAACGCTACGTGCTCACAGATGGCGTTGATTAAAATATTTTATTAAAAAAGCATATTTATCACGCAATGCTTTTAAATATTGAGATAAATAATTTGTTTAAAGTTGAATTCCTACAAAAAACTTATAAAAATACTCCATATGTTATTATTACATTAAAATAATATATTTTTTTGAGTTTCTTGGAGGAAATCAGCTTGTAGCCTAAGTAGGTTTATTTTATTCATTTTCAAATTTCGTATTTTCACCTGCCAACAAAAAAATTATATCAAGATTTAAAAGCATTACATGTTAAAGGTATTTTTTTTTAATATATAAAAAAAAACGATACCGTCCTTGTAATCATGTTTCTATCCCATTAATACATTAATTTAGTTAATCCATTGAAAGACATTGGGTTTCATGATAACATAGTCAATTTGCGGGGTGGCTTGACAAAAGGTGTTAAGCAAGGCTGCGTAATGTCACCGTGGTTTTTCAATCTATACGTGGATAATTCAAGAATTAAATTATCCAAGAATTGAAAGGGCACGAAAATGAGTAGTCTACAAGTATGTTGCCTGTTATATGCCGATGATGCGGTGCTGATTGCTAACAGTATGGAAGATCTACAGTCCCTCGTATTTAGGATGAACGAAGTATGTATGGAGAATGAGCTAACGATGAATGTAAGTAAATCTAAAGTCATGATGTTTGAAAGAGAAAGTACGAAAACAGTGCGTAATATAGTTGTGAATGATGAATACTTGGAGCAGGTCGATGAGTTTGTGTATTTGGGAAGTATGTTTACGAGATATGGGAAGACTGATAGGGATATCGAAAGAAGGGTGAATGCAGGAAACTCCATTAACGGAGGACTGAACGTGGTTGGCGCAAACATAAAATTGTCCAAAGAAGCGAAGCTAGCAAGCCACAATGGAGTGCTTATACCAACCCTGATGTATGGCAGTGAGGTAAGGAACTGGCAGAGAAAGGATGAAAGTAGACTTAATGCTGTAGAAATGAGATCTCTGAGACGAATGTTTGGTAAAACCATGTGTGATCGTGTGAAAATGTTGAGATACGTAAAGAATGCAAGGCTGATGTAAGCCTAGTGAGCAAGATTAAGAAAGGGACGTTTAGATGGTTTGGGCATTTAGAGCGAATGAACGAAGAGAGGAGTGTAAGGAGAATATATGACGCAAATGTGAATGGAAGAAGAAGCCGGGGACGTCCGAGGAAGACATGGCACGATCAAGTGAATCAAATACTTGAGTCGGGACATGTCAGAAGTCGGAATAACAGAAGAGAATGTATGAGGCGTTGTATGAAAGTGAATGAAGCAAGAAGTGTGTGCCAAGATCGAGTTGTTTGACGGTCCGTCCCCTCTGCCTTTCCCTGCGGGGAAACGGCGTGATGATTAGTTAGTTATATAGTTAGTAGTCAATTTAAAGCGTAAGAACATTCCATTTTCTCATCCAAGTCAAGATATTATAAATTTAATGGGGTGCCAAGAAAAAAAAATTACGTTTCTGACAATTATATTGTTATATTTTTATTCGAGTTTAATTGGGGAATTATGAAGATTCTAAGATCCATTCCACTGCCAACAATATGCAAACAGACAAATACAGGGGTTATTCCATTTAAGTTGGGAAGTTATCCGTAATATTCTCCTAAACTTGATTGCAGATATATCTGTATCTAAACTTCGAAGTATCTAAATTAATAACGAGAGATCTCTTTAATTAATTGTTTTTGTGTTTAATTCGTAAAAAAAAAATAAATAATAAAAATAAAATAAAAATTAAATAAATCTCTTTAAGATCAGATTGAAGGTTTATTTTCCTCTAAACCTCCGCATTTTATCAGGCGTGGAACCGTAAAACTACCAGAACATCGTGGATCAATCGTAAACAATGCGGAAAATATATTATTGATTAGTTAATGTATTTCGCCTATTTAAAATAAACGTTTTTAAATAATAAAAGCGCTACTCAGTAGCGTACATTGCTCTACGATCAAGGAAAGGCTGTGTGTAGTTATTCATTTAATATTTGAAAATTACTATATTATTATCATTTTCCGCTGATTGTCGAGACCAACAGAATAAATGGACGTACAAGTTCCTTACCAAATTCATGGAAAATTGCATTTTGATCAGAATTTTGTCATACTTTTCTATTACCGTTTAATTTCTTTATTGATTCATTTTTCTTAGGGTAGATACAGTTTTGCGGCCTTTATGAACTTCACGCAACTGACAAATGTAGACATTATTATACAAGGTATCCGGAGGACTGCAGTAACTTCGCGAGGTGATTTTATAGGATAGTACAAGAAAGACAGATGATTAACTGTAATATTAACACATAATTTTGTTTTAAACCGCTTCTATTTAATTTATTGATACACCGGTTTCGGAAGTATCCTTCCTTCGTCAGGAAAACATTAAAACATATAATATAAGATACAAAATAATGACAGGCGTACATTAATATTTTTACAGTGAATCGCTCTGTTTCTCCCGAAAAACCCCTGATTACCCCTTCCCCGTTGGTCGCCCCCACTCCAGCAACTAAATATTTTATGTCTGTCATTACTGCCCTTTACCCCCGGACACCTTGTATATTATAACGTTATCTAATCATGAAATTATTTCCGCTTACCTCGCATAGATAAAGCGTGATTAAAACACAAATAAAATAAATTAATTCCCATAGAAAAGCGTGTCTTTTAGTTTAGAAATAGTATTGAAATACACGGAAGCAGTCACGAAATAGTAAAACCCATTCAAAATCCAAACCAGATCAGTTTTGAGATTGATCAACCGTACTGAAAAAACTGCTTCATTCACTAAATAGTGTTTTTGGTCCGGCGAGAAGAAAGATACAGAGATTCTGGGATGCTGCACGGTGACTTGCAGATTCATAGATTGTGGAAATGTAGATGCTGGAGAGTAATCATGGGAGTTTTTACTGAAACTATCAATGTTGTGGTAAGCTTTTTCAATGATAGACAGATTTTTAAAAATTAAGTCAATATTTCGCACTCTCGCAACTTCGCCGATATACGTAAAAGTATGTCAGGGAGGAAGAAGAAAGAAACAAAACTGAATGGTGGACTCTCACCAGGTGTCTTTTTAGACGTACTTATTTGTTGTTTGAACTCTGCTAAACTAACTTTCCACCGTTATTTAGAGCTCTAAATATGGGTTAGCTATACTATTCAAGCTTTTAATATGTAAAACATGTATCAAAATATCGATTCAACTTAAATGAATGTCATGTAAAACTTCATAAATCCATTTTCTCCGTTTGATGAATTTTGACTTAAAGCATTGTAGTGAGTTAGTGTAATATATCGGATATATAGACGAATCTACGACATTACCTGTTACATGTTATCTACAATAGTAGTCTTACTTATAAAATTCTTATGCGCCGGTCCAGCGTTGGTAATAGTTAAGCCGGTTTAACAATACCTACGCCATTGTAATAAAGTCACGTTTTTCACTATTCCAACCTTACGCCCTGCGTAATATTTGCACCGTATTTAAAAGTAATAGGTTAGATGTATTTATAGGTATCACAACCAGAGTTTAGTTTTGCTCTAACGCAGTACTCGCACAGATGCATTGCTTGCGTACAGGATATTTTAAACTAGTTATTCGACTTCATAAAATAAAACTCAAGTGAAATTAAAAAATGTCCATTTTTTGTATGTGTAACACAAAGTAGCATTAAATCGTTTCAACTAACTGTAGAGAATTACACATTTTCTGTCCCTTTTTCGTTAGGTATATTAATAAGTAGGCATAAGCAAAACAAAATGCTGTTTCTCAGTGACGTTTCGCGATTACATCGCTATCAGAAGTGTATACCTATATTTGCTCCAACACACACATTTCTAAGTTTGTGTTGTGTGAGCCAGCTCAAATTGCGCGACCGAAACATTCTTCCAATTTTAATTCTATAGATAATCATTTAATTTTTTCATCATTTGGAAGTGGATACACAATAAGTAGATACATAGTCCCGGAGTTCATAAAGTGGAAGGGGTCTAAGTTGTATGAAAAACGGTCTCCGATTCGCGGTCGGTTCCTCGCCGGCCACGATCCGTGATTCTATCGTAATTGGTGCATATACTGTACAGAAAGCGGAAGACATGGCGATGTTACACTTCTAACTACCTATCGCAGAAGAACTTGTGTTGTTCTTTGACCACCGGTTACACCGTAAGTATTTGTTGGAGAAAACGCTCCAGAAGCGATATTTTTTTCTTTTCTGGGATCATGTACACGAGTAATTCCATGGTGTACGGTAAAAATTACAACATTATGTTATTTTATATATAAAAAGCGCATACACGCAAATACATTTTTTTTATACGGATATTTAATAGTTATTGCAAGGTTTTGAAGGTGTTTTAACACACGCTTTTTTCTTATTTAAAAAAGCTATATTTGCTTTTTTTTATTAAAACTTAAGCATACATACATTAAAGTTCCTCGCCTAGTGATGAATATGAACAAAAAATCATTATTATTGTGTTTAATTCGTCGAAATCCATTTTTTGTTGATATTGGAAATAAATCAAATTTAATAATATTATTTTATTAAGTTCTGAAAGTATTTTAGTTTACATTTTATTTTTTTATTATTATGATAGTTTTTAATAAATAAAGTGATAAAATTTATCTTTTCCCCACTTCTTAGTTTTTTCACGAAACCTAAACAATAGAATTCCTTAAAATAAGTCAGGTATTTACCGAACACGTCTAAATTCATGATTCAAATGACATTCACATCATTATAAAGAAATTAAGGCGTTCAAACGACAGTATGAATATGGATTTGAACGCTGAAATAGCTGTCATAAAAATAAAAATAATAAAAAAATAAATAAAAAAACTAGAATACTTGCAGAACTTAATAATAGCATTATTAAATTTTGAATAACTTTCAATAAAATAAATACATATTACATTATGGCATTGTTCTAAAATCAAGACAAAGCTCTCGTTTCTATAGTGTTAAGTTCTTAAATGACATTTCTTTTTAATTAGCAAAATAATGGGTATTTATTCTTTTCTGTCTAAGAAACAAACATTTTAATTTATGTTTTTATATGCAGCATAATTAATTCTTCAAATAAAAACTCTTTATGTGCATAATTTTGAAATACGTCAAACAATCTCCGTTTAGCATTTCTGTACGAAAACTTGAATTTATATCGTACAATTTGTCTAAATAACTAACTAGCCATCATGCGCTTTCACCGAAGGGAGAAAAAAACAGAATAAAACAGAGAGGATAGAGTGTCACAAAGCTTTGTCCCGGCACACACTCCTTGCTTCATTCACATTCATATATTGTCTCACACATATTGTTCCGTCATTTGACCAATAAGTACTTTGTATAATTTAGTTGCTATAATATCATCAACCAATCTATTCTTCCTAAAATCGGAATAAAAGTACGGTAATGATACATAAAACAAAAAGGTATTACCGAAATATCTATATCTTGCTTACAATATCTTTATAGTCGAGGGTTTTTTACAAGTTTCCAATAAAGTTGTAAACTTCAAGCCATTAGACACCAACGATTGGTTAAGCAGGAAACCCGTTCAAAAAAAAACCTTTTCAAATAATAGATACCGATTCTTTACAGAATCATCCAACATGGGTGAATCATGTCACCACTTAGTAGCGGGTACCTTACTTAGCAAGTAACCCGTGATTAAGTCATCAGATACCTGTGAGTAGGTAATCTGACAGGACCGTAAACCTGAGCACGCCTCCGAATTAGCCTGAGTCTATAATTTATATATTATTTATGGTTCTAATAGGCCCCATTAGGCCTATTGGACCTACTACTACCAGATCTGTTAGTGGTCAGATTGGGACAATCAGTCATAGTACAATCACAACCTAATCGTTGAGTAAATAGTGGATAAATGGTTTGTGGTTGATACAGTATCATCATTCATTTTATTTAATTTACAAATTTTCTACTGTCCATAACCAATTCTTATAGACTTTTGTATAATATTGTTTTTATGATATGTGATCTACATGATGACATTAATAATTATTCAAAAACATTATTTCTCGATCTGTTTCTACAAATACCTCATAACTATAGTACATATTTTTTTCTCTTTAACTCTTAATAAATTATCATGGTGATGTATACTCCTCTTCTGTACACAAGCAAATGCTTCATACAGAATAGTAGTATAAATTCTCTAAATGACCAACAAAATATTTGGTAATCCATTCA
Source organism: Halesus radiatus (assembly GCA_022606495.2). Classification (NCBI taxonomy): domain Eukaryota; kingdom Metazoa; phylum Arthropoda; class Insecta; order Trichoptera; family Limnephilidae; genus Halesus; species Halesus radiatus. Next base: position 104,136 of record JAHDVE020000237.1, on the reverse strand, counting down.
TTATGTATAAAATACGTGCTTTAAAAATATATTTCATTAAAAAAATATATACTTATTTATTTATAACGCCTTTTAAAGACGTGTCAATAGATAAATCACAGGATATTATCTAGTAAAAAGAAATTCATAGTACAAAAGTTAAAATAACGAAATAAAATGCAGAAGAAAAACTTACTTAAGTGAAAACCTATTATTAGTTCATTTTTTTTAAATATATTTACCATACATAACATCTTTTTAAATATATTTACCATACATAACATCTTTTTAAATATATTTACCATACATGACATTTTTTTAAATATATTTACCATACATAACATTTTTTTAAATATATTAACCATACATAACATTTTTTTTAAATATATTTACCATACATAACATTTTTTTAAAATATATTTACCATACATAACATTTTTTTAAATATATTTACCATATATAACATTTTTTTAATATATTTACCATACATAACATTTTTTTAAATATATTTACCATACATAACATTTTTTTTAATATATTTACCATACATAACATTTTTTTAAATATATTTACCATATATAAAAAAATTTTAAATATATTTACCATACATAACATTTTTTTAAATATATTTACCATACATAACTTTTTTTTTAAACTGTTGATTTTCCAAATAAAATAATAAATATATAAATACAAGATTTCTTTGTGTATTTGAATCAATAGGAGTCAAATACAAACTTATTTACTAAACTGATCTAATGAAAGAATTCGAGGATTTCTGTTTGAATGGTTAGAAGGGATGAATTAAAATACAATTACCTACAAATAACGACTTTTTTTCAAGAGTTCCAACTGCCTGGAACCAGTGAGCCTATGGCATCTCCAGTTCTTGGAGTATGTTGCGAGACTGAAGAGAGTGCGGAGAGGAACATTTTTTTAGGAATGGGGATGAGACTAATCTATTCAGATCGGGCCACCAACCACAGTTAAAGCCTTTTCAAGCAACGTTTCAGTTCAAGCCTTTTACCAGAGTGATACTGAGAATGTATTCCACTCCGGGGAGGAAATATTGCAGTAGATTCCTATGCAATTTTAAAATCTCGATATTCTTCGTGATTTTAATTGCGTCATCACCTACTCTTCGTAGAAAAGTCGCAACTGAGGTGGCCTAGTCATGTTTTAAGAAAGATATTCCAGAAGGAAGGAAAGCAGTTGGGAAAAACAACTGCAGAAGCTGTGCAAAGAGAAGCTGAACCCGCTACGGACGGATGCCGCTGAAGTATCGCAGGACAGGGATGCCTGGAGGCGCCTTATCGATGCGATGGGTCTCCGACTCTTATAGGACAAGAGGAAGAAGAAGATGATGATGATTATATATCTGCTGTGATAGATGCGCTGGTTCCTACGTAGATAATGTTGATATTGATGAAGAAAAATATCCACCCGATAATATCATCACGTTGGAATATATAATGTCAAATTTGGATGCTTTGATATATGGACTTTTAGAGAAAGATAATGGCACAATGTTCGTGCTAGTAATCATTAGCACGTATCGTGAAATAGTTTCATATAATCAATGAGCGATATTTTACGGCCTCCATGGTCGAGGGGTAAGGCTCCCGACTACGAATCCGAAGGTCGCGGGTTCTAATCCCGGCGTGCGCAAGTAAATTTTATTTAATTAATTTTTGTTGTTTCACAATTAATTAATTAAAAATAATATGTAGTATATTTGCGCAGGTTCCACAGTGGTAGATACTCTCAGTATCGCCCTGGTGAAAGACCACCATTCAGAATTGAAACGTTGCTTGAAATGGCTTTTAGCCATGTTTGGTGACCAGATCTGAATAGCCAGGTATTTCCCCACCTTCCTCTTCCCCTTCTCCTTTCCCTCCTCAATACCTTCAGCCACACAACATTCCCCAATTGGGGATGCCATAGTCTCACTGGCTCCAGACGGTTGGCAGCAGTTGGGACTCTTGTGGGGTATTCATATAAAAAAAAATGAGTGACAAACTGCATATCTTGGCCACACCTTGGAAAATCACCAACATATGATAACACAAAAAAAACAGATTTTTAAACGATAAATGTGTTATTCGATAACGAATGCGGTGTTTCATAATCTCTACCTACCCTGTTAGAGACATGTTTAATCTTAGTGAGAACCAACTACATGTGTCATTTGATGGAGCTTTATTCAATGATTCTCATTTGTATTTGAGTGTTTTTAATATTTCATAGCAAATAAAAAACAATGGAATAACTACTCATTAAAACTATTATTTAATGTCGATAAATAAATAAGGCTATTGTATACCCAACCATACGCCAGCGTTTGAGAAGTCTACCAATTCATAAAGGTTAACGTCATATTGTATATCACTTGATAAAACTTACCTCAAGTTCAGTCCAAGTGGTGGTCCGGCAATCCGGTAAACGAACACATCGGTAGTTGGTAGTTTACAAGCGGTTTTACAATGACAAATAGCTACTGAAATGTCACCATTCCCGTTGCCCGTTGAATGTCCCAGTCACTATAATTAACGACAAAATTCACAACAAATAAAACACTCTGTTTACTGCGGCACAACAACACTACAAACTGTTTACTAACGTCAAGTTTATACTTTAATTAATCAGTTATTTTGTTTATTACAGTCACTTTAATTAGAAAACTTCCAAGCTTTAGGTTCGTACGTAGGTTATAAAGTTATCTTTAATTTAATTGATGTTGCGACACGTCTCGTATTAATGCGCGATATCATCAGATATAATATTTCGGATACTCGCAGTAAGCGCTACGGAATACAGTTTAAATGTTTGAGGTGATTTTAGCTACAATGTCGGGCGTAGAATGTCGAATATTCCAGTAAAAACGCAGCTTAAGGTAGTGGTAAGTGGCTGGTCAATCAGCCTCGATATCGCGGGCAGCGTATGTAATAATATTGGCGGAGTGAGCTCGGTATCGGACCCAATCTATGATATTTTCTTCGAGCATCGCCTTTAATGCTCCTCCCTGGGGCGAGTTCTGGCAACCGGTATCACCCGCAAATTTACCAAACTCTCAGCTTTTTGTTATCTTTTTTGGATACGGCGCAGCCCTTCTTTCAATCGATGGCCGATCACAAGGCACACAACTCAAATATTCGCCAACAAACTCCAGCGGGTATTTTGAATATTGCCTTCGAAACTCTGCGGGATATTTTCATAAATTATGGGGGACGTTTCGGGGGAATATTTAGAATGTTATTTCTTCACGCAATTTTACCACACTCCTGCCCAATGAATTGTAAGCACTTTAAAAAATAAATAAATGTTTTTTTTAGATATTGTTACATTCTCACACCTTACTTTTAAGTTATTAAGTAAGTTAATAATTTTAATAATCTCAGTTTTATGTCACTGTCAGATAGATGTCAGTGTTGTTATATTATCATTGGATGTCGAATAAACACCAATACTCGCATTATTATGCAATTGTCACATGCGTATTTAAACAACAGTCTCACACGCGTTTTCATCAATTAAAAATCCAAGTTTTTACAGGCACATTTCCCCGATAGTCCAGTGAAGTGTTACACAGTTACGAACCGCGAGAAACTTTGTCAATTTGATTAAAATCACAATTATTTTTAAACTGTCCGCCGGAGTGACGATCGCCGCTACTGTCACCCATAAAACTCACCGCGTTTAATTAATTAAAAGTCACACTATTAAAAATCTCCGGAACGGAGTTATCACCACTAGTTTTTTGTAGGAAATAATGAACCGACTGACGCGAAGACTTTGAGAGGTTCTCAGTTAGAAAATTCCCGAGAAACTAGCAAACTAGGCGGCGCGAGCTTGGGACCAAACGAACGTCCATCCTCCGGAAAGGTCGGGACGGTATTGAAGAAATGAAAGAATGACAATCATAGAACCTGAGGTGAGTCTAGCCCGAGCGCCTCCAAAACTCCCTTCAGCATTTCGCCACCTCTTCGCAAATCCCGTTCAAAGGCTCCGATAGTTCACGACAGGTTTCTCGGCATACCTGTTATAAAGAAGAACCTTTTTACTAATCGGCGCGTGTTGAATGAATCGGAATGCAAGGCGTGTTTGTGTGGGGATCGCATCATACTAAAAGGACCAATGTATGACACGGTGTTTCGAATCACATCACTACTCCATTTTATCATCGGGCTTTTATTTAATTCTTATTTTTTGTTATCATTTTAAGGGTTCTATTTTTGCAAGGTGCAGTATCATTCCTAATTATATATATCCTTAAGATCAATAGCACATTAGGTAGACATACACATCAACTGTAAAAATATATTTATTCTGCAGAAAAACTATAGTAGTACCTTTTATGGATATAAAGTTCACTTTGCAATAGTTATTTTTTACTTGTAATATTATCGATATATTATGTTTATGTATTTTATATTAAAATAATGTAATAAAGTAGGTTGTGAGTTTTATACACCGATTAACCAAAACGCATGCATTTTGATCTGATGGTTGATTTGATAATAATAATAATAATAATGATAATCGGATGATTTTTATAGCACTTTTGTGAAAAATCACCTCAAGGGCGCTGTACAAATATTACTTCCTATTCTTATATTACATCTATTCTACGATTTTTTTTTTTTTTTATTTTTTTCTCTTTTTGGACAGGCTATCATTACACATTATTTATAGACCATATAACGAGATGCAGTTAAATTATCAAAACTAAATACGGCTTGGTCTAAGTTTTCATACATGTTAAATTGAAAAAAAGAAGCTAACTGTATTTATTCCTTACGATATATTGCAAGACGCTAACACAAATGATAGAGTGATTGTTTCCATTATATTCAAGAATGTATTTAAGCTAAGACAATGAATTATTATCCATATATTTTTAGGATAAATAACACAGAATACTGTTAAAATAGATGAGCGGCGGCGGAGGATGGTGGCCAGGGGGACTGATCCAAATCGCCCTCAAAATCTTTTTGTCTTGGTGACGCCCCTGGGCGGCGTGACGGTTGGTGATTGTCTGCATGTACGCCAGGTAGCGCTTCTCGGCCGGCTTCAGGATTTGGCAGGAGCACTTCAGCGTGTCGTCCACTGACATCATTGCACCTGCATTATCGAATTCCCGCAGTAGTTGGGCGCCGAGAAGTGGGTGACCAGTTTCCTCTTGGCAAAGAACTCATACCCGTCCTCTACCACCTGATGCACCCGGCAGATCAGGTCAAAGTCGTGCTTGTTGAGGAACTTGGCCACTTTCTCAATGACGAAGGTGAAAGTGAAGCTCGTTCTCGCCCCAGCCGGCGGTGTCCTCGTTGGGGTCGGAACACAGCAGGTCGGAGAGCAGCCCCTGGTCGGGCACTTCCCAATTGTATACAAGATTTTTTACAACCACCATAGCCCGAACAGCCGTTGTAAATCACTTTTGTTATTGATGTTAGAATCTTAACGCCAATTTTTTTTTGTTGAAGTTTGGGCTGCTACTATTTAATACTTCATTTTCCTTCTTAAAAGCCTTGCGATGGATGTTTCCTGCAATACGAAAGCCACCACATTAAAGAAATGTCATTCAAAAGAGAGGAAATAATAATAATTTTAAATCGTTATTTATGTACACAACTCTCTTGTATATACAATTTTGAGTTATTAACATGATTCTCGTATAATTTTTTTTAAGTAGTTAATGCACTTGGTTAAGGGCAAGTACTCAAAATTGACCCTAAACATCACATCGTGGTTTTTCTAACTGAAGCAATGCTACAAATGATTTATGTGCAAATTCCACATTGGTAGTTAGGAAAATGTACATTGTTTTAAAAGACAAAAATCTTCAAACTGTTATCTTATAAATTCTATGAAATACGAGTATATACCGAAATGTGTTAAAATAGGTGCAGTTTGAAAACCAGTGAAGGCAATTTCTAAGATTTTACCTGATTTTCTAGTACGTATTTCATATAGAATTTATTAATTTATTATGTATTTATTAAACGCCCATGTGGCTTTACAAACATTATATTAATTAGTTAACATTACAAAAATAATTGTAGAGACTTCATTTTACAGAAATACATATCAGATACACATAGATCTAATTATTTTGGTTTCGATGCAGGTTAGAAAGGTTTGGAATATGTCGAAAAGATCTGTAGAGGTATTGGCAGTTCGATGAAGGCCCGCTTGTGGTGGTGATATGAATAGTTTATACTGTGGTTGTCACAGTGGAATATATGGTGGAGTCGAGCAGATCTAATAGGGACACGGATATTTAGGAGATTGCAGCTTGAGGATTTTTGTCTTTTGAAACTACCTGCATAGAATTTACAGATAAATCATTTATAATGTTCCTTGGGTTAGCAGACTATAAACTGTGTATTTTTGGATGCTGACCGTTAACTAGTAATCCAGGTAATGTTTGAATTGGAAAAATATTTTATCAATTTTTCCAGAGCTAATATTATTGTTATCAGTCATTATAATTAGTATTATTATTATTATTTTTATTGAAAATAAATAGTAGATCAGCTTCATGCGAAACAAATTGATATTGTAATCTTTTGATTCCGACAAACCTCTAAGGACGGGATAATTCGAGTATAGAATGGGATGTAGAATCGTTTCCCGAAGTAACTGCACTTTACCCCCTAGCTTTTGTCAATGGAAATATATTTCAAAATCTCAGCATGTCAAATCCAATGATATTAATATTTCGGTAATTTGTTTTTCGAGCTTGATTCCAGCTTGAACTGATGAATCGATTGGGATTGTCTGATAATCAGTCAGATACTGAAACTCAACCTGCCAAATACATTAAGGATATGGACATTAAGGATATGGAGAGACAAAGAAGAGCAATATCAGTTAGAGCGAGTATGCTGTCAAGGCAATTTTACCTTTGCGGTGCAAACGTTAAAAGAATGCTGTTCAACACATTTTGCACATCTCTGTATACGTCAGAACTGTAGGTGCATTATACTGCATCCCAAAGGCAATAGATAAAAGTCACCTACAATAATGCATATGCGCTTCTTCGCCACCGCATGGGAAACCTATGGTGCAGAGTACGCCAATCCGAGAATACCATCATTAATGCTACGGCTACATGGATGGAGTCTCCCTTGATGGACCTGTGGAATCGGAAAACCATCAAATATCCACCATAAACTTGTTAATTTTTCTTTTCTCTCTTAGTGAATGAACTTATTTTGCATATTTTACTGAGTAATGTTTTTATTTTATTTTTTCTTCCTCTTATTTTACGTACCTATTGTTATTTTTTGTTTGTATTATGTACACTTATACAACGTATTGAATTGCACTACCCCTGCACCTTCTGTAATAAAGAACTGTTATTATTATTTTTATTTTTTTTTAATCTAGAAATTTTACCTTTTCCCACTGTGCCACGGCGTAATCCATGTTATCTATCTAAAGTCTAATGTAACGAACGACAAAACATACAAAATGAATTTATGAGAAATCCTTATGGTAGTAAATAAAAAGAAACGACCGAAATGCCTGTCATATGATAAATATTTCCCTGTTTGATGGCGGACTCTGAGAATAGTCATAATATCTGACCGGTGACTGGTTACTACACTCACCGCTGGCCAGTGACCACTGTCTAGTGTCCTCTGGGTTACCTCCTGGAAACTTCTGTACTCCGGGGATTATTTCTGAATTAGGCTCCCATTTTCTGATTTTTTTTTTATATGAATAACCCACAAGAGTCTCAACTGCTCCCAACCGTCTGGAGCCAGTGAGACTATGGCATCCCCAATTGGGGAATGTTGTGTGGCTGAAGGTACTGGGGAGGGAAAGGAGAAGAGGAAGAGGAAGGTGTGGAAATACCTGGCTATTCAGATCTGGTCACCAAACACGGCTAAAAGCCATTTCAAGCAACGTTTCAATTCTGAATGGTGGTCTTTCGCCAGGGCGATACTGAGAGTATCTTCCACTCTGGAATCACTGGAAAGTAAGCTGTACATTTCAATGCCTTTTTCCTTTTAAGAGCTTATTCTGGTGACATATAACTAATGGCTTGTTTTACTACCCGGTTTTGCCCGTGATTGGATTCTGGTATGTTTATATCGCCTTTTATTTTACAACGAAAAACATTTGAAAAATTAAAATGGTTAAGCAAATAAAGCCATCACGTTTTCAGTTTCAATACTCTTTTGCGTTTTATTTTCTTCTTTTTTGTTAGCTCATGATGGAAATAACGTCAATGGCTTAAAACAGTGCTGTAAAAATTTTCAAAAGAGATTTTGTGACGGTTTTAATTTTTTTTAACCGTTTTCTCCCAAATTTCAACTCTAACCTGTATCGCAAATTTCAATCTACCTTTATGAATTAAATTTGTTTATCAAAGCAAGAAATTAATTATTTTAATTAGAATTTATGTCTGATATTTCTAACATTTAAAAAGCATGATATAAACAAATGGGTTTTCCAATGCTTTTCTTCGACATTATCATAACCATATCATTACATAATAATATATGAAGTGCCATAAAACATCTGACTTTGGGAAGTTGTGACTCTTGGGTGGTGTTCACATTGAAAAATAATAACCTAACGAGGGTGCCTTAGTTCCTCTAACTATAGGCATTTGGAACTCTTGTGCAGTTTCACATACATCTATCTATATATATATATATATAAATGATTGTTTATCTCTCTCTCTCTCTCTCTGTCCTGATTATCTCGAAAATTACTTGACCGATTTCGCTGAGAATAGCACAGTGTATGTTTATTAGTGCCGGAAAGGTTGAGAGAGTAGTTTGAATGAAATCCAATATTTAAAACTGTTGCTATAACGTTTTAAAATTAGTATGAAAAACATTGAACCCGCCATGTTGTATTGAGGTTAGCCCAAAATATACCACTCTGGTTAACCACAGATTACATATTCAAAAGAATTTTTTTTGAGTAGAATATTTTAAAAGCGGAAAACACAAGTAAGTACCTACTTAAGAACTTTATTATTTAGATGTATTTAAAAAAATGTTTGGAATGAAATAAATTTTTCAAATGAATGTTTCTTTGTTTAGAGATAGTAATAGTTGTCACAGGGTATTACTTTCGCTGTCAAATCAATTATAACACTCAAACTTTGTTTAAACCACATTTATTTTATACGCCTACCGGTTTCGGAACAACCGTTCCATCATCGGGGCAAGTGTATACACTGGATGGATCGGTTGTTCCGAAACCGGCAGGCATATAAAATAAATATGGTTTAAACAAAGTTTGAGTGTTTCATTTGATTATAATGGATAATCACAAAGTGATAGCTTCATACAATAGACTTAACATAACTTTATTCCAAAAAAAAATCCCGAGCGAGGCCGGGTACCTAGTATAAAAATAAAAACTCACATCCATAGATGCCCGTCGGATACATGAATCACTTCTCCCAACACCCTCTGTGCTTCCCGCGACGCGAATTATAGAATACCTATTAAAATACAAAACATGCCAATTATTGTCGTTATTAATTTCTATATAATAAAAAACATATAAATAACAACCTTCTCACATACAAATGTGTCCAGCATTATCTTCCAAGAAAATAATTTAACAATAATTCTTGCTAAAATTTGCATTTGAGAATTTAAAAAAGACTTATAAATAAATAAATAAAATTAACCCACTGTGATCACGACACGTCCTACATATAATGCGTGTAGTCTCCAATATCGATGAGTGTAACATTGTCGCAATGTTACAATTATTAATTGTTATTATAGAATGAATAAAAAATGTTTTCAATTTATTATAATAACTTATTGAAGATTATAAACCTCATTGTAATATTTAATCGGTGAATAATAATAACCAATCCTAAATGAAACACGAAACCGAAAAATACCACAAAAAATAAAATGATCCGACAAGCGAAGCCAGGACCTCTTTTTTACCGGGGCTCAATTGAGCTAGTGAGACCAGTTCACTTTACGCCATCTTCATCGATATCATACCTCAACTTCATGACTTGTAAATATTATCTTCCATTAAATCCCATATTATTGGCTGCTATCTTTCTGATGATTACAAAGTTCTACCCGTATATAACTGCAATCTGTATAGTGTCTCGGATATACCTATACGATTTTTATTTATATGGGACATCTATTGACTTTTCTATAAGTCTAGAAATAATATTCAATTTATTTTTAATAACTTATTGAAGCTTATATACTTCATTGTAATATTTAATCATTAAATAAGATAATATTAACCAGTCCTAAATGAAACACGAAACTGAAAAAAATGAAGAATCCAGGACGTCTCTCTTACCAGGACAACCCTCTACCAACCGGGATAATGAGACCAGTTCACTTTACGCCATCTTCATCGACATCATATCTCAACTTCCCAGATACGACTGATAACCTTTTTATTTTCTGTGTTTTTTTTTCCGATTTTGTGTTTCATTTAGGATTGGTTAATATTGTATTCTACAATGAATTAAAAACGTTTTGTATAGTCCACTATTTAATACATAAATATCGACATGTTTCGGAAGCGATGCGTCCCTCATCAGGATACACACAAAGGATTAATTACAAGAATAGACAAATAATAAACATAGAAAAAAAAATAACGTAGGAATGGACAAATTACAAACATAAACAAAAATTAACAATAAGTGATGAATGTAAGCAATATACATGTTGATATTTATATATTTATTAATTCCATTAAAAATGACAACATGAAATAATTTTACATTTTTTAAAGAAGTAATTGTTATTGTGTTTAATTGGTATAACTCCATTTTTTTTAAATAAAATTTTAGCGAATCAAATTTAGTAATGTTATTAATAACTTCTGCTAGCATTTTAGTTTTTAATTATTATTACGACTGTTTCGGCGGTCACAGCCATTTTCAAACTGTGATTAGGCCACATTGCGACGACTTACTTACGAGTATATGATTTTTATTTACCCCTACCCAATTTTAATTTGGACGGTGTTTAAAATGATTTATTACCGCTAAAACCGATTTACCTTGAAAATATTTGTGATCATTAAAAATTCTCTATTCTGTGAGGTCTTACAGTTGAAAGGTGTTTTCCTCACAAAAAGTGTTTTCTTAACAGTTTTATAATGACGTGAATGCTGTTTAACTCAATTAATTATACTGTTTAGGTTTCAGGGTTAGAAGTTTCAATGTTATGCGAGTCTTAAGGAACGAAAAAGGACGAGATAACCATTATTTCGCTCATGTGATCCGCTGAGTCAGGCTACCTTTTTCATACTCGGTTGTCCCTTTCATACCCTTGGACATACGTTCACCACACTAACTAACCATCACATCGTTTTCCGCAGGGGTAGGCAGAGATGTTATACCGTCACATACGTCTTTATTTGCAGACACTCCTTGATTCATTCACATTCATGCATCGTTTCACATCTAAGTACTATTTATTCTAATACTCTGACTCTTGGCATAACCCGACTCAAGTATTTGATTCACTTGACCGCGCCATGTCTTCCTCGGGCGTCTCCGACTTCTCTTCAGATTTTTATAAAAATTTACTCAAAAATTTCATAATAGACAACCTCGTGGCAGAGCGGTGAGCTCTTTGACTCTGGATCCAGATGTTGCTATTTCGGCCCTGGACAAAATATCATTAAAATTTTGTGAGTTTTTTTCAAAATTCATGAAAAAAATATTTTATACGTGCAAGTCGTCAGAGATTGGAAGATACTCTCAGTATCACCCTGCTATTTCGAAACCGCCATTTCGAATCATGGCTTAAAAATGGCTTTAGGTAAATTTAGTAACTAGATTTAAATTTTCCAGTTATACTTCCCTACCTTCATATTCTACTTCTCTAAATCCTTCTCATTAGCTCAATGGCTAGAGTGAGACAGAGGTCCTGGGTTCGACTCCCAGATATTCTGTCTGTATTTTTCTGTTTCTTATTTCATTTTGAGATTTGCTAATATTATTTTCAATGATTAAAGAAAAAAATAGTTTACAGCTATTGTAACGAATATAAATACATTTTTTGCTATTTCTACCCAAAAAATGTTGGAGAGACCAGAACTTAGTCCTGCAGCCAGGAATAGTTTTTAAAATTAATTTCTCGTATTTAAAAATAATCAAATCGACTAATTCGAGATAATTTTCAACTTCCAGTTGTCTTAAAATATCTCCAACATGAATTGCTAAACGACTACCGTAACGGACATTTAATAATTTTGAATGAACAACGGTCAGTGGCTGAGTTGGTATCGCGTCTGGGTCCTACAGTTACTTTGTGGTGCATTGTGCTTGCATGTTGTAGTTTCAGCAATTGTGACATTTAGTATGTAACACTATTATAAGTTATGATATTATTGACTGGTCAGTGACGGAGTTGACATCGCGTTTGGGTTCCACCCAGGCGTCGTTAGTTCAATTCCTCGGCTTGCTAAATCTTCCATCTATACACCTGCAACATCTTTCGTTTACTGTGATGGTGGTAAAAGATTTTCAAATATTGTCAGGTCATTCGTAATCCCGAAATGTTTGTCTTTCTTTAAAAGCTCTATGATAATGCTGAAATCTCTCCAACCTATTTATATTCCAAAATAAATTAAAAAAAAAGTAAACTAAATCAACTTATCGTTTTCTTCCAGTTGCCTTAAAACATCAGCAGTTTGTTAAATAGCTCAACAACTGCCGAAATGAACAATTATATTCATTTTCAACTCTTTCAATGACAGAGCTAACCCAGAAAACGATTAAGAAACTCTGTGACAACCTTTCAAATACAGTTTGAACACCAATTTAAATTAAAAAATAACACAAGTCGATTAAATAACATGGGTAATATTTATCTTCCTATAGCCTCAAAACATCTCCAACGTGTTGAATCGCTTAAAAGCCATCGTAATGAACATGTATATTCGTTTTCAGTCATTTATGGTAACAGTCCAACCACAAAAACGATGTAGAAGCTATGTAACAATCCTGAAATAACTCAAACACCTTTTAAAAAATATTTTTTTACAAAATAACGTACTGAATTGTAACAGCTATCGTAACGGACATTTTTATTAATTTTTAGCTATTTCAATGAAGAGCCTAATCCAGAAAACGTTGGAGAAGCTGTAACAATCCCATATTATAATATAGTACAAGTCCACTAAATCAACACAATTTTTATGTTCCAGTGGCATTAAACATGTCTATCTTGTTGAATACCTACCATAACGAAAATTAAAAATATTATTCCGTTATTTCAATCCTCACCCTAACCCAGAAAACGTTGGAGAATCTGTGACAGTCCTGCAGCCTCTCAAATACAGTTTGAAAACCTATTTAAGTATATAAAAATAATCCAAGTCGACTAAATCAACATAATGTTTACCTTTCGGTTGTCTCAAAACATCTCCGACGTGTTGCGACATAAGGTATGGCCTAGAACGGGCCCAGTTGCTTCATCACTGCGATCGTTTTTGAAAATTATGTCAATTTGTATCGGAGTGATGTTGCCTTCATGTCAAGGAGATTTCGCTTCGTCTTATGTCGTGAACCTTCTAAACGGACACCCAATAAAGTACGCGTTTACCCAAAAACTGGACGAGCGCGTTTTTTAGCGCAGCGAGCCGCGGCCGGGGCGGCGCGTGGAGATTCGCCGCATTCTTAAATACTTCAAGTAAAACTAACTAGATAACTAACCATCGATATATTGCCACACAACTCTATCTCGGCACACACTCCTTGCTCCATTCACATTGATACATCGTCTCATATTTATAAGTAAAATGAATTAAAATTAAATCAGGTGTTAAAAACAATGTGGTTGCTAACCATCATGTCGTTTTTTTGTTTTTGTTTTTTTTTTATGGCTTTCGCCCATTTAGGGCGATCTTGGTCATGTTTAATCAGTTAGATTTTAACAGTACAGATTGTTGTTAAAATTAGTTACTTTTAAACAGGATATAATATTTGGGCAAATAAAATCGATGCAGATAAGTTACAGTGTAAATTTATGTGTTTTTAATCACCAATGACTGAAATTTTAATTTTGATTTTATAAATATATTTTGCTAATAAATAGTTAATTGGGGGGAGTTGAGACTTAGAAAGCAGGGAATACTGGTAGGGAGATCAATTTTAAGTTTTACCAATTCATGCATAAAGTTTGGAAATTGGTTATTGATAGGACACTCAAAGAAATTATTGAATTATGATTCTGACCCACAATCGCAGTAAGGCGAGCTGACTATGTGGAATCTGGCGAGATGACTAAGACAAGAAGTGTGACCTAGTCTCATTCGAGTTATGGAGGAAATATATTTTTTTGGCATGCAAGTGTATTTATGAAACCAGGGCTTGACAGGAATAAAAGGTTGTATTAATGAGTACTGATGATCTTTTGTTAGAGAAGCTGTTTTCCATTCAGAGGACCATCGGAGTTTGTATTTACTTTTTATATCACGTCGTTTAGCCATTAAATACATTAGGTATTTTTCAATGATGTGTGAAATGTGCTGAATCAGCTGGCTGCCGCATCAGCGTCTCAAGGAGTTCAATTTTAATATACATACATATTTACAGTAACTAACTAACCAACACGCCGGAGGGTTACGCATAGAAAATAGACCCTTTGTTTCATTCGGATGCATGCATCGTCTCATACGTACTCTTCTGCCAGTCTCTTGATATGGCCCGACTCAACTATTTGATTAACTTGATTGTGCCATGTGTATTAAACATATTATTATTTGTGTTCAAATAAGGTGAATTAATTTTAAAATAGTCAAAATTACGAGAATTTATATTAAATTTGATTACTTTTCCACTTATTTAACAAAAAATTGATGGATTTGTGCAAATACAAATACAATATGAGTATCAAACGACGGACCAGCTTCACAATGAAGTGTCAGAAAATAACATGAAATGTCCATCGTTAGTGGGACTTACGAAGACTAGCGAAAAGTAAGAAATATTTTCAAGGGGAAGATTCCAAGTAGAATATTTCGGCCCATACAAGAAAATGTTATCTAGCAAAACATCGTTATAGCCAAGAGCTTTACCAATTGTTTGAAGAGCCTTCAATGAAAATATCTGTAGAACTGAGATGGTTTCGCTGGGTAGGGCAAATACCAAGAATGGTAGATTTATTTTTGCCGTATACTTTCCAATAATAACGTAACACATAACGTGAATTGAGAAACAGCGGAAATTATAAAATAAAATCAGTATATAAATTGTATAGGAAAGTGAAAGATAGGTTTTAATGTATGAAAATCGCTCCAGGATGTCAAAAAATATAATATTGTATCACTCTTCATTCCTACACTATTATTGGAAAGTTTTAATGCAAGGGGTGAAAAAAATCTAGGATTCTAACAAGAACCGATATTAACCAATACACTTTATTGACCGGTTTATATCGAAATGGTGTAAAAAAGGACCGCGTTAAACCATGACCATACCTACACATGAAGAAAGTAAATACAAATAGAACAATTATATTCTTTAGGAAGATAATGTCAAGTCCAAGCCTGAACAAGGTTTTGATGGAGTTCACGATTTAAATTCTTTAGGAAGATAATGTCAAGTCCAAGCCTGAACAAGGTTTTGATGGAGTTCACAATTTAAATTGAATCGATAGAATATATTTATTGTTATTGTGTTCAATTCGTAGAACTCTATTTTATACATATAAAAAAAATTAATGTCATTATTAAGTTTTATAATGTAAATATTTAAAATGTTGATTTATTTTAAATATTTATATTTTTATAATATTGAAATTTATATAATATTGAAATTTTTATAATATTATTTAAATCGGTGTTATAAAATTGGACTCTAGTATCTCAAAAACAAAACTGTAATGCTGTTTCCATTATTTTTTTCTTTTTATTTTTTTCCAACTTGTGTGCATTGATCACAACATGCAAGCGCCTCTATATTCTAATTTTGCCCTACATTTGTATGATGATTGTTATTTATTGTTGTAATATATAATATTGTTGAAATAAACTCCTGCTGACAAACTACGTGCAGTGGCTTAGCGGGTATAAGTTCCCATTGTATATAATTAATATTATACAATAAAAAAATAATATAAAAAAATAAATAAATAAATAAAGTTCTTTGAGAATTTTAGTTTTTTAAGCCAGTCATTTCTCGCTCTCCTCTGCTATTATTTACTTCAAGAATTGTTATGTTTTCAGACCCAACAATATATGCATGTATTTAGATATTGTATTGATAGAATTATTTATCAAGTATATCAGTGAAACGTCCTCATTTTAACAGCCAACGATTGTATGAAAATAATCCTGAACTAAAATATTATTGTGTAATCATTCATTATAGCCGTGAACTCGCTATTGCCGGTATCGTTATAACCAAGTTCGACTGTATATATCAGTAGAAAATATTTCTGACAGTTTATTTGCGTAAAGACAGAAAAAAAATCATTTAGACTTGCACCAAAAGATTTATGGTTCAGAAAAGTTAAGTTGACAATAGTCTTGGCATTCTGGACGATGGGGAATGGTATTCATGATTGGGCGTCGATTTCCATTGATTATATGGGAAGTTTGAACTGGATGAGTTTGCAACAAAGAAGTTAACCATATAGAGGCATATTTATTTAAAGATTTTCAAATTTAATAATAACTACTATTAACCAATTTAAAAAACAGTTTATTTAAAAAAAAATCTTATTATTATTACGCGTGACAGATGCCTTCCGGTGGCATTTATTTTCAAACTTGGTGATCGGGCACAGTTCGGAAACAGTTGTCACGGGTAATAATAATTACCTACTAGAACTTTTTATTATATTATTTAGTTATTATTAAATTTAAAATACTTTAAATATACATGGAGTTCTACAAATTACACTTGAACACATTAAAAAGGCATATTTATAATAAACCTTTTTTTTTTAAATGAATACCGCACAAGAGTCTCAAGTGCTCCCAACCGCCAGTGAGACTATGGCATCCCCAATTGGGGAATGTTGTGAGGCTGAAGGTATTGGGGAGGGACGGAGAAGAGGAAGAGGAAAGTGGGGAAATACCTGGCTATTCAGATCTAGTCACCAAACACGGCTAAAAGCCATTTCAAGCAACGTTTCAATTCTGAATGGTGGTCTTTCACCAGGGCGATACTGAGAGTATCTTCCACTCTGGAACGTGCGAAAATACACTATATATTATTTTTAAATGAATTAATTGTGAAACAGCACAAATTAATTAAATAAAATTTACTTGCGCACGTCGGGATTTGAACCCGCGACCTTCGGATTCGTAGTCGAGAGTCTTACCCCTCGACAATGGAGGCCGTCAAATCCTATAGGCATAATGAATTAGAGGAAGACAGCAGGAGACTAGCAGGGAAGGATGCATTATCAAAACACAGCCAGAACTCCAAAAAATACTACATTATAAAATAAATACCGTTGTAACGATTATATTGAATCGGATGCTGAAACCACGAGCCGCCTATGCACAGAGTTATTTTCATTAGCGAAATAACGACAAATTAATATGCAGAGGCGATCGACATTGATCCTTATTGACAGGGGGAATAAACGTCATATTGGCAAAGCCTCAATCATGTATTTTGTCACTTTTTACTACGGCGCTCTCGGCAAAGTGACCGTTTAGTAAAAAGAGGTGGCGCTACGTGGAAAATCGTTCTTGTTTCGGGTAGGGAAAACGAAGACACTTCGTAAAAAAGTTAGAAACTAATATATTAATAAAATATGTTTAAACCGTGTGTCTTTTTTAATTAATATTCTTTAACCAATATAAAACAGTGTAACTGCAGTTGAGTGTGTGTGTTTTTTTTCCACTGTAGAATAATCTGGGATCCATCTCTCCTATCTGCGATATACCTATTTCTAGCTAAGGGTGGAAGCAAAGTGCCAAGCTTCTGGCAACATAACGTGTATAAAACAAATTTCGCTACGTGTATTTCTACAAACAAATCCTTTTTCAGGAATGACCATTGAAAACGGAAGGAAATTCGGCCAGTCGGGGACCACGCATGGTACAGTTTTTCATGTGTAGTTAAGTTTATGTTAACGTTTAGGATAGCTAGAGAGAATAAGAAGTCACAAAGTCAAGCTCCGACCAAGAGACAAATAGCGCCTGGAGAAGCTTGAATTTTGGCGCCTTTGAAATCAAAAGTAAAATCATAATAAGAACTTTATTATTTTTTTGTTTTTTGCATTGTTTTTTTTTGGTTTTTTTGTGCATTGGATTAAAAAATTTCATATTTCACAGCGACATTTGATTGATGTATCAACTTTACATAGCGCGTTTTATAATAAAATCATCTCAAGAGCGCTTTATATTCTATTAATGATTCTGATGTTATATTACAAACGTGAAACGCTCGGTAGTGCAGCGAACTTGTACAGTAATGGGCCCGATGGCGTAGTGATCTATCCATTTAGCACTGAGTTCGGAGATTACGGGTTCATTTCGCGTTAAGCAAAAAAAAATTTCACATATCAAACCCTTAGAATAATAAAGTTCTATCTAACACAGAATGGTCATACGATAATAGGCTCTAGGGACAGGGGAATTAGAGTTCATTATTGCACCACATGTATATATATATACATATCAGATGTAACCTTGTTATTCTAAGCGGTCGATATAATTATAGTAAAGTTGAACGGGCGCTAAGGCAGGTAAAGGCTATAGTTAGAAACAGTGGCGGGTCTTCCCGAAACCTACTTAAAGAATAAATGGAAGATATGGAACGACAAAGAAGAGCCATTAATATACGCGCCGGAATGCTCTCAGGGCAGTTCTACCACTCTAGCGACGATGTTAGGAAACTGTTTTTTAAGACATACTGCACTGCCCTTTACACATCTGAGCTGTGGCCGCAATACTTAGAAGCGCAATGGGACAAGCTGGGGGAGTACTACAACAATGCATACGGGGAACTTCTGCAACTTCCATGGTTCTGCAGTGCCTCTATGTGCGATGGATTCAGATGATGCGGCTACCATCCTGAAAGACGATCCCTTAATTTATTTTATGTTATCATAAACTATTATGTTTCTCATTTTCCCTCTTTTATTTTCGTTCTCTTTTTATACGTGTTCATTTTGTTATTTTACCTTTTTTTATATACCATGTCTCATGTAATATGGCAGATTGAGTTTTCACTATCCATCCAGTCCTGCTGGATTGAAAACACATATAAGAAAAAAATCATCGTAAAATGAAATAATTCTTTGAAAATAACAGCAATTAACATTTGTATACTACCTACTAACTTAATAGGTAGAGAAAATGAAGGGACTAATACAGCGCCTCAGCAAAGCGCCGCGCTCCAATTGCGCCTGCACAATACCGAAGCTGCCTATTTGTAGGTTAGAAGTATAATGTTTTTCTCTTCATAAAAGATTTCAGCTTTCGTAGCAGGTTTCTCGTTATAATTAAACAAAACTCTAAGATCAGTTAGTAGCCGAGGGGGCAAAAGCACCGGGTTCTCCACCGGAGGTTCCTGGTTCAATCCTCTTCTAAGTCCTCCATCATTGCACCACCAACATTTTCCGCTTAATGATGATGAGAGTATGAAGAATTCATACATTGTTAGGTTATTCGTAACCCGAGAGAATGTTTGTCTCTCTTTAAAATAAAAAAGAAAACTATTGTTTAAAAACCGATCCCCTGTATTATGTTAAAATGTTACAAAAAATATGTATCTTCCAGTTTTCGCCAAAAATGTCCACCTTTGTATCGTCCCGTCTCCCTCCGACACCGCCGGCACTTGCGGGGGTGAGGGGGATGGGAGATAATGCATTCAATTTGAGATAACACTAGAATGACCGAACGAAAAATATAATTACAGTTTTATTAACCTTTTTTTATCCTCATCTAATATGCATATTGTTTGTATCCCGTTTGAATGTAGATATCAACTAATAAAATTAAGTTTTACAAGGTGTATTAAGTATTACAAAGTAGAATGTAAAGTATCGTCGCTGAGATAAACGGGGCCTGGCGCAGGTAATGTTGCACCCCTGTCAAAATCAAGTTTTCGGTGAACTTTTTTTAACGTTTAAATGTCTAAAATAAACAACGATTTGTATCCAGTTTTATTTTCATCGTCTAAAACAAATCTTATTGTCTATTATTGCAATAACGTTGTCCCTAGTTTATATGATTTCAAGCTATAAAAAATTTATTTGGTTGGAAACACGGACAATGTCTTAATACCGTACAAGAATCCCAACTGCCCGGGGCCAGTGGCACGATGACATACCCAATGCGGGATATGCCATAAGAAAATGGGAAAAAGGAAGGTTTGAATGTACCAGGCTATTCAGATAGGGTCATTAAATATGTCTAATGCCATTTCAAACAGCCATCCAGTGTATCGATTCTGGGTGGTGATCTTTGACCTCTGCGATAAGGAATGCATCTACCACTCTTAAACATGCCGCAAATATACTATAAATAATAATTTATTTGATTTTTATTGGGTATTTGTAGAATAACACTTTTAGTACCATTTATTTGAATTTTATTGGATATATTTGGAATAACGCATTTAATATAATTTATTTTATTTTTACTGGGTATATGTGAAAAAACATATTTAATTTATTTTTTGTGTTCCGTATATGTAGAATAACGCATTTAATATTATTTATTTATTTTTTATTGGGTATATGTGGAATAACACATTTAATATAATTTATTTAATTTTTACTGGGTATATGTGAAAAAACATATTTAATTTTTTTTGTTCTGTATGTGTAGAATAACGCATTTAATATAATTTATTTATTTTTTACTGGGTATATGTGGAATAACACATTTAATATAATTTATTTATTTTTTACTGGGTATATGTGGAATAACACATTTAATATATTTTATTTAATTATTACTGGGTATATGTGGAATAACACATTTAATATTTTTTATTTATTTTTTGCAGGGTATATTTGGAATATCACATTTAATATAATTTATTTAATATTTACTGGGTATATGTGGAATAAGACATTTAATATAATTTTTACTGTATATATGTGGAATAAGACAATTAATATAATTTATTTAATTTTTACAGGGTATATGTGGAATAACACATTTAATATAATTTATTTAATATTTACTGGGTATATGTGGAATAAGACATTTAATATAATTTATTTAATTTTTACTGTATATATGTGGAATAAGACAATTAATATAATTTATTTAATTTTTACAGGGTATATGTGGAATAACACATTTAATATAATTTATTTGCGTAAACAAAACATTTAATCATATTTATGTGAATTCGTTTGATATAACTTAGGATTTTCTTCTCGTCTTTATAATTAAATATGTCTTATCTCATTAAGAAACCGAAAAATAATCAATATACGAAATAACATTTCAGTGAAAACTTGAATGCACTGTCAACCAAACACATTACAAACAAACAAAAGTTTGTAACATCATTGCTGTCAACCTCTGAAAAGTAAATGCACAAAAGAAACGTCCATCACAAAAGTGTGCCGTCATGTGCGGGTTAATCTCAAACAGGATCATACTTGCATTCCTACAGACATTCCTCGAGACAGGAGGGTTGGGGTATATGGGACCCCGGCTGCAGGGCCTGCCGCCCAGAGGTGGCTCGTCCTCGTCAACATACTGTGCCCGCGATATATCTGATATACCTGGTACCTGCCACTGGCCATTTCCTCCTGGCGTCATCCTAACAAAGGTGCCTATTATGGCCGGCTTTTCGGAGACTAGTGTTTTATTGGAATATGCAGCACACTCCGTAAAGTAGGTACACTGACGATCAAAATTCTTGTTAGTACAAGGATTACTATAATAATACTCGTTACTGTAATAGCAAATTATGTAAAATAACAATATAATAAATTTTTTTTTTTAAACTTCTTAATAATTAAATAAAAAACAACCACCCCCCATACACACAAGCATAGCTTTTTATGGGCATACATTTTATAAACGAAAATGGATATTTATTATGTATATTATTATTTATATATTTAATTTTTTTATTGTGTTCAAGTAAAATTTTTAGAACTCCATTTTTTTTTAAATTTAATAATATCTATTATTATTAATTTTTTTTATAAGTAAATTTAATAAAAATAATTTTTAAAAACTTTACATATAATTTAAAAATAAATTTTTACAATGCTCGTGAATTTTAACTCTATATCAATTTTTTTTTTTTTAAATATATACAAATTTACAAATTATGAAATCGGGAAACTATGCTATACTCGTAAATAGCAAAATATCAGTAGTAAGTACAATTCTGTTTGCCTAACATTATTTTTTGTAAATCTATTTGAATGTTTTAATTTATAATTATTTTTCGCTAAATACCTTCCTTATTAATCTCACAATGGACATCCTATTATGTTCCGGCTAAATTTGCCTGTTCACACGAGGACAGTGTTTAGGACAGTGATTAGTGATCTAAATCACAATCCTGAGAGTGCCATCTGAGAAAACTTGATTGTGTGCATGTCCAAACAGCACGACAATAGCCCCCCACTTGTGAACTCGAATGATTAAGTAGAAAGTGCGTGTCCAAACGCCGACATTACAAGGACAGTAGCCCCCACCTAACTACAAAGATGCGCGCGCAGCGGTGGAAGGGGATACTATAACGGAATAATTAGAAAGATTCTCTTTCACTTGCCACTTACACTGTCCACACGCGGATAGTTACTTAAATTAACTAAACGATTTATTTTCCACTAAAGGTCTATTCACATCTACCATCACAGTGCAGTGCAGACACGTACAGTGGTAGGCACGGCACAGAAGGGAGTATTCACATTACACCGTGCATGAATGTGTTCACAGATAATGAGTATCCGCTTCTGTGCCGTGTCTGCCAGTTTGCGTGTCTGCACTGCGCGGTGCTGGTAGATGTGAATAGACCTTTAATCACTGTCCTTAACACTGTACTCGTATAAACAGGCCATAAAAACTGTTATAAGGTATCGAATGCAAATTAGAAAATAACATATGAAGTAAAATTAGTTGGGGCAGAGGAGCGGTAATTTTATTTTTGAACATTATTACAGCGTATTTTGAGGGCAGGTAATACGAGTAAATATGTAAAAAATTGATTTTCTATTCTTTCTTCCCACAAGACTCTTGATTATTGAAAGAAATCCAGATAAATTCCAATATATTCTGATTAATTCTGATATTATATTCTCATACAGCGCCCTCCAGGTGAGTTTTCACAAAAACAGCGCTCCACAAATAATCCAATTATTATTTTACATTCCGTTATTTTATTGTTGTGACTTCTTGTGAAATCGTCTACAAACATTCCCATAAAGAACCTTCAGAATAATAAGGCTATTTATTCCTGACATTCATTTCTCGCCTTACTCTTTTCCATATTAAAAATAAAATAAAATATTCATTAATAATTATTGTCAGTCATTTTATTACCCATTGAATATAATTTAAGAACGAAATTACACATTTTAATAATTAAATTAATTATTTTTATTACAGTTATGTGGAATAATATAATTATATCAACATTACTTATCACTAGCACATCATACCTACATACTCGTACATATAATATTATGATTTAAAATATTATATTCTATAATAATACATATTCACATACATATTTACGATCACATAAACAGCGTGAAATTTCGAATGTTGTGTTAAAAATTAACTTCGTCTTAAATTTGTAGTATTTAAAAAAAATCATTTTCTTACGCCAATTTTTGTAAAAAATGTGATGATTTGATTTACACCGTGTTTTAGGGTGGTGCCGCGAAACTCCGAGTTCATGAAAATCTAAACAAAAAATGTTTTCTAAAATATATGTTATATTTTCGGTATGGGGTTAATGTAACCGATCCTTAAAATTAAACATTATACCGCCCACTACAGACCGCTACTGACTCGCTCAATGCGAAATCTATTTGGCCGACCGTAACCTAACGACTGATTGGCTATCCACATACTTACCTATGCGAATTGACGTGTACCTACGTAAAAGGCGGGTAAAGCTACAAGCACAATACAACTATCAAACAACACTTAATATTTTTTTAAATTCCTCTTTGCAAAACATCTACATTATTTTTTTTAATATGTCACCTTTTATGGTATCACCTCCTGTGTTGTGATATTTGCATAGATGTCTCTAGTGCTCATTAGTGAAATAGTTTGCAGAGTCGCCGACAGATATTACTGGAGAATAAGTTCACCCTCCTTATATTAAAACTGGAGGTACGAGCTCTCGAGGCTCACTCGAATTTCACCTTGGAATAATATAGTTTCAGAGATTACGAATTACAGGACATTGGTCTCGGGACTGTCTTTTCTTCGCTCGTATAAGAGTATTATAATCTTAATAAAATAAATACAAAGTGATTATTGAAAAGACGTCTTTCATTGAGTCCTACTCACAGCAACCCTGAAACACAGTGTATTATTATTTTATATTACAGTCATTTCAAACAGAAAGTGTCATAAAAGTTAAGATTTTGACCAAATTTCAATGGCTATTATCAGTGGAGGGGATTACAGGGTACACCTTGGCACACTTATCTCCGCAGGCGGCCAAGAGAGGAACTAATGAATTGTTTTTTTAAACCCACGGGTTTTTTTGTTAACCTCTTATTTTCAACTGTGACCTCCCTGACGGCATAGATAAGTACCCGCATTATAATATGTCGATCTATATCCAATTTTGGCACACTTCGAGAGAGGGGTGTTTTATACGGTAGATAGACATATTACCTTTTATATGTTAGTTTATGACACATTTTATCATGATCTTATTTCGGTGACATTTTGACGCCCTCAGAGATTACGCTTTCAAACGTATTTGCCTGATACCGAGAGGGAAATTTTTGTTTTTTTTTTAATAATGTTTACATCTCTATATATTATTGTTTTTCAAAAACTTTTTGTTTTATTTTACCCTTTACGATGGGACTTTATTATTTATTTTGAATCACAGAAGAAAATTTCTAACGTTAATTTATCATTATTTCTTTATTCATTAGTCATCGTCATTAGGTATTAATACATTTTAATATTAATGGCGAAAGCATTTTTCAAACACCATGTATATTTGTAATAATTAATAATAGCATTATTTGAGTGGATTTATTTGGATAGATGATTATTAATTAATGGCGATTCTACTTATTACTTACATACAATAATATACACGCTGTCCTTCGTGAAAGATGATTTCAGAATCAAATTTTTCAATAATTCGAGCGACGTTACCTAGATTTTGTGACATAATCTGAATAACCGGGTATTCCCATTTCTATTCCTATCCTCCTCAGAGTATTTGAGAAGTATTAGTGAATTAGATTCGTGGTATTCACTAATGTGGTACATGAATATCATGAAAATGAAAAATAATTTAAAATATTTTACCTCTAAAGGAATTTTTCATCTTCTGTTCAGCAAATAGGTTAACGGGTAATAATTATGATATCCATATATTTATAATACGGAAATGTATGAAAATTTATGTTTATTTAAATTTTCCAAAAATCTCAACACATTCTAAACTTATCCTAGAGGGATTTTATCTTTAACGAATTCAATTGTAACTCATAAACTGAGGAAGCCAAAATGCTCATCCTCCAGTGTTACAAATAATTTTACAAGAATGATAGAGTATTATAGCATAGGCTCTACTATAATAATAAGTTTAAGGAAATATTTAGAATGTAGAAACATGTTGGAATAAACAATAAATGCAGTTTCCCTTCTGATAAATTGACACTTGTTAATCTGAAAGTTCAAAAGAAAGTATTTTGAACTCGATTAACTTTTCAATTCATCAAACCATAAAAAAATAAAAATGTCTTCTACGTATTTATTTTAACAGATTTGCAGTTCCCAAACTGTCTTTGAATAACTCAAATATTATTAGTGTTAAAATGTATAGTAATTTTTTTTAACTATTCCGGACTGAACGTACATTTTAAAATACATTTTGTTCAGAATTTTTTCCAGCTTTGGCGGTTTTCGTTTTCCAATTGCTGACAATACTGGGCTTTACACGCTATTTTTTTTCATTGGATACTTTATTTTTTACTATTCTATATATTCCTGATGAAGAAGGCATCGCTTTCGAAACATGTTGATATGCGTATATTAATAAAGTGGTGAATATAAAGTATTTATTCGTTTATATGTTTTTATTGTTTAATTTTTGTTTTTTTTTATACAGTAGGTATATATCATATTAAGTGAGATCTAATTTCCTTTCAAATGAACGTTGCAATAATTTATTAAGTATTGAAAAAAGAAAATCTACACCAAAAACTTTCAAATAATTCTACAAGGTTTCATCAAATATGTTTTACCACTGCCAGGTTTAATTCGGCTCTGAAAGGGTTAAATATGTAGAGTGAGGAAGGGGATATGATTCGGGAGTAATTAGTAAACGCCGGTGTTACATTTTCACGATCCATATATTTTACATGTATATAATTAATAACAATAGTAATTAGTACCATATTATGACAAAGTTAATAAATTAATTATTATTTCACATTCACGCTGCTAATCTTTCGCAACTTGCAAACCGACATTTTCTACGTTAGTTCACAGTCAGTCTAATAATGGAATATTTATCATTAGGTATACCAAATAATTATTGTGAAATGCTCTTTCATCGTATTGCTTCTTTCCAATTTTTTATTGCGTTGTGAATCAATCAATCTGAATTATGCAAAAATGATGCATTAGCAACACAAACAAATCAAATTGCGTGTATTAGTAGCTCAATCAATCCAAAGATGATGAATTAGTAACACAACAAATCTGCACTTGATGAAATAGTAACATTACATTTCCAATCAATGCAATCAATGTAAATTGACTGAAATTGTAGCACGACACAATCCAAAAAGATGTGTCAGCAACACAAACAATTCAAATTGCATGTTTTAGTAGCTCAATCGATCCAACAGTAATGAATTAGTAACACACTCAATCTGCACTCGATGAAATAGAAACATCACCCATTCAAATTGGATTATTAGTATCACAATCAATACAAATTGATTGAAATGGTAACACAACAGTCCGAAAGTAAATGCATCAGCAACACAAACAATTCAAATTGCATGTTTTAGTAGCTCAATCAGTCCAAAGGTGATGAATTAGTAACACAATCATCCGCACTTGATGAAATTGAAACGTTATCTATACAAATGGGATGAATTAGTATCACAATCAATTTAAGCTAAGAAAGTATCGCAATCAATCAGATTCAAACAACAAAGGATCACAATCAATAATTGAAATTGACTGTATAAGCGAACAATCATATTTCAGTTAATTTTTCACAATCAGCTTATTCAATGAAAATCCACAGGGTTAATGTAAATATTATTTTTTATTAATATGGCATGGATTAATACACCGGGCGTGACTCACTATATTCAATTACCCTTTTGAGTTTCTTAATATAACTAAAGCGGGAAACCTTGCAGAGAATAAATGCTATAATAAATCATTATTGAGCAAAAGGTTTGGTCTCGTAAGACAGATGAAATTTGTTTTTTTTTGCATCATCAGCAGCTGTCCAAACACAGCTGTGTGAAGGCCTCCCAGCGAAGCGAGTCACGCCCATATTGTTAATTAGTAATTATTATTATAACAGCAATAAATAAATAATAATAATCGGCAGAGAATTCACAACACGATTGCAAGAACTATTTGTGACTTTTTTCTAATATTTTTTTATCTATAATTTGTCAGTGTCTCTGTAGAGGTAGGCAGAAAGGATAGAGCGCCAAGCGTGTGCACTTTGCTTTGTTAAATATAAATCGTGGAGTTGCAAAACGAGCTCTGGAAATTTTGGAAATCTAGAGATAGTTACGTAAAACTGTTTGAAACAAAAGATTTGAAAATTTTTTTTTTGAAAATTACGTTTTTTTTTTTTCCATAGAAAGAGATTTCTTTTTCGATAAAAATAATCAACATTTTTACCTGAAAAGTACCTACTAACGACAGAATTTCTAAAACAGTAATTTATCTTTTTTACTTTCTTTTCCCCCAATAACCTTGAATATTATTTTGATATTGAGCAAATTATTTTGAAAATATTTCAAACACTTTTTGGGAAACAAATCGAAAACAGCTAAAAATTCAGGAGCGAGTTTTGCAACTCCACGACGCATATATCGATTCCGAGACTGTTGTGAACTCTCCGGCATACATCTTTCATTGACTATTAAACATTAAATTGTGCATTTTATTTTTATTATTTATTAATGATTAGGATAATACAAAATAAATATCTTTGTTGTAAATACATGATGTTTGTCAGTAGAGTGTAAAAGAATATTAATATGTAAGTAAGTATAATGATTCCAAGAGACCAAAGATCAATTCCTCATTCAACAAGTAGTTTACAATTCACCGTTTTCGGACGCTTTTATGTTTCAGGATTCAACTGCCAATTAAGTTGGAAATCTTTATATTCACCAAAATTCTGATTTCACGACAGTATCGATAACTAAGCAAAAATTATACATCAATGTGTAACTGAAATCTTGTATGAAAGAGATGGCATGAAAGCGTGACAACTGTAGCTATAATATAAAAAAGTTTGCATGGTTGTCCAGTGTCTCTTCAATAACCTGTAATTCCAGACAATACATTGTGTTAATTATTAATCTGTTGTCTATTATTCTGCCATCACAATATCATAGTAAAACCACAATGTTAAGGGCCACTATACCAAAGGCAAAGACATTACAGGTCGAAGTTAGTTTATCAATATCGCTAGCACGCCCAGCGATGTTTAATGTATCGACAATTTTAACAACGTCGATAAAATAATCGCCCTACGTTGGCAACATTAGCACATTTCATTTTTGGCGTGGTCAGTTGTTTGTTTTAAAATGAGTTTATTTGGCAAAATTGATTTTAAAAATTATTATAGACATTTGTTGACTTTTTTTTTATTAATAATCCTGACTAACTGTTGAAACTCTCCATTTCTCAAGTTCAAATTCAAAAGATGCTTTAATTTCCGTTGCCAAATTGGTGACAATGATGTTTATCAACATCTAAAAAAACTTTGTCTAGGGAAGTGGTGCACAACCTTTTTAGCAGAAGGGCAAATTTACCTATTTTTCAAAAGTTCATGGGCTCCATAGAGTACAAGATTTTTGATTTTCGTGTGGTGCAAACTGGTTCTTCAACTTTTGTTAAAAAACATTACTTTTTCCATACAAATTGTGAGAAATTTAAAATAAAGCACTACCAACACTACCTGGGAACTCATTTAGGACATGTGGTATGTATAGATTACCAAAAAATCTTTATAAATAAGAATTATCATAAAAATTTTGATTTTTATTTTGCCAAGTGGGCGATAAAAATGGGACCGCAGGTTGTGCATCACTGGTCTAGGGAGCTGAAGGCATCGCTATACTTGGCAAATTTTAGTGAATGTCAACTGTTAAATGTCAGATTTTCTGCTTCTTAGCTACTACATAGTATTTTTTTACAGATACAATCAAACAGGTCAAAATAAATCGGTAAAAATTCAGAATTTTGCTGATTAATACAAGAGTAAGGCAGAATGTTTTAAATTTTAGGTTTTCATAAAATGTAATTAATGTTTTATTGACTCTTCACGCATAAATAACTTTCGACGGAGTAATTAATTTACAATGATAATTCTGATCCATTAATACCGCTTACATTTCTGCGTCTCAGATAAAGATTTAGAATACAAACGATTCGCCCAAAAATGACCACACATCGATAAGTCTGGTTAGTGTGGAGACCAGACTACCGCGTCATCAAGCTTTAAAAAAAAAATGTTTTCATTAGACGTCAAAGTTTTTTATTTTTTGTAAGTGGTTGGAACATGTAAACTTATCAATTTTTAGGGTAAAAAATCATAATAAGTGAGCCTTAATGATTTTTTTTGTGGAGGGCTTACCTTGTGTATTCTATATGTATGAATTTTAGCAATAATACATGATGCAGCATGATTGGCAACAAATAGTGCGTTTATAATTCGTTGTTAGGTGTAGGTACATTTCCGTGTTGTAAACATATATTGTTATTTATTAATGTCTTATAAACCGAAATGAGTAGAATATTAATAGTTTTTTTTATTAAATGGCAAAGCTTATAAAAGACAACATAGATTAAATAGTAATTAGTTCTTGACAATTCCTTAGTAAAAGTTTAATATCTTTGTTACTCAACCTAATCTAAGAAGGACGTAATCCTTGCGTTTTGGCTTTGCTTAGACCACTAACACATTATTTTCTACTGACAATATCCACTAACGCGCTTACAATGTGAAAGATTCGATATTATCATTTTGTCCTTTAGAAGAACAGTCACGGAAAAATTATTAATCACTACAATTTTTTTTAATGATTTTTCATTTCAACGAATCACAAATGTGGACAATTTTTGTCAAATTTTCTTAACACAACAAACGAAATGTAGCAGCTATCTGTGATGTAATATTTGTTTATAATTTTTTTTTTTTTTTCATTTTGAAATAAGTTCGCAATTTTTTTGACCAGATTTAAAAAAAATCTCAAACATGGTTCAATTTTTTTTTAATCAGTTTTTAGTAAAGTGAATTCTTCATTAAATTATTTTGGTTAAAAAACCATTATTCAGTGAATTATTATTTAATCGTCA
Organism: Halesus radiatus; assembly: GCA_022606495.2. NCBI lineage: Eukaryota > Metazoa > Arthropoda > Insecta > Trichoptera > Limnephilidae > Halesus > Halesus radiatus. Next base: position 73,458 of record JAHDVE020000237.1, on the reverse strand, counting down.
ATTTTACTCATTACGTGAGAACATTTTCAAAATGCAATCAAGATATTATGAAGAATTCACTAGACAAATATGATTACGTTTTTTTCTAGAAGGAATACAATTTCTTTTCTAACCACGAGTTCACATACTATTTATATTAAAAAATCACATATTCTTCTAAACATACACAAAACATTTATGACACTTTCCGATTTAAAAATTGTATTAATTATTGTTAAAAAAGAAAAAAAAAAAAAAAACAATTCCATCGCAACTAACAGGACACATAACATAAAAATGCAAAAATCTTTAAACGTCGCTACAGCGATTTTCTTACAATCCTGTTCCCGTCACAGCATCACAACAATAATATACACAAAAGAAAAAATACAATATAAGTGTCAATAATCACGGTAACGTTGCATAATTATGTAACTTACAGGTAACGATTTAAAAAAAAATTACACGCATATCGAAAGTCTTGGATTACATACACTAAAAAGTGGTTTCCACCGGTTTAAAAACGATTTCCTGCACTTGAAAGTGGTTCACACCAACTCAGAAATGATTTCCTACACTTGAAAGTGGTTCACACAAACTCAATGATTTCCTGCACTTGAAAGTGAATCAACTGATGTAATAGTGATATCTGGCCAATGAAAGCGGTTTCCAAGCACTAAAAAGTGGTTTCCACTAATTTAAAAGTGATTTTGTGCTCTTGGAGTGAATCCACATATGTAATAGTGATATTTTGCCAATGTTAAGTGGTTTACAAGTGTTTAAGATGCACTTCAAAACATCAAATTAAATGCGATTTTCCACCTTTTTAAAAGGCAACGATAACACATTCCATTAATTTGAAAGCAGTTCTTCTTATACATTAAAAAGTGGTTTCCACAAACTTTCTACCCGATTTAATGAAAGTGGTTTAATTTAAAAGAAAATTCGCATAATTAAGAGTGGTTTTCGTAAATTTGACATCATTTTCAAGATTGAAAGTGGTTACTACCATCTTAATGAAATTTCCACACACTAAAAAGTGGTTTCAACACACAAAATTTCGTCACAATTGAAAATGGTTTCACTTAAACACAAATTTCACATAATTTTAGAGTGGTTTTCGTAAACTTGACGGCATTTTCACAATCGAAAGTGGTTATGTACTACACACTTGGTGAAATTTCCACACACTGAAGAGTGGTTTTGTTCCACCAGTTCCACTAAGTCTAATATGACACTTGGCAGCGGCTGCCCGGGGAGCGGGGTGCGTACTAGCTGTCCTGGGCGGAGGCATATGTGCCCGTGTTGGTGGAGCCAAAATTGTTCACTATATTGTAGAGGAAGTCAGAGTACTTGTCCATCACGGACATGGCTTGCCCCTGGTTCAGTTCTCCGTTGGTGGCCGGGAGGGCTGGAACAAATAGAATTATTAATGTCACGGACATCAGAAGGTCACATCTACATTAATAAGTATCATTTAAGGAGCCTTATACATTTTTAGATAGAAAAACCGTAGATAATAGAAACAAGGGAGATGGGTCATGAATCATTATTAGTGTGAAACCGAGTGCACAAAGCGTGTCACCAACATCGTTCACCCACACTACTGCCAATCATATCTACGCACAGCGGCTACCCGCCTTTGTTTCTACCTACCCAAACGCATAACTTTCATTGACTCCGCCGCTTTGATAATCCGTGCAGTTCGATTGTAACTCAGTGTCAGTCGGCACGCTTCCATGCCATATCTCCCTTTGTTTTTATTATTTATATTTCTGATTCAACCTACCTTTGCCAACCAGCTGGTCCAGTGTCCGGGACATGGAGTTGATGGGCAGAGAGGCGTGCTCGCTGTTTCCGTTATCATCCTCCAGTGAGGACACCAGGCTGTCGGTGCCCCCGTTGGGGCGACTGCGTCCTGTGGCCTGCGATAGCATCTTCTGCGCCTCCACCATGGCCGACTCTAGACCTGAAGATACAGATATTCAATACGGATGAGATCAGATACATTATAAGCAAATTAATACACTGTTATGGGTTATGATAGTATGGTTTTTTTTAAATTATGGTTTGTTTTTTTAGGATAGCCTTTATGGACTGTTCGCCACTGATATCTGGGTATAATATTCAACATCATATATCCACGTATAATATTCAACATCATATATTATAATATTATACTAATATTATACTTCACAAAAATGGATTTGTAGACGTCATAAGGAAATGGTACTAGGATAGTTAGACATGGTTAATAGTTACCGTGCAGCATGTCAGCATTATCGGAGAACTTATCCAGATGACTCTGGTCTCGGGGACTGTCGGACAGGGTGCTGTACATCTGCACGATCTTGGCTGTGAGACGCGTCAGCTGCTGCGCCAGCTGCTGGCACGCCATCGGAGTCACTGCAACGCAGACAGACAGACTTACTTTTTATAATACATACATACCACATAGATATTGATAAAATATTGTCTTCCTTTCTGAGATTCGAGTTTGGAAAATATATGTTTTTTATTTTTTTATACAATATAGCGGTGTATGGGTTAAATTTTTAATAACCCATAAACCACTCAACAAATTAGGTCAGAAATCCACCTCGCACGGTTCGATTTTGACATTTTAAACTTACTATGTTTTATTTAAGTCTTTTCACATTTCTGGATGAAGAATTGACCTACACATTCCGCGGAATTTCGATTTGAAACCTGGGTGCTAGTCGATCACACTTGTATATGAAACTTGCTCACAGTGGACTTAACTTTCCAAACCACATACATGTACGTCAAAGGTATTAGTTGAAATTAATTAACAAAATAGATTTTTAAAAAAAGGGTTTTTTTGAAGTCATGAGAAAGAAAACATGCTAAAATAGAAGAATCAAAGAATCACAGATTTAGCTGACAAAAACACTGTCCAGAGAAGGGCATGCCCCATCACCAACCTTGTCCAGTACTTGGGTCCAGGGTGGCGTTCCCTCCTATGGACGGGGCCGAATGCTTCCTGGACGGAGCAGTCAGTCGATGGGTCACCTCCCGAGCCTTGGACGAGAGATCTCTCTCGCTGCCACTTCGACCTATATGGGAGAAGAAGGGTTAATGGAAGATGATGGCGATGAATCACATGCAGTGGTTAGATACATTTGACACAGTTATAATTTAAAAGGTGATGGGTACTTGATGAGATAGGATTATAAATACTTGATATCTCGGCTGAGGTAGGATTCCATGCTCCGGATTTTTTCACGCGAGGCCGCCAACACAAGTTCTTGATGTTTCTTATGTGCAGAACCAACTTACCAATCAATGTTATCAATTGACAAGCATAACATGGCCAGAGGTTTCCAAGATATTTATATTTTAGAAACTTCGGGTACTATCCCTGATTATAACCATCAGCCAGAAATGCTAGGTATTAGCAGACTTGTCAACAGATGGAAAACTGCTTTGCTTATAATGGCCTATAACCTCTAGAATGGTCATATCAGCAATCCCGAAATTTTAGAAACAATTGCTTATTATGTTCCTGACAATTTTACAAGAGCGAGCGTGCACAGAACCTTCATGTTCCGAGATGCAGAACTAATCGACCATTACTAATTCCCCTCGGAAGAATGATCATGCTCTTCGCCTGATGTCCACATGTTACACGTGAATATTGTTAAAATCAAAATTCTGATAAGTATGTAAAGAACATTGGTTAATAATGTTATGTACTTTTGTTATTAAAATAATTTCTGTAAACGTAATACCCACGCATACTATAATTTTTTTTTTAAATATTTATTACAGTTTTTACAACATTTTAATTTATTTTTAACTGTTATAAAATAAATGAGACATGTTGAAGGAGGGAACACAACACTTAGCTTGCTGCATGTGATATCAGTCCTGATTTTATGACCGCGGATTGGGTTAACCCAGTGTTTCCCAAAGTTATTCAGCTCACTGCTCCCTTTAAAATATATATCAAATATTTTAAAGGGAGCAGTGAGACATTTAAAATCTAAACAACTTTTTAAATGTCTCCCATCAAGTACCAGTCACCCTGAAAATAGAAGAACACCAAAAAACCCTTATTTCCAAGAGTTGCCAATGCAAACAAAATATGACCACGAACATGAAAAGAAAAACACAATGCTTTAGTGGGGTTTAAAGGTTTCCTTAATTAGCATATTAATAGTACAGCGGATACGAAAATTTCATGCTGTAGAAATAAGCCAAATATTGCTCTAATGGTATTTCAAGAGAAGATGCTCCGAAGCACCGATGCCCAACATTTTTGAATTTTTCTGCCTGAAAACAGATTGTTTTTACAATCCAGGTTCACCCCATTGTAAACTTTAAAAAATTCCCCAGACGGCATCCGCAAAGATGACATATGCCTTTAGGGATACCCCAGGGCCTACTGTGTGGAGTCATGTAATAATAAAAAAACAAACAAAGTTTAATAATTTGATTATGGATCAATGTAATCTACCCCGATTTAAAAGAAAACTGATGTGGCAAAGGACATAAATATTCCGAATAAAAAGAATTTCGAGATTTGTACATCTCTTATTAATTACACCCAAAGATAAAATGGCACGCCCATAATATACTTCTATAGGCATATCACATAAGTGATTATTACCACTAGTCCTGTGTCGATCGATCATATTTGACCCAGTTTGACCGTGATCCACTGGCGAAGTGATTTAGTCAAAAAGACTCAATCGATGCGCCGTGTACCACATTAACGTAGACCATAGATGCCATAAACGTGTAAATTGATTTTTAAAATTTCCAAAATCTGAACATACTGATACCAGTCGACGTTCCCGCTATCGGGAACCGGTTACATAAGTTACTGAAAAAGAAGCGGTTCCGTATCGGTGTCCAACAAGTGAAATCGCAACGATGGCCTATTTTAGATATCAACCATATCTAATTCTTTGTCAATCAAGACGCCCAGTCTTGAGTCTATGCAAAATTGTAAGCAGACTGCGGGTCCCGCCTCGACAAGTATTACTGATCCATCAATCACGCGTGCTGAGCTGACAGCTGATCGATTCGTTGTTCGTGATCGGATCAAAGTGATTGCATCAATCGCGATCGACACAGGACTATTACGGCCCCATTCTCAGAAGATATTTTAGATAATTTGAACCTCCTCAAGCAATCCCCAGAGCACAGATCATGCATCATCTTTCCCGCATTACACTGGATGGCAACAGATATGTATGTATGGTATGGTAATCGGATAAAACAGAACAGGGACAAAACAGAGCACGATAAAATAAGAGATTAGGTTTTTTTTCTTTACTTTTCTTAACTTTTATTCAATGTTCTGTTTTTTAATGGAACCAATATTATCGACAATATATTTCCCAGTGTTACGACAAAACATAATAACATATAATATGTATGGTGAGTACTAACCCACGGTCCTCCGCTCGCCCTGGGCGTCCACGATTGAGCGGGGGGGTCGCGGGGGTACGGCGGGTTTGCTGCCGCCACTCCCCCTGCCCTCCGTCGTGCCCGCCTCCTCGGAACTAGAGTCTTCTTGCCCCACGGTGGAAAGATTCACTGCAAGTAACAATATTAAAAGTTATTAAGTGTTGTAGACTGATAACATTCGACGGAAATACGTCAAGCTGCTAGGTCTGTCAAGTAAATCTTCAGTCTGGTTTGCAAACCTCAATTCCGGCCTGTCTCTTGTTTCAACAACAGTGTTAAAAAGTAGCTTAACTTTAACATAACTACTCGTCAATGCAACAGGAGAATGTATCGGGACAGTAAGTTCCTGTAACCCGAGAGTATACTTTATAAACTAACCATTGAAAGTACAAATGAAAACACATTGAATTATCTTTCGTTTAATTCTGTTTTTATACAGGTAAAGCCATTCCACTGTGTAAAAAAAAAACATCTAAAAAATGTGGTACATAATGTAAAAGAAAATGGGAGATAGGTTCTATTGTATGAAAAAAATACGTTATTGTTTATTCCTACACTATTATTGGCGGGGCCGGTTCCACGATATCTCGCGCCCTGTGCAGTAAGTACTGTTTGCGCCCTCTCTCCAAGCTCAGAATTATAAAAATATATAGATTTACAATTCCTACCCCCTGAACAAATGGATTTATCAAATCAACATGTCTAAAGTAAATTTAATAATATTACATTCCACCATCAATTTGACATAATAACATTGCATACAATGCAAGACCAGTAGAAGATCGTCCAACCGATGATGCTATCGTATATCCTAATAGAGATGGGTAATATCTGAAATGAGCATCACTGTCACTGCGATAAACTGCGGTTCCAACTATAGGAAAATAAAGAGAAACATGTTGTTATTCCAGCTACTTGTTGGAACCAGTTCCCAATAATGGACAATTAATTTATAATATTTTAGATTTGTTTTTCATGATTAAAAACTAACACCCAAAAGCATTACTTCAAAACAGTTACTCAATCCAGTGAACGCAAAGTAACCAGGACAGTTTAATAGGGACAGGAATATTGACCATCTCCAACTGTGTCGTTTGACCGAACAAAAGTACAGACTCCTGATTGGTTGTTGACTGCACATATAGCGCCTAAAGCACACGAAAATGATTCATAGAAAAACAGGCTCTATGCCCGAACAACTATTATGAAATTTGTAAAAAATTGCTCACAAAAAACCTTTTTCCATACATTTTTTGATGATCGTTCAGTGCACACTTCGGCGCCCTAGAGACGAATTGTAATGTTGCCAACGCAATAGAAGATATAATTATTCCATGGTATCTATAGGCAATTTTTAAATGATTTAAATAATAATTTCGGCACCCCTTCAGAGATTGCGCCTATGTTTTTTGCACAGTTTAAACGTATGACAGATCCGGAGCTGATTATTGGGTAGTGTACGCACGGGGGTGGGAAAAATCTAGGATTCTAATAAGAATAGATATTACCATTACGCGTTGATGACCGTGTTGTATCAAAATTGTAAACGAAAAGACCACATAAATGCAGAATTGACTAACTGCTTATCTTCTGATAATTGTAGAGTTTTGGAAGTTCTTTAAATCACCATAAATCCTTCGTGCAGGTAAATAAATACATTACCGTCATTAATAATTATACATCATCTACACTCTTCTTTTTCTTCTTGTATAAAATGAAATATAAAACATTGACTATAAATAATTACCTGAGCTATAGGCGGGTTGCACCCCTCTCCGCCTGGCCGCCGCTGGTGCCACCTTGTTCTGGGAGCTGATGGTGGGGCGCATCAAACCTCCTCCTCCGCCACCCCCTCCCCCTCCCGCTCGCAAGTTACTCCGACCATTCATACCGGCGCCCGCTTCTGACTCGGAATCACTCTGGAATAACAAAAACACATTTGAGTAATGCATACAAACCTTTTACGTTTTGCCTTTTACGTTAAAAAATTACGTAGTACTCAACAAACTTTAATCAGCGATTCCTGAGCTTGGTCTCCATTGACATATTTTTTTCAATTAAAAACAAAAAATCTTTTTTTCTTTCACATGTCACCACTGACAAGAATCTAATGCCAGTACACTTGTACCACGTGGTATGCACCGTCCCGATCCCATAGCATTGGACAGTAAGAAACAGCGTAAGCAATCCCTAAACCAAAAAAAGAAAGGGTGAAAGACCACCATTCATAATTAAAACGTTGCTTAAAATGGCTTTGGCCATGTTTGGAGAACAGATCTGAAGAGCCATGTACTCCCCCACCCTCCTCTTTTCCATTTTCTGCCCCTCTCCACTCCCTTTAACCTTGCAACATACCCCTATTAGGGATGCCATAATCCCGATGGCTCCAAACGGTTGGGAGCAGTTGGGACTCAACAACAACAAAAAAACGAAACAAAATAAAAAACAAACAATATAGATATTTGGATAAATATACCTTTCATGTACTTCGATTGTATGAATCTTCTGTCTATATACAAGTAGCCAAGAAACAAACCTGGTTAAGAACTCCGACACTGCTGCTTCTAGTCATATTAGATGAGAATTGCTTGGAATGTCTTCCGGCTTGCGTTCTCGACCCAGACAGCTTGCTGTTACTGCCACCTGTTGACGATTTGCCTGAAGCTGCTACAATATTAATAAATAAATCCATTACAATTTTCACTTTGATATATTCAAGACCAAAAATAATTTTAAAAGTAAAGAATGATGACAATGAAAATGACGGTCGGCAGACAATACTGCGAATGTGACATGAAACAAATTGTTTAACTTACTAACTAACTAACCATCACGCACTTTCTCCGCAGAGGTAGGCCGAGAGGATGGATCGCCAAACAACTCGATATTGACATACACTTCTTGCTACATTCACATTCATACATCGTATAATACATTCTCTTCTGTTATTCCGACTTCTGATATGGCCCAACTCAAGTATTTAATTAACTTGATCGTGCCATGTCTTCCTCGGACGTCCCCGGCTTCTTCTTCCATTCACATTCGCATCATATATTCTCCTTATACTCCCCTCTTCGTTCATTCGCTCTACATCCCCGAACCATCTAAGCGTCCCTTTCTTAATCTTGCTCAGTACGCATACATCAGCCTTACATTCTTTACGAATCTCAACATTTTTCACACGATCATACATGGTTTTACCAGACATTCGTCTCAGAGATCTCATTTGTACAGCATTCAGTCTACTTTCATCCTTCCTCTGCTAGTTTCATGCCTCACTGCCATTCATCAGGGTTGGTATCAGCACTCCATTGTGGACTGCTAGTTTCGCTTCTGTGGACCACTTTTTGTTTGCGCCAACCGCGTTCAGTCCTCCGTTAATGGAGTTTCCTGCATTCACCCTTCTTTCAATATCCCTTTTGTTCGGAAGAGAGAAAAACCACGACACATGCAGTATTTGTCCTTTAAAGCGATGTTACATATTGTTAAAATGAACGCACTCTGAGAAAATGATTACGAATCAAACGGCATTACAATTATTTTTTTTTAAACTTAACGAAAATCATATTTAATAATGTTTTATTAAGAAGTTCTGCAAGTATTTCAGTTTTTTATATATATATTTTTTAAATTAAGAACTCCGTTTAATTTTTAATAGTTCTACGAATTAAACACAAAAACAATTAATAATTAAGGTAATTAAAACAGTAAAAATTTACACATTCACGATATTGCAAGCCGAGCGACGATATATTTTTTTAGCTTTTATAACTGTATTTATAAATAATATATAAAAATGCACAACAAATTAAGAATTCTGAAATAAAAAAAACTGCAGCCCATTTACCGCCGCATAAAATACATTAAAAAATATCAGTAAGCTCTCATCAAATTCTACTATATAGATACAATTAAATCATACTTAAAAATTGCAAAATACTATGTAAAAAAAAAAAAACTCTTAAAAAACCATACATATTACATAGGAGCTAATAAAATCTATGCATAAATTAATACCCATTTCAGAATAGTTGTTAATAATTTGGCAAAAATGAACTACGACTACTGTAATATTTATAATGTACATCAATCAGTCCACAGTACAAGGAAAATAATATAATAATTCTAATACAAAACTGTTGAAAATGTATTGCCTCTTCACAAACTAACATGGCATGGGACTCACTTTAAAAACTTATCCTAAATTTTGTTACAGATTTTTACATGGTTGAGATTTACACATAGTATTTATGGATATTATAAAATAATTGACATCCATATTGGATAGAGCACAGTCAATGGGTCCGAAGTTTGCAGTACTGCATTTATAAAATCTGATTTAAGGGGAACGGCTGCGGTGCCTGTTTCATACAAAACTGAATTTTGGATTGGAGGCCAAAATTCCTTTAATGGCCGATATTTCATAAGGTAAAACAAAATAAAGAAAATACTTCTCATCCGTACTAGATATTTACTAAACCTTTAATTAAAAAAATAGATCATTCCGTTTGGATGGGTATTTTGGCCTCCAATCCAAAATTCAGTTTTGTATGAAACAGGCATCGCAGCCGTTCCCCTTAATCCTTTTGAAACCTCAGTAATTCTTCAATTGAAATAAATCAAAATGTTTAAAAATAATATCTCACAGATCTCTCTAGTGGTCTTTACGTATTTCAAAATGTTTCCTGTCATTTTCTTTTACATGACACATCAAAGTTTGCACTGACTGATTAGCGCTGTGAGACTCTTAGAACAGTCTAGGTGGGCATATAGTTCCGTGCTCTGTAGCTAAAGCCAGAAACTGACTTGTAATATTTGTCTGTAATGTAGCGCGTTTCAACTTGAGCATTATGAGAGTCAGTACGAGAGCCACATGCTCCGCTAGTTTGTTAGTTTATTCGCAAACCCTTTAATTGTTATAAAACAAGTCAGTACGAGTTAGGCGGGTAAGCACGGCGAAAACAATGAAAATTAGAGCGACGTCGAACCAAACATTCGAAAATGTGCCGTGGCTAAATAAAGTGCACGCCTCGAATTTTACATTACAAGTCAATGATACAAGTCAGTCGCCAATTTAGAGGGGGTTAAGAGCAATAAAACCACAATTTTTAAATTGTTTTTTTTTTTTTGCAGGGGTTGCTTGCTGTGTGAGTGCTACGTTCAAAAAATCTGATTTAAAGCTCTAAAATGACTTCACAGCTGTCGTAAGGGACACTGAAAAAGAAATAAGTTTTGATACTAACCCAAGCTCGTTCTCGGAGATGGACTAGGCTTGAAGGCCAAATCCGAAAGTGAAATGGCTCGCCTCAGGCCAGAATTCTCATCGTCTATCAGAGAGTTAAAGTCGTTTGGGGCCAATCGGTTCCTCGATCCTTTTTCCACACAACCAAATACGAACACAAGCGTGCAGCATGCCAAGGATAAGGATAAAAAAAAATTGGAAATTTTTCGATTTTTTTTTTTGATTCGGCCATTTTTGGTTGTTTTTAGTGGTCGGTCGGTTTCATCGGTTGTTTTTTGGTCAGTATCCAAATTGATTAGGTTAGGTTGGTGTTGTTAACGTTGGTGCGCGGTGGATGGATATGATGGAAAGAAAAGAAAAAAAACAACATTTTACAAAAATTACTCAAACTCATAATTACAGCTCGACCACAAACAAAAAAAGGTTCCGTCGAATCGGCGACACGTGGCACCTTACATCACGGGTTTTTTGAAAAGTTTTCCCAATTTAGATTACAAAATAAAGTATGAATTTCATGGTCTATGTTTGTTTACCCTTCGCACAATTTTTTTTTCTGATGCTGCTAATGAATACACCATAGATAATAGAACCGAAGGAGATGGGCCATGAACCATTATTGTTATGAAACAGTGCGCAAAAAACGCATTGTCATCATCGTTCACCTACACTACTGCAAATCGCAACAACACACAGTGGCGCCCCGTCTTTATTTCTACCTACATACCGACAGTTTGGTCATAGCTCGGAAACAATTATAACGCTTCCATGCCATATCTTCCTTTGTTTCTATTATCTATGGGATTCACCATGAATTTCGTATAATAAGCTAAGACTTATAGATACACGTACATTGGATGCTGCCAGAAAGTCCTGTCTTTTCTGCACAAAATAACCGAGTAGCAAAAACCGTGCACCTTTGTTTACTAGTGGTCGAGCTTTAGTAGGCCGTAACTACTATTCATTGATATAGAATACGCCAGATGAATCGTTCGAGTAAAAATTTAAATTAGGTTGAGCCCAATAAGGTCACTTTTTATGACACACGGTGCCATCATCGGCAGAAAAAATATCTAGCGTCTATCTATTTTCTTCATCGTTGTATCCAGTTTTTAAACTTGTAATTTGTGATGGAATTCCGGTGATATTTATTTTTATAAACACGCTTTACAACTTTGTTCCACTTGTATTTTAGATCAAACCTGTTCCATGGCATCTTCAGCCTGGTACGTACATTTTAAACTTTTTATCGTTATATGAATACCGCAGAAGAGTCCCAACGGTCCGGAGGCAGTGGGACTACGACATTCTCAAATAGGGTATATTGTGCGGCTGAAGGGAGTGGGGAGGAGATGGGGAAGAAGAGAGTTGGGAAGTACCTGGCTATTCAGATCTGGTCACTAAACACGGCTATTGCCATTTCAAGCAATGTTTTGATTCTAAATGGTTGTCTTTAATCAGGACGATACTAAGAGTAACATATTTCATTTTTTTTAATTAAAGAAAATTAATTTCCTTCAGGCTCTATGTAATCTTTGAGGATGCTGTGTAGAGGATCTTTTTGAGAAAAGGAAGGAAAGGAAGTTCTGGGAAGGAAAAAGTATGAGGGGTGGGTAGGAATCTAGGGTCCAGGGGTTACTGACGTATTAATCCATCCCTCCCACTACGGCACAAGGCGATGGATCGAGAGAGTCCGACTGGAGAGGTCAAAGAGTCTCAATCGGCCTCACTCGATCCGGTCGACCACGTAGTTGGTGGGCAGACGCATCCGCCGCCAGACATGGACAAATCTCACCTCATGAACCCGGGCACCCCTGCTAAGTCACCTGCCATGGCGAACCACTTAGGGTGACCTACGGCAGAGGTGTTGGTTATCCAATGAATGATTCCCGAGGCGGCGGTGCCCATATCCACGCATCAAATCTATTATTATCAAATCTATCAAACTCTTCTAGGATATTTTAACATCTGATTACCATATCTTAGCATAAGTAAATTTACCACTGTAAAGATGCCCGTAGCAGGGGTAAACCAGTCTGGTCTAAAATACATAGACGAAACAAAGTTTTTTAATTACAATAATGCTTATTAGCTTTGCTGATATATTTTTTATACAAACTAAAAGAAACATAAAACGTTTCTTCTAGAATTTGAAGATGTTATTCCACCAAAACCGTAAATACATTTCAAAATGCAGTTAGATTGTGAAATTGAATCGCAAATCTCATTTTTTTAGAAGCAGTTCGATTGCACATTTCAGTTGGAAGGTATTCTATATCAATCAATAAGATGGCTAAAATTATTTGAAAGCAGTGGAAAAAATACTTTCAATGCATATAAGGTGAACCCATAATGAGCCGGTAAGGAATGCTCGGGTGCTGTAAGAATGCGTGATTCCGACCAACAGCACTCGGTTCCATAATAATTGGCACCTATACACGGTGCTGGAGTGGTGTTGCGTACTTCCAATATATAGGCAAGCGGTACGTGGTTTCAGTAATGTCTCGTTATTATCGCATCACCGCTGATATCACTTTAGGATTTTTTAATAATACTTTAAAATATTTGAATGAATTTTTTTTTAACTAGGCATATTCATAATATCACAAAAGCATTGAGAATAAATGTAAAATTCCACAACCCCGTCGTCACTTGACTCGCTCGACAGTATGCTAAACGCGGGATGGTAAAATAGAAATCTGCAATACCAACAGTTTAATGGCTACAAATATACTGACATCTGCAGACCCGTGTGCAAATTCATGCAGCGAGACATGTCGCACAACATTAGCACTTTTGCTGCACCCGGTTTATGTCGATTCCTTACCGGTCCATGGGGAGCCGCCTTACTTGCATATGTTAGTGTTAATAAAATTTTTCAATAAATTACAGTAAAATATCTGCTACATATTTAAATAATTTAACAGTATATAATAAAAATGTTTATACCCATGCAAAAATAGTTTACAACAATTATGACAGTTAAGGAGTCACTGTACCTTTTTACACACTCGATATGTGAGGAGTCCTTTAAAAAAAACTCTAAAGAAAATCAAGTACAAAAGTGCATGTGTTCATCAAACCTATTATTACATACTCGTATAAGTAAAATGGTGATAATTTGTCAGAAATCTTTTAAATAATGAGCAAAAATATACTAACAGAAGTTAATTACATAAATAAACAATGTATCTGTTTATGATAATTATATGTTCAACGTTCTGTGTGATGTTGTGTTGTTGCAATTCCTTCAAATTGTTAAGTTAACTTTATGGACAGTCCTGTAGCGTACATCATCAAGGCGGACGCGAATAGAGAACAAGAAGGAGGAAGCGCAATACGACCCATATCCCAAAACACAGCCAACATAAATCTCTTGACTCCCAATTGAAAATATTGGCCTACAACATTAGTGCAAACTTTAAAAGATTTCTCGACAATGGCATTTGTGAAACAACTATGTAGTTAAAATGGTGGACCGGTAATTGGCGCAATGAAGCGATGAATGATGAAGACTGAAGTGATAAGCCACAATACACTAACTACTGTGGAACTGTGAGTATCAAACCAATTTCCATTCCTATTATTTTTGATTACCTTTTTTTACCTAACCTATAAATATTTTTAGCCCTCTTTAAATTATTGCAAGTCGTTATCGTCACATCAATAGGTGACCATCCAAGTTATTCAAGCAGTTTCAAGAATTTCACTGAATCAAACATCATAACATAAACATTTATATCATCTCTGCAAATATTCCATTGAGAGCGTTTTTGTGGTTCCCTTCAATCTTCATCAAAAAGCTGCAAAATTATTGTCAAAAACACCTACAGTGAAGAAAAATTTGTAGAAATTATACACATCCAACAAAAACTTGTTTAAATTAATAAAAAGCTGCATCAAATAATAATCTGACAAGGCGAAGATGAAATAATAAGACGAACACTGAACATGTATCTATCTCTATCGAACATGCCTCATGCCTGCCAACCTTGTATCGAAACCGGCTTGAGAGAGAGGGTCGGCTGCTGCAGGGAAAGCTTCCTTGCCAAAGAGCTGTTTGAAGATCCAATACTCTTCCCGAATGAATCCGAAGCGATTATAGGCTTTGTGTGAACGGCCGGAACTTCGGAAACTGGTGCTTTAATATGGAAACCGGTGATTCTTCCTCTGTCGAACTTATTACGAAATAAACTAGAAATTTTGGACGGTTTTTTACTGTCGGCTCCGCCGCAATATTTCGAAGCGTAGAACAATCTTTTCGGGGAATTCGTGCAACTAGAACTTGTAGTAGACGATTCGTAATTTTCACTGTCGATGTGAATGTCTGTTTTCGGTATAACGGTTATATTATAAACTCGCTGTTTCAAGTCTTTAGTTTTATCGTAACACTTGTCCATTTTGTGTTCAGCCGCATTATTCAAAACTTCCGCAGTTCTTTTGCAATCTATTTCCATGTGACAGTACCCGACGGTCACATAGTTTTCTACATTACCTTCTGTTTTGATGTTTGAAACTTCCTCCGTGGTGATTTCGGTTTTGGGAAAGTTAACGTCTTCCAAACACGCAGCCAAGCTGACATTCTCGGTGTCCAACACGTCGGGCAAACTGAGATTTCTTTTGATAGACTTTTTGGCACTGTTGTCTTCTTTGTCACTTTCAAAATCATCATAAGTCAAACTAAAGAAATCAGAAGCGTCGAGAGTTCCTTTGGTCTGATGTTTTGAGGCCAATTTCTCAAAATTTCTAGACAAAATTTTAACAGTTCCTTTCCCATCACTGAAGTTCGCTTTCAGGGGTCTCATGCGGCATTCTTTCAACAAGTTTTCATGAAGGATTTTCTTTTCTTCCAATTCAACCAGTTTATTAATGATGTCAATCTTTCTTTCAATGTCTTTATACATGTTTATGTCTTCAGGCCGTACAACAGAACCGAGACTCGAGTGTTCTACACTATCTGTATAACTATGGGAAGTATTCAGGCCACTACCAGATGGCATTTCTCCATCTTTCGGTGAAGTCTTCAAAAATGGCATATTTTTATTTGATACACTATTCTTTGGATGATTATTAGCCGCAAGATTACTGTTGTTAGAATCAAACTTAGGACTATCAGTATAGCTATCGTAATTCAAAGAATCCTTAGCAAAATTATCATGAGAGCGTTCGTCCAATACGTTGTCGAGAGAATCGAGGCTAAAATCAGATGCTCTATCAGATCTTTTGGGAGTGTATTCCAAACTGTCCATTTGAATTTCAGATTTATTATCCGAACCTTCTTTTTCACTGATGTAAACATGAAATGTCTTTTCTTCCGCCTCTCCATTATTCAAAACTTTTTTCTCAATCTGGGAAACAAAAGTGTTGGAATTCTTCAATTGAAGTCCATCGATTTTAGCTCTAACCGTTGCTCCTAGGCCAGAATCCAAATTAGGATACTTTTCCATACAACTCTTGATTCGATTTCTGTTGGTCAGCTTAACGGAGGAGGTCCTTTTGACGGGCTTTGGTGGCTTATGCGGCACAAAGTCTACAACTTGTTTTCCATTGATATTTTTGTTCCCCAATCCTGAGTTTCTCTCCAAGCTCTTGGTAGCGATGGCTTTCCCAGCTGGCTTATGATGACAATTATTACTGGCCTGCCTATTGTTTTGGCTCTTTGTTTGGGCATGCTTTCTTATCTGACTCTCAAACTTTTCCAAATTTTTTTGCACATGGGACTTTTCTGTGATTCGTTTAGGGATGGGTTTCACCGAAGTGGCCGGCTCCATGAGTACCTCAAAGCTGCAGCTCTGAGACTTGCTGACGCACTTAGTCTCCATGCCCTCTACGGAACAAACGTATTTATATTTATCTTCGCAATCGGTCGACAGGGACTTCCTTTGATTATTTTTATACTCTTCATTTTTACTTTTCATACTCGGTATTTCATCGGATCTTTTAGTAGTGGTCTGTCCGTATTCTCTAATTTCTTTCCCATCAAAATAGTAAGCGATATTCCTTTTTTGCGATGGACATTCAATTGAGGAATCCTGCAAGCTTATGGACCTGGTGACAGCTTTGTGCGGTTCCTTTTCTCTCTGAATGTGAAATCCACTGGTCACATTTGCTTGTGTAGATGCTACAACACTTCTAGGACTGAATCCCATTCCCTCGTTTTGCCTAAAACTATTATAATACATGTAGGTACTGTGAGTAGTATTATTGTTAGGGCTTGAGCCGTAACTTTTGGAGGTATTTTCAAATTCGTAGCAACTCTGACTTGATTTCGGAATGCAGATTCCCGTCGGATTTCCTGAAGCGATTTCCGGTCTCCTAACGTGTTTTCTATGTTCGAATAGCATTTCTAAAGGAGCGCTCTTGGTGTACTCTGAATCGTCGGAAAGGATACTTTCCAAAGAGTTGCAATTAGTTTTAGACATCATTT
The DNA here is from genome assembly GCA_022606495.2 of Halesus radiatus. Lineage (NCBI taxonomy): Eukaryota > Metazoa > Arthropoda > Insecta > Trichoptera > Limnephilidae > Halesus > Halesus radiatus. The sequence continues at coordinate 56,374 of JAHDVE020000237.1, read as the reverse complement.
GATTATCACTATCAGACTGTAAAAGATCATCCGATAAGACAGACTCTTGACTTCCACACGCCTTCATAAGCTGCCTCTGATTGAGGAAGAAGCTGGCACTACTGTGTCGATGCTTCTCTAGATATGCAGCCTCCGTTTCATAGCACAGGTTCTCGAAAGAACAATTTTGCGAATTGTCTATTAACTGTTTGTCGCAAATCTTTCGTTGTGCAAACGCGTTCTGATCTCCGTACTTCATGAATATTTCATGGGACACGCTCGAGCAATTAGAATTCTCATCGCTCATAACCGATTCATTAGATCTAGTGACGCATCGCTTAGTTAAAACGCTGTAACAACGTTGCATATTGTTATTCCTGCTGTTATTCAGCTGTTCTTGGCTAACACTTGAGTAATAAGCATCAGCATATTCATCCAGATTGGACGGCATATTCTTCGGCAGAGTTAAACTCTTTTGCTGACGCTCATAGGTCATCTGAATCGGGAAATTAGTGTTTTGAGCAATATAGTTGGCATTACTCTCATCGAGTCCGGCATATATTTCATAATCAGAAACACATCTTCTAGTGATAGACGAAACTACAGGATTATTTTTATGATGTTTTTTGCAAACTTTTTTCGTCAAGACTTTATTTTTTCCAGCCTCTTGACTCAGACTGCAATCTTCCAAAGAATCTGAGGAGAAGTTACCATCATCTTTATCTGCAAGTAAATTAGCAACTGCGATTGCTTCTTCTTCTTTCTTAGCGCCAAACTTATCGAACATTTTAGTATCAACTTTGTAATCGGACGCCCCACTGCACGGTTCGTAATCGTCCAAATCTCCGTACTTCTTGGTGATTTCGGCTATCATCTTTTCCGTGTCGCTTTTGATGGAATCAACCAGGCTTTTGCCATTATCTTTCATAAGGTGAGAATTCGTATCAAAGTCCATAAAGTAACTCATAGAATTTCTTTTCCTCACATCCTTTGCGGTCTGACTTCTAGTAAAAGTGGCTTTCCCATCGAGAGTTTTATTATCTCTGGTGTTGGTTTCTAAGATTTGCGTCGAATCTCCCCATTTGCATTCTTCAGATACCGGGGAAACGGGACACGATTTGTAATTCTTTAAAATACTTCTAGACTTATTTTGATGACCTTTACTACTGGCGATGGGAACTTTTAAATTATTTTGATTATCCAGAGTTGTACTGTTTAGATTCAAAGTGAAATTTCTAGATGGGGCCAGTTTATTACAAGCGTTCGCATTGGGAAACAAACGATCAAACACTTTACCGCAATTATTTTCTTCTTGCTGATTCGATGAACCATCAAAATCCACAGTAAAAGCGTAGCCTCTATTGACTTTAGGAATATACTGAGAGTCTTTATTAGCGTTATTATGACCTCCTTGCACTTCACCGCTCCTGGTGGAATGATATTGATAAACGTTTGCGTTAGATCGTCCCGCCTTATCGAATTGATCGTGTCGCTTATCCACGTTCGCCTTATCGAATTGTTCGTGTCTCTTTCGTATGAATTCGGAAGCCGTACAATTCAGATCGTCCAATTTCAACGTGTAATGTCTGTGGTTCATATTGGCCGGGATATCATACGGGTTTTTATGCGGATTGTTGTCCGGAATAACGTACGGGTTTTTGTGTTGTTTATTGCCGCAGGTGTTGGAAGTTCGGTGATTTTTATTACCGTCGGCGGTTAAACTATCGTAAAATTTTTCGCTCGGTTGGTTGGTGTTATATGGCCCAACGTTCTGGCTGTGGTACGGCTGGTTTGGCAAATTTCTACTGTTATTATTGTTAGAGGAAGCTTGAAGAATGTTAGTCGGACGGTTTTCTGGGGAAGGAAGAATCCAAAACCAGAATATGTTAGTACAGAGAAAACACCAAATCCTTAGCCACCAAATAACAAGGCACTTAGAGAATAGGATTATTATATAATACGCATTTTATAAAAGCAAATATCCATATAACTTTTATTCACAAAAAATATATTTGTATTGTATAAATTGAAACTATTTCTTTATTTAATCATTGTAGAAAATAATATTTACATAACCTAAATGAAACATGAAAACAGAAAAAACGACAGAAAATAAAAAGATTTCAGTCGCGTCTGGGACACAAACCCAGGACCTCTGCCTATTCGGGGCAACCGCTTAACCAACTTAGCTAATAAGACCAGTTCAATTTATATCATCTTCATCGATATCATATCTCAAATTCAAGATTTGTTAATATTATTCTCCATTTATTATTTTTTTCACCATCTGCCCCATCTTTTTATTTTCTGTCGTTTTTTTTCTGTTTTCATGTTTCATTTAGGTTATGTTAATATTATTTTCTACAATGATTAAATATTAAAATGAGGTTTTTAAATCTCAATAAAAATAATTAATAATTAAAAATGGAATATTTCTTTATTTGTTACGTTTTCCTAAATAATTTTTTTTTATTTTATTTGATATAATAGTATTTTGTTTGATACTGGTAATTTGTGAAAAAGTGCAAAAAGTGCAACAAATATTCTAACGCTTTATCTCTTTTAATATTCCGGAACATAATATTGCCCTTTACAATATTAATGTGACATGAATAAACTAAAACGATATATGATTACAGTAAAATGGTATATGATTGATGTTAAATGTTGAATGAATAATGTCAAATAATAATATACAGAATAAAAAGTACATGAAGTAAACAAGTAAATAATTGAAAAGTAAAATGGGATATGGTTAAATTAATATAATTTATGGATGGGGTAAAACGGTATATGGACAAGGAAAATGGTACATATATGGATGGGGTAAAACGGCATATAAAAAAACTCAAAATGGGATATTCACCTGAAGTAGTATAACCCCTGCTATTGTTGGAGGCGAGGTTTTGTGAAACGGGCCTTTGCCTAGATGCAGGAGGCCTAGAGTCGGTTTCACGGTCGCCATTTCGGTAGCTCAGGTCCATTGTGGACTGGCTCGCTTTTAACTTTGATCGGTAGCCCACCTGGGAAAGAAAATTATCTTATTTTTATTCTTTTCGTGTCTTAAATAATTTGACTATTCGTTGAATTAAAAAATCTATCAACTCTTTTTACTTTTTTCTTTGCTATTTTAATCACTATTAATTTGGACTGCATGAGAATGGGTCATTTCTCCGGAAGATTCTTAAGTAAAACAGCACGTATGTGGAATGAGCTAGCGGCATCCGTCTTTCCTCCCTCATTAAGTTCAGAGCTTTAAGGCTCAAATTAACAAATCCTCGCCTACAGCCCCTTTCTTTACCCGCCTCAAAATATCACCTAACCGAGTGACGATATTTATCAATTATTTTAAATCTTGCTACATAGTACTCCTGACGAGTTATAAAATTCATTTTGGATTTTGATATAGTTGCACTGTTCGTACACCGTACGGTAAGGTGGCTCTTGCTATGCATCACAGAAAAAAAAAAACAATCGAATTACACACTAAACACTTACACTTTCCAACTGTTTTTTCGTCTCTTCAATTCTTCTCGCCAGCTCCTGTCTTCTGTTCACCGCGCTGGGATCATTCAGGCTCTGTTTCGCCGCGCTAATAAGTGCCGCATTTCTCGGTGGCACCATCGGTGCTCTTCCAATACTGCCGGTGTTACCGTTGTTGGTGTTACTGGTGCCGGTGTTAGTGGTGTTGGATCCCGCGGAGGTGTTGTTGGCAGTGGTCGTCCGGTTGTTGGGGCTCTTGGTGTTTTGGACGGCGTGTGGAGATGTCTTGTGGTGTTGGGAGCTGATTGAAGTGTTGCCTGCGAAAATAAATTTTATAGATTTTTTTTTTAATTTAATATAAATACATATAAAATATTTAATAGTACAGATATATCTTAACCCACAGGTGACACATGCATTTTTTTAAAATGCTGGAGAAGTGTCGATAAACCATGAATATATTTTTTTTTATTTTGATTACTTTTAATTATTTCTAATTTTGAAACTGTCAATTCATGGTGGAATTCCATATTAAAATGACTAAAGAGGGTAATAAACCACCCCGAAAGTAGTTTTTAAAAACACAATAAACAGTACCGTCAGCAATAAAATAAATTTCAAACAATAAAAACAATATTAGAAAAGCAGGGAACTCACTCCCGACATCCATGCTATATATACCATAGATTTAGTATTCATTGTACCAGTCTGAGGATGCCCGTGATAGGGTGAAACCGGTCCAGTCGAAAATAAATAAGTGGAAAAAAGTTACAAAGGTTTTTTAATCAAAAAAATTCATTTTGATTACTTTTATTTTTAGACACGTGTTTTCAATAATGTGACGTAATTTTAGAACCGTGGGTAACGCGTGACGAATTTTATATCGTTCTGTGGCACTCAAGTACAATAATGTATCGGAACGATATATCGTTCGGTGGCACCTAAAGGGTTATGGTTAAATTAATTACAAAAAAAAGTAAATTTATTTAACAACCAAACTAAATAGAGAAAGATTTCTCGTGTTTGAATTGGGGAGCAGCGCCATCTAGTGACAGTAGTGAATACGATGGAGTTTTAACTGGAAGTGAATGACCTTAAAATGGAACTTTTTAATAATAAATTATGGCCCTGGACTGGATATAAAATTCAGTTTACATGTGCTATGAAAAAATGTTGCTTAATGAATTAGTGACCGAGTGGTCAGAAATGTCAGGTTCCCACCCAAGTGTCGCGGGTTCAATCCTCTGCTAGCTAAGTCCTCCATCATTGCACAAGCAACATTTATCGCTTATAATAATGGAAGTACGGAGAATTCAAACGTTGTCAGGTTATTTCTAACGTGGGAATATTTGTCTTTTTTTCAGAAAGACATTGATTTTGAGAAGCTACATTCATTTCATTTTATATTTAATTGAATTTGTTGTTCTATTGAATCCCGTCTTGTTTATTTTTTGTGATGATGCTTTTAATTATTTTAATAATTGTGACTCCATTCCTGTATTGACTACTGAACTTCTCATTTCCGTACCTACTTTTTACAACTAAATGAATAATTTTGTCTCTCCTATTACAGTAGAACCCTGTTACTTCAAAATCCACGGGACGTTGAAAACCAAATTTCAAATTAAGAATTCCCACATGATAGAAATTTAAAAAAAAATAGTATTTTAATAAAAAATTCACCGAAAAGTCGTGATTCTCGGCCGACCCTTCAAATTCAGGAAGGTATTCAAAGAAATTCGTAAAAATACAACATATTTCCTTGTAAATCCAATTTCCGCTGCCTAATGAATTTTTTGCTGCCTGAATTATCGGGGTTCGAATCAATAAGCAGACATCGAATTATATACATTTACGTATTTAAGCTGACGAGACTACGACCCCTGTGGTAGTTATATTTCTAATTTAACTGTTGTTGTTGTCTTCTAGTTGTTCCGGACTGAAACCTGCAGAATGTAGATTGCCCTGATGATAGCCAACTTACAATGGGATACGGTACCAGAAGAAGAAGAATTCTTCATTTTCAAATATTGCTAATATCCTGTCCCTTCAAATAGCTTAGTATGTGAAAGTCGACTTCAATTTTTTATATACTTCTTGCCGACCGGGTTTCGCTACCACTGTAGCTTCTTCAGGGCTGTATATCACTAAACTATGAAGCACACGTGTTATAGACTGATACAAATAGGAGGATGGAGGCCCAAGGGTGGGGGGGAGCAGATAGCGGACAGGTAAGTGCGTGTACTTTGTTGATAGGGAATATTTTAAGTATAAGGCTTTTATTTAATTATTAATGAGTCTACTATTAGTATTTTTGGCTTTCCTCATCTCTAATGCTTCTAAGTTATCTAGTCTAATACCTATTCCATTTTTATGCAGCAAACTAATGCCTGTAAATGTGGTCTGTTTCTAAGAAGTGGTTGGCAAATTCCGAGAAGCCATTATAATTAAGACATCTTAAGTGTTCTTTTACCGAGATATTAACGTTACATGACGTTTTGCCTACATAGAACGCGGGGCAATCGTCCATTGAAGTGAATAAATGCCCAAGTGGCCTAACATATCTTCTTTATCTTCACCATTAATTAAAAATTTACCTATACTATTGTCCGTGTAAAATGCTGGTTTAATATCTGATGGAAGGTTTTTAATGCTTTGTTGAGAGAAATTATTGATGCACAAGATTCTACGCCATTGGTATGGTTGATTATTATTATTTATTATATTATTGTTAGGGGAACTGTTGAATAAAAACTTATTTAACGATATGTGCACGTTCCTGATGAAGGTTGAGTTTAACCAAAACCAGTCAATAATGCATAAAATAAAATGGCTTAAAACAAAAAACAATTCTTTCATTTAAAATATATTTTTACTTTATATTATGGGGATATTAGGAAAGGGGTTAGCAGCATCGAATGAAAGTAATTTTTCACTCTTAGAAATATGTAGGTTTTTTAAATCATCATTCAAAGCAAAGGAAAAAATCATTTATTTTACCTCCAGGGTTTTCCAGCTCCGCACCGCTAAGACTCTCAAAGGCAGATTTGAGGAAGCTGGTCCTCTGTGCGATCCTCTCCAGCGACTCACAGCTTCCAGACAGAGGGTTCCTGTCTCCATTGTCGCCGCTGGGAGTGGAAACCTGCCAGATTGACAAGAGATGGTCAATATATATTTGACAAAGGGTTGTTATTATATGCCAGCAGTCTGATAAGAAAATGACCAACGGTTTGCTGATTTATGTGACTGTCGCATGTGTGATCCATCGGTGGCTATCCCCAGATGCGGATGTCGCATATGTGATTCATTAAAATGCACACATTGTATCAAAATGTGCAGCGTGATGGGATAGATTGCGTTCAAATCCCCAGCATTGAAAAGGTTAATAGAGAATATCAGTTTACCAATAGTTGGCAAGCAAAAATTACATGGCAGTAATTTGACAGAGGATGGTACTAGATAATGGGAAAATATAGTCATTTCACACTAGATAGCAGTTCGAAAAGGGAATTTTATTTCATGTAAGTTAGTTAAGGTTAGTTAACGATAATGGTTTGACAGATCAAGCCTAGTTTACATAAATTTTAACAAAATACAACACATACATCATCATGTTGAATCACAATTTTAATTTACTTTTAAGAGCAATACCATGAACTAATTTAATAATATAATATGCAGTATTTAATTGAATGATACAAAGTACAGGCAAATTATTTTAAAGGGCGCACGTTCAAATGTATTGTGCATGCCCGCAGTCCCGTTTTGTCCCCATAGTAGTCCCACGATACAGTACACCTCTACGCAAGTAAAAATCTCTTTAAAATGATTTTACTGTAGTTACAAATATACGCAAATCTAACCTTAATTGATTTAATAAAATAAAACACACGTTGAAAAGGGGGACAAATACTAACCTACTGTAATATGGCATAATTAATTAATTAATTTAGTGAGTGAATTATTTGTGTTAGGAAAGTAAAATAGAAAAAATAATACCATTATTAAGTGAATCTGAGGAAAAATCCACATCTTGTGTTGGTGTAAACGGAAATAAAACAAAAAGAAAATAAAGTACTTTAACAAAAATACAAAATGGTAAATTGGATTTGAGTCAGAAATCAGATAAATTTTTTAATTAAACGTGTCATGTCCCATAAAAGTATAATTCAGAGAAGACTCAGACACCAGGAGAGTCAGGTTGAGGTATCTGAAGACATGACCAAATACCCAATGACAAACCTGGTGAACTTCATTGAAGGGACTGGGTTGCTGTCAGGGGAATAAGGTGAAACATGGGAGATAGCACAATGGGCCATTGACCCGAGTGCATACGGGAATCTATGCAAATCGTATTCTTATCAATAATAATAATAGTAATTTAAGGATTTATATTGTAAAACTTATATTATGTCGTCTAAGTGATGTGTATTCTTAATAATAAGAGTTACCTTAATTCAGAAGATGGTTAATTATATGTATTTATATATCGTCCCATTGTAAAAGTCACTATGTGTCATACAGCTAGTATGACACTTAATGAGTTTTGCCTCTATGGGGACGATATATACATATATATATATATATATATATATACAAGGTGTCCGGGGATAAAGTGCAGTAAATTTGGAGGTCATTCTACATGATAGTACAAGTAAAAAATACGAATGACATTTTTCGAAATTCGAATGTTTAAAAGTAGTTTTCAGGTATAAAAGTTGAATTGTTTGTATGGAAAAAAAAATCATCTTCTATGAAAAAATATTTTTACTTCTATTATCATGTAGAATGACCTCCCGAAGTTAACGCTCTTTACACCTGAACACCCTGTGTATATATATTTTTATGTGAATGTCGCACAAGAGTCCCAACTGCTTCCAGTAGGACTAGTCAGTGGGACTAAGGCATCCCCAATTGGGGTATGTTGTGAGGCTGAGAGTAGTGGGGAGAGAAAGGATATAGAGAAGAGGAAGGTGGGGAAGTACCAGGCTATTCAGATCTGGTCACCAAACATGGCTAAAAGCCATTTCAAACAATGTTTCAATTCTGAATGATGGTCTTTCACCAAGGCGATACTAAGATTTTAAATAAGACGAAGACATTGGATAAATGATACACGAGTAACCAAGCACGATAAAGAGTTATAGCCCATCCAAGTCGAGGGTCGGGAAAATTATTTTTGATAGAAGCGTCTGAAATGGTTTTCTGCTAATAGCGCAAGGTGTTTTTGTCTGTGGCCAGCAGTTTCTACAGTAATAATGATGGAATGTGGTGAAAGAAATGTGTTACCTCATCATCGTCCTCGTCTGAGTCCTGGCCGGAACCGCTGACGGAAGTTGCGGAGACGGTCACCAGGGGGATGATGGGTAGGGCGGGTTTCTTGGCCTTGCGTTGGGATTGACGTAACTCATCCACGTCCATTGCGTTTACTGTATATTCACTGGAAATAAAAATTACAGGAAATTAAACGCAATAAATAACTGATTCGCCAAAAAAGTTTATGAATTTGAACAATAAATCAATCTTTATTTTATTGAAAAATTCAACTGGTTATTCAATCGCGGGTTCAATCCTCTGCTAGATAAGTCCTCCATTATTACACAAGCAACATCTTCTGCTTATAATGTTGGAAGTAGGAGGAATTCAAATACTCGAATGCTTTACTCAAAAATTAAAAAAAAAATTAAATGATGAAAATAGTTATTTATAATTTTGAAACTGTCAATTCATGGAGGAATTCCATATTAAAATAATAATAACAGACCAGTCTGAGGATGCCCGTGATAGGGTGAAACCGGTTTTTTAAAGTTGTTTTTTTCCGTTTTCATGTTTCATTTAGGTTATGTTAATATTATTTTCTACAGTGATTAAATATTAAAATGAGGTTTTTGAATCTCAATAAAAATAATTAATAATTAAAAATCGAATATTTATAATTAATTTGCGCATCGTCCCGCAAAATATTCAAAGGGGGGTGCGCGCCACGTCGAGCAACACTGGCCTACAGGCATGTTATAATTAAACTTTTTTGGTGGTCGGCTATCTTCCATCCCGGCTACATCTTCTGCCTGGTAGAGCCGTCCCAGTTATATAAATCATCTCATTGATGATTCTTCAAACAATTGGCATGGCTCGTGGTTGTACCTCGTCTGCCAGACCCAATTTTCACGTGAGGCTTCAAAGATTTGTTGTATAAAATTTTTTACTGAAAATTATAAATTATATGTATTTACCTAGGTGTCATTTCATCATTATTATCAGGGTAATAGATGATCCTATCAGACGCCTGAGTATTGTGATCCGATGACGATGTTCTCTCACCGTCCGAAATGTCCTCAATGTCGCCGTCGTGCTCCGTTGACTCGTGATCCTGAAATATTACAAAACGTATTTAGTTATGGTCATTCAAAAGAAGCGTAACCAGAGAAGGTTAGAACATGTCAGGTCCAGAAGAAAATTTTGCTTGTGTAATGATAAAGGACTTTTGAGTTGAAGAGGATTTAAACTGCGACACCTGGGTGAGAACCTAGAAATAGAAGTGTTGTATATGAATGTGCGGTAGGGTGACCAGCTTACCTCATATTTAAAACTGCCGAGAGAGGAATCGTCGGTGTGGTGTCTGATTCGGTCCAAGCGTCGGGATATTTTGGGGGCATTCGACACATTCTGGATTTTTCAAAAATGAAATAAAACAATAAAATAAAAACAGGAAATCATAAAACAATCACGCGATGAGATGAAAATGGGGTTTATGTGGTTTTTAGGAGTTGAAAAATAAATGTAAAAATAATTATTAAAAACACTGAATAGATTTAAATTGAGTGTGTGATTCTATTCTCCGGGAATAAATTAGCATTAAAGTGTATTATACGATTAAATCTGAAAACGAATAGTTCTACGTATGTACTCGGTTTTGCCCGAGGTTTTTGTTTCATATTGAACAAAAAATATGGCGTCTTGTCATATATTTTTACAATTAAATGTATGTATTTCAAATTATGGAAATGATATTGCAAGCTGATTGACATATATAATTGAAATGATCTAGAAATCTCAAAGAGAAAAATCTTTGCAAATTTCATTACACCACATACCACAAAGTAAGAGGTCGCTGTTTTGGACATTCAGATTTCCCCTGTACAGTTATGATTGCAAGCGCCAATGAGGTACGTATCACGTTAAAATGAAATGTACCAAAAGTAATACACTCGTCATAAAAATCTAGATTTCTTACATTTTTATCGGTTAGGTATTGTTATTTGGATTATACGATACATATCAAGCTTTTAGTAAGAATCGAGAAATAATTAGTTTTTATTTTTAATTAATGGGCAATTTATTTAGTTTTTAGGTCTTGAAAAGTCGTAAAGTAGGAAGAAAAATTGTTGAAAATTCATGCAGTTATTATATTTGTAAATTTGATAACATATATAATAATTCAACCCTAAAATATTCGTACCATTACTTACACATAACCCTTTACATAAAATCACACATTTCTGGTCAAATTAACACCTCAAAAATACTCCTTTTAAAATTTGTTTTTGATACATAATGTTACTTTTATATCGTCCCATAAGAGGTAAAAGTCACTATGTGTCATGCAGCTAGTACTAGCTTTCCATACTAGCTGTATGACACATAGTGACTTTTACCACATTGATACGTAATGTTACTTTTATATCGTCCCATAAGAGGTAAAAGTCACTATGTGTCATGCAGCTAGCACTAGCTTTCCATACTAGCTGTTTGACACATAGTGACTTTTACCTCTAATGGGACGATATAAAAGTAACATTACATATCAATGTGGTAAAAGTCACTATGTGTCATACAGCTAGTACTAGCTGGACGACACATAGTGACTTTTACCTCTGATGGGACGATATGTTAGCTGTTTTTTTGGGTTATTGAAACGTGTTATACTACTTCCTCCTTTAAGAACAAAGGTTTCATGACTTGATGGATGCTGTAAGAAGGAAAGAGAAGGAAACGCAATATGGCTCAACATCCCAAGTCAGAAAAACAAAAATTACACATTTTTTTTAATTTGTACCAAAACACCATCCACACACATAAAATAACTCTTCTAACTTCTAGATTAAATCACTCAAAAATTTTGGTCCTTTCGAGTACATAATATCATACTGAATCTATAAAAACTTCTTTACGTAATTAAGTAGGGAAACAACAAAAACTTTACTGCTAGAAGTACAAAATATTTTGTGAATATATCCTCTCCAACTAATCAAGCAAATTCACAGAGTAATAAAACTATCCATAGACCAACAACTTAAGCTCCATTCGGATGAAGGTTTTTTTTTTAACACAATGCCATAATTTATTTTATCACAATTATAGCATTGTGCTAAAAAAAAAACTGCTTTTATGAATGAGGCTATACTTTTCAACCAATCAACAGTTACAAGAATAATTAACCCATATACACCATGTCATTTTAAAAGGACATATTTTTTAACTCCCATATGATGACGATTTTATCTCTTCAAGTTTATTATGGTTATTGTCCTTCTATAAGGACAGTAGTACTTACCTCTTGTTTATCATATTTTTTCAGTAGTGGCTTATATGGAACTTGTAATTTCTTTGTAAATTTATGAAAATCAAAAAAAAAGTTTTAATACTCTCGGCGTATCTGGGTTAAATAACAAAATAAATAAAATATTCACCAATCATAAAGGAACAAATCGATTAAAAATAATAACTTATCATTGGACACAAAATAGGGAGTGAGTATGAAATAGTATGTCTGAATTATGTCACACAAATGAGTAAATAAAATAAAAAAGCTTTGAAACAGTACATGCTTTAGGGAAGTAGTTGAATTATTCATATTAGTATAAAAAATACCCAAATTTCTATGGGAAGTCGCCTATCAAAAACTTATAGTGATTTTTTTTTTAAGGATAACATGCATAAAAGCTATGCAACACACACAGGCAACTAAAAAAACTAAAACCTCATTGTAATCTCTCTCGGCGGGAATCTTGGCGTGTTGGTCTTCCATCCACGCGTAGTACGCGCTCTCCTCCGCCAATGCGATGTTGCGCATTATGGCCACTTTGGGGCTCGGACGCAACGGGGAGTACGGAGAGCGAAATAGCGGTTTGGGTTCCGGCGACCGCTTCATGTCGTTCAGCATTGAAAGATTGAGGGATCTCGGTCTTTCAAGCCTCCGGTGAGGGTTAAGTCTTAACTGTGTTCCATTAATCTAATGGGATTACCGTGTTTGTTTTTTTGAATCATCATGATTTATCATTTCCAGTTTTTGGATCATCATGATTTATCATTACCAGTTTTTGGACATCGTAATTTATCATTTCCAGTTGTTGAATTATCAAGATATTATCATTTTCAGTATTGGTATTATCATGATTTATAATTTCCAGTTATATGGATTTTTATGATTTATCATTTCCAGTTTATGGATAATCATCATTAATAAATTCCAGTTTTCAGAATGACACAATTTTTCATTGATTGGTTTTTGGATCATCATGATTTAACATTTCCAATTTTCAGATATCATGATTTGTCAATTCCAGTTTTGCCGTTTTTATGATTTATATGATAATTGATTTCATGATTTAAATATTTATGATTCATCAATTCCAGTTTTCATATCATTATTATATATCATGTACAGATTTTGGAATTATTTATCATTTGCAAAACATGGATATTTCATGTATAAAAATATGAAAATGAATACAGTTGTTGTTTCGGATGTAGCACATGTTTGTAGTAGGTGGATAGATTAGCGTGTGTTTTGTAGTATTGTCGTTAGTGTAATTTTTCAACAGTTTTGAAGAACCATCACCATTTGTTTACAGAAGATTAGGTAAAGAAAAAATAAAAAGAACAAATAAACAAAAATGATTGTGTTAAATAAACAAACGTATAAAAAATGGGTACTGTACAAAATTTTTTAGAATGAACGCTTCGCCCGTTTTCAGGTTAAGGTAAAGGTTGCACAATATCCATTTGTAAGACAAATATATTATTAAATTAATTATTTACAACTGGATTATTGAAAAGACTAAAATCATCAGAAAAAAATAGAGCCATCCAATTCATTCAAAACGTAAATAAAAGGTATAATAAACAAAGTAAAAAAGAAATACTGATTCTCCTATGTTTTTATGTTTTGTTTAAAAAGAAGCAGCAAAATATTGTTTTTAAAATACGTTTAGGAACTTTACAGAGGAAAAACTAAGCAGAAACAATATTTGAAATCAAAAAAAAAATTCTGCTTATGTCACTTTAGAGGTGGATCAAAGGATGTGACAGAAAGGAAGAAGGGGTAAAGAAAACAAAATTTACGAAAATGATTCGCAAGAAAAAACTGTCAAAAAAACTATTAATTTGAATAGAAAAGTGTACCTGTTTGTTGTTGATGTCTATCATGTTCTGTTTGGATTCAGAATAAATGCGAGTGTCCGTGCCACTGTCCAGGGAAGAGTCCTTAGAACCATCCGATTCCATGGGCCGTTCTGGAAAGTTATATTAGAGAATGGGTATATTTTTATATTTTTCTTCTTCATATGGCAGAGGATTCATTAGATAGTGGAGGTCAGTGGGATACTGAGGTTATTCAGCAAGTCGATGGCATTGGGAAACTCTTGGTTCAGCACCGATGCACCTCCGGGAAACTGATGAAGAGGACATTCTTCTACAATGTGTTCTGTTGTATGAATAATATGTCCATATTCACACAATTCAGAATCTTTTAGGTCCCATTTGAGCATTATATATGCACAACGACAGTGACTGCACCGGATACGGTTTAGTGATGTTCTCGTCTTCCGAGGGAGAGAGAACCGTGGCAGTTTAATAATTGGGTTCACAACAAGGTGCTTGTTTTTCACGTCTCTTCGGGAGAGTGATGTGACTGATGCAGACTTTTAAATGTGAATAATGCGCAAGAGTCCCAACTGCTCGGAACCAGTAGGACTATGGCATCTCCAATTAGGGTAAGTTGTGAGACTGAAGGTAGGGGTGAGGGGAAGGAAAAGGAAAAGAGGAAGTCCCATTAATGTTCTAGTAACTGCTTTCCTTCTGATAATCGTAGAGTTGTATAGTTACATATCTGAATAAATCAATTGTTAGTCTCTAGTTCTTTAAAGCATGAGTCCTTCACGCAGGTAAATACACTAACATCATTGATAATTAGACATCATCTATAATGTAATTGAGTGTCCAGATAACGTAAAGTAAAGTACTATCTACCTGGCTCCATGTAGTAGTCAGCCCGGTAGTCATTTTTCTCCGCCCGGACGGCCCACTTGCCCCGCACCACTGCCTGTGGCGGGCTAGGGGCCCCGAGGGTGCTAGCCTCGCCCCCGATGGTCTTCTGCGCCCACGGCGGGAGCCGCCCCAGACTGCAAAGGTTAAAAAACAACATTAGTTTTTAAAAAAAAAACAACGCGGAAAAGCTGCGCAAGTTATCTAAATCTGCCGTCTTCTGATCATCGATGATATAACCCTCCTGCCATTTTTCTGCTGTCGATATTCAGATTTTAATGCGTAAAGCTACTGTAGTCACTCCTAACCAGTGATAGTGATAGTGCCACTAAAGGAAACCATTTTAAACACCATTATTAAAAAGCAGTGACATTTGTGACTATATGAACTCGCATGGACATCATCACTACACTACATCTCTTCACGTTGTTTGCTTGCTAGATTGCGTATAATCTAAGCATATATTGTTTGATATAAGAAAATTTGTACTTACAATATTATACATTCATCAAGATTCATTGGTATACGTAATAATACAAAAATAAAAGTGGATTCAAACTAAGTATCTTTTCATTTAATTCTAAAATATTCCTTTACCGCAGTAAGAATTTAAACATGAACTATTTCACTACGCACGGAAGCTAACGCAGTTGTCACACGGAACGCACCGAGGCACCTGACTCTAGCGTTAATTCAGCAGAATTGCAAAAAAGAAAAGAAATCTACTACTGAGGTCTGTTAAAACTAGGCGTTTATTTTATTGATGGCTCTTTGAAACCAACAAACTATTTTTTAGGTTGTGAAGACATATGCAATTAGAATTTTCAGATAACTTACTCGAGCGGCGGAATTGCCACCTTGGAGGGCGTGTCCCTGGTGGCCAGCACCAGGGGATCCTCGGCAATGGAGGGGCCCAGGGTGATGGGGGAACCGGCCCGGTCACTCTCGCTGTCCAGGGCTACTCCGTTTGAACTGGGGGGCCTCCTGTGAAACAACATTCAATATTTTTATTCACTTATAAAAACATATAGTTATTGGGAGTATGCATTAATTTGTGCGGTTTTCTAAGAGAGGGCGTTACTAGTACTATTTCGCGTCGTGTTCATCCGTGACTATATTCATTTGAAAGCTACTGTCATTGCGCATCTTTTTCATTATATGTCATTTGGTTGAAGCGTAAACAACAATTTTTTCTATTCATTTGAAAATGTCGAACTTTGTGCCAGATAAAGTGTTTTTCTTTTCGGAGTTCTGCTTCATTACTTTAACATGAAGAAAGGTGCCACCGAAAGTCATCGTATTTTAGTGAAGGTTTATGGTGACCATGCTCTAACTGATCGAACGTGCCAGAAGTGATTTGCACGGTTTAAAAGTGGCAATTTCGACTTAAAAGATGAAGAACGACCCGGACAGCCAAAAAAGTTTGAAGATGAAGAATTGGAGGCATTGCTCAATGAAGATGCGTGCCAAACGCAAGAGGAACTTGCAAAATCATTGGGAATTGATCAAGCAACCATTTCCAGACATTTAAAAGCATTTGGATTCATCCAAAAGCTTGGAAATTGGGTGCCGTATGAATTGAAGCCAAAAGACGTCGAACGCCGATTCTGCATGTCGGAAATGTTGCTTGAACACCACAAAAAGAAATCATTTTTGCATCGGATTGTCACTGGTGATGAAAAATGGATTCATTACGATAACCCCAAGCGCAAGAAATCGTATGTGAAGCCCGGCCAACCATCAGCATCCACGGCAAAGCCGTATATCCATGGCGCCAAGGTAATGAATGCTCTGTATTTGGTGGGATCACAAGGGTGTGTTGTATTATGAACTGTTGAAATCGGGTCAGACAATCAAAGGGGACCTCTACCGAACACAATTGATTCGTTTGAAGAGAGCGATCGCGGAAAAACGACCAGAATATGCGACTAGACACGAATCCATAATTCTTCATCATGACAACGCTCGGCCACATGTTGCAAGACCGGTTAAAAACTATTTGGAAAACAGTGGGTGGGAAGTTCTACCTCACCCGCCTTATAGCCCAGACATGGCCCCTTCTGATTACTACTTGTTCAGATCAATGCAGAATGCCCTCACCGGAATACGCTTCACTTCGGAACAGGTTATCAAAAATTGGCTCGATTCGTTCTTGGCCGCCAAGCCGGAGAAGTTCTTTAGGGATGGAATCCACAAACTGCCAGAAAGATGGACAAATGTCGTAGCTTCCCATGGACAATACTTTGAACATTGAATGTATAACCATTTTTTCATAATAAAGCCTTAATTTTCGAAAAAAAAAACGCACAAATTAATGCATACTCCCAATATATACAACACATACGACTGTGTGTATATGTATACATTTTCGATAGTAATGTCCTTGCGAAAATTCACTGAGAAACAGCCTTTTGTCCTGCTTCTTGTTATTAGCGAGAAAGGGACAACAAGTGTTATAGATTGATCATATTTGGAAATTCTAAAAGAATTTTCATTTCTCAAGTCGAATAACAAGTTTGAAATGTGCTGTATGCAAGCAATTCATCCGTGACTATTGAGTTCAACATTTTCTGTGATATCTATACTGCCATGGTAAGTAAAAACACAGTAATTACCGTGGGAGTCATTCTCCGGAATGAAGGGTCGAGTTTTGTTTAACCTTTCAGCACATTTACAATTGGCCTAATATACTGATTTTTTAAGCATAAAAAAGTTTGTAAAAATTGGGCAATTTCATTGGAAAATATTTCACAAATAAATCGGCGGTTGTGAAATTTCTGGGAAACTTTTATTGTAGAGTGGGGAATGCTGGTGAATGAATGTAACACTTTGTGTAATACTGACCTTCCCTGCCTTATGGCCTGCTGGGCCAGCCTTGCCCTCATGGTTACCACCATGTCGTGGGGGACCCTCCACACGAAGATACAGCCGTCTCCGGAGGCGGAGATGAGATGCTGACAATCCGCCGTGAACCTGAATGAAATAACTCACAGTCAAATAAAGCAACGATAATAATATACTAGCAGTAGTACAGGTTAGTGGCCAAATGGCGGAAAATCATGGGTTGTGGGTTCAATCGCAAGTAAGCTCAATTTTTCCTCACTCATCAAACATTTTGAAATATTGAATTTCTTTCTTGAACAGATTATCAATTTTATTAGCCTGTCTGAGGCCTAAAAGTAAAATGCTTAGTAGCCGAGTAGACAAATCCATTGGATTCTCCCCAAGGCGTCGCGGATTCAAGTAAGTCCTCCATCATTTTCCTTTCCCCTTATAATGATGGTAGGAGGAATATGTCGCCTTAAGTTTTATTTTTTATATTAAAGCATATTTCAAAGCTTCTTAGTTTATGATTGAAATGACATTTTTAACTCGATGGAAAAAGTGGTGTAAATTTTACGGAGAACATCAATAGCACGAATATGATAAATAAAGTATTCTATATATATAAAAATCAATGTAAGTTTGTTTGTTTGTCCTCGATGTTCTCGAAAATTACTCTACCGGTTTCGCTGAAAATAGCACAGTTTGTTTTTATTAGTGCCGGGAAGGTTTAGAAAGTAGTTTGAATGAAATCCAATATGTAAAACTGTTACTATAACGTTTTAAAATTAGTATGAAAAACATTGAACCCGCCATGTTTTATTTAGGTTAGCCCATAGATATAACACTCTGGTTAGCTACAGATTGCGTATTCAAAAGAAGGTTTTTTTGGGTAGAATATTTTCAAAGTGGAAAACACGAGTAGGTACCTACTTAAGAACTTTTTAGATATATTTTGAAAAAATAAACTTTTGGAATGAAATAACATATTCAAATGAATGTTTCTTTATTTGGAGTTACTTTCGCTGTCAATTAAATTATGGCACCCTAACGACAAGCAAGAATTCACAACTTCATAACTTTATTCAACACATCATAGTTGAAAATAAAAATCTGTAAATCGGTAAACGGATAAAACAACATAATAAAAGACTAGTTTAGGTTAGGTTAGGTTAGGTTAGGTTAGGTTAGGTTAGGTTGTTTATTTGCTATTTTTCTCCAATTTTCTTCCATGTCCTGTTTTGTCATGGAACTTCTATAATCATACCTCAGTCCGGTGACCAGCTCCGAGTGTCCGTACATGGTGGCCATGCACTCCCCGGAGTAGTAGTCATAGACGCTCAGGGACTTGTTGGTGCAAGAGGTGGCCACGTAGATGCCGCTGCGATCCAACACCACCTGCCAAATATACATTGCATTAGTCAGAGTCGGGATAACACCCAAACAACCACCTCTGCTCTGGTACACCAAAACACCTGAAAAACACTTGACTCTGTGCAGAAAGGAGCAGTCCATTCGATAGATTTCCCTACCTTAATAAAGAGATCATAATGCCTCGCAGAAATGCGTGCCCAACGTTTGTACACGGTTGAAATTTGTCACATGAGAACAGGTCATGTTACTTCTATGATTCGTTCCTGTGTTCAACAGCTCGGCTGTGGAATGATTTACCGGCCCCTGTATTTCCTCTCTCCTACAACACGGGTCTGTTCAGATAACCCAGGTTCATTCCTTTTTTCCTCAAATAGATCTAACAACCAATTGAAGTATCTCAACGCCGTCATCATTTGAAGAATTTAGAGTCCATAGTTTGCATGTAATTTTCAATCTGTGTTCAGATGTTCAGCAATACATTTTAAGCACATGGACACACTTTCAGTTCCTTTCAAGCATCGTCTCAAGAAGTCATTATGAAGAAATCACAATCCCAGGATGTTACCTTGATGAGGCTCCCCTCGTCGCCCAGGCTGGCTCGGAAGGTCTTGGTGTGGCGGCCGGAGCGCGTGTTGTACACGCGGACAGCACGGTCCTGACAAGCGGCCAGCACGTGGCGCCCGCCTGCATCCACCTCCATGTCGTACAGGGTGCTACGTGCGGAGCAGTTGTGGCCGCGCACGAACTGGCCGGGACCGCCGCCCGGAGACTGGAAGCAAAACAAACGAATTTTATTATAAATATTGTTTATTACAGGTAAAGAGAAGATTCATCGTTCCTCCCTATACCATTGGGACTCTCCAAAATATTAGTTCACTTCTCCATCTTTTAAAAAACTTTCGACACAACATTCTTAAGGATGGCGTAGCCCGAGAGTTCCCTGTAGGGGAGGAGAATTGGAATAGTAGAAGAAGAGGTATACTTGAATGTTAATGAAATAAAATGTATTTGTGCATGCCAGGATTCGAACTATTGTCTTCCAAATTCGTAATTGAGGATCTTAACTGCTTTGACTACGGAGGTCATCCCTGTGCGTGAGGGGAGTTGGAACAAGGACAAGGAGGTATAGATCATGAATGTGGTTGAAACATGGAGTGTATGCCAGGACATTTGAATTATGGTTATTCAGTTAGTGACTTCACCTCTTGCAGTGTCCGGAAAAGAATGGTCTTGTCTGCACCACAAGAAACCATCTGCAGACTGTTTTCACTGGTGAGGAATCTGACAGCGGTGATGGAGGAAGAGTGGTCATCCAGGGTCTGCATGAAGTTGTAGTCCTGTAAAAGTAAAAGTTACACAATATAAGCAACTGTTTCTTTTCATTTCATGTGGTGCCCTCTCCCATCAGAGCTCGACTATCATCAAGATCAACTGTCAACTGGTTTCGGAAGCACCACAACAAAAGAGTTATGTATTGGAGTGTGAAGCTACCATAGATAATAAAAACAATGGGAAATATGGCATGGAAGAATCCCGTCTGTCACCGACCTATAACCAAATGCACGGACTGCCAAAGCGGCAGACTCAATATTTATTTATTTTTATACTACTTGGTATACCCAGCTTCACTCAGGACAACATTCGAGAGTGTTTTGTAATGTTCCACAATGATGTTCCTGATTCCCTATTCCCGAACATTCCATAATGTTCCGGGATGTTCTGGAATGTTGTGGAATGCTCTCGAATACTTTTTTTATAATATATATTGATTACAATTAAGATTATAGAACCTTTTAGAACTTTCCAGAACCTTCTAGACTCATCAACATTCTCCGCCACTCCTTCCAGAACTTTCTACAGCTTTATCAAACCTTCTAGAACTTTCCGGTAGACTGTTCTTGAAATTTCTAGAGGGCGAAACTTCCAGCCCTTATATCTTCAAAAGCACACCCTTTAGGTAAAAATGGAAACCCTCATCCTGGAGGGGGGATAGAGATCTACCACACCATATAACTTCCTTGATCATACCCACACTCGTTTCTGAGTTTTTGCGGGCCGCACATTTTTTTGGACTTTCTTTTATAATATATATTGATTAACGGACCATTGCCAATTACACAAAACACACAGCATGAAATGAGATAAACAAGAGCTACAAAAAAAGAACAGAACACACATAATACATAAAGGAAGCAATAACAAAAATAGGCCAAAAGTATACATGTGGGAGAACATTCAAGTCAAAGCCTGAACAAGGTTTTGGCAGAGTCCATGATGTTAATAATAATAATAATGTTTTTATTTAATTTCTAATACAATTACAAACATGTTATATTTAATACGTAAGAGAAATTACAGGTACTTATTTAATATTTGTAAAACAATGAAGAAATATACTAAAAATAAAAAAAAAAATAAATTCAGAGATATTTAAATAAATTCAGGCAGTGGTGAAGATCGCGTCAATGAGAAGAGAATCTTTCAAGAATCAATACAATTTCCCTTTTGAATCTTTCCTCACTGACGCAAAATATGTCGATATCCTGTGAGATTTTGTTCAGGAGCAATATACTCCTCCCCACCGGGAGAACCATTGGCAGGTTGGTTCTACAGGTAGGAAGATAGAATAATCTATGACGACGGTGTCTTAGATAGTCATCAGGAACATAAAGACTTATGCGTTCCAAAATAGCTGAATTCTCTATGGAGCCTCGCAGTAGTCTAAAAAAGTGGGTAGCGGCATACCCCTCTCTTCTGAGCTGCAGGGAGTGAAATCCAAGCATGCCCAGAAGAAAGTTAGTTGGATAAAGCCACGGATAGAGTCCGTACTCCCTCATGTAAAGAAATCTCAAAAACTTTTTCTGAACCCTCTCTAACATGAGGGAGCACCCCGTCTCGTGAGGATTCCAAATAGCCGACCCACTCTCCAGCCTACTACGGACTAAAGAGAAGTATAATATTCTAAGAGTACGAGTATCCCGAAAAACCCTCACGGTCCGAATGACAAATCCTAACATTTTTAATGCAGATTGACATACCCCTTCGATATGAACACGAAACGTAAGTTTACTTTCATACACGATTCCAAGATCCTTTATAGTAGAAACACGTTTGAGATTATGACTGAGCATAGTATATCTGTGGTAGGTGAGACTAAATGCTCTGTTGAAAGACAGGACTACGCATTTTGAGATATTGAAATAAAGCTGATTTCGTAGGCTCCATTCAGAGATGTTATCAATGTCAGCTTGAAGATGTAGGCAATCTAAAATATTTCTAATTAGTAGAAATAATTTGAGATCGTCAGCGAAAAGGAGAAAGCGAGAAAAACGGATGACTTTTGCAATGTCATTAATGAAAATAGAGAAGAGAAGAGGCCCTAGGATTGACCCTTGGGGGACCCCAGAAAAAACAAGAAAATCAGCGGATTGAAAAATTCCGTGTGTGACAAATTGCTTCCGGTTTTTGAGATAACTTCTAAAAAACTTTAGCATACGTAGGGAGAAACCCATTTGGGCAAGTTTTGTTAGTAAGATATCGTGATTCACGGTATCAAAGGCTTTGGAGAAATCATTATACGAACAGTCTACTTGGTATCCACTATCTAGGGACCTAGCAACATAGTCAGTGAAAACCATCAGATTGGTTTCCGTAGATCTTCCTTTTCTGAAACCATGCTGTTCGGGGATAATATATGCGTCTATTTGAGGTACAATGAATTTATGGATTAGTTTTTAAAATAGTTTAGCAGGAGCTGAAAGTATGGCAACAGGTCTATAATTCTCGATTGACTTTTTGGAACCATTTTTAAAAATAGGACATATTTTTGAAATTTTCCATAATTCTGGAAAAGTGGAGGTACTAATAGCTAGATTAAATATAAAAGTTAAAGGTGCTTTGAGGAATTCAGCGCACCCTTTAATAAAGAATACGGGAACGAAGTCGGGGCCGATAGAGTGCGAGTTCTTCATGTGTCTTATGGCATTCATAACATCAGATTCCGTAAATATACATAAGTCAACGTTAGAGGCTCCTCTGGTATTAAATGCGGCAGCATTATTAATATCTAGAAGTGGAGGATCTCTACTGTAGACAGATTGAAAATGATCAGCAAACGCGTTTGCCACACCCGAGCCATGAAATTCCTGATCACCTTTCATCATGGTATCTTCAAGACCACCATCCTTCCGAAGGGTTTTTATGTAATGCCAGAACATCTTGGGATCGTGCATGATGTTACCTTCGATTTCAGACACGTAAGCTCGATAGGCCACTCGAACCTCGCGCCTAACTAATGCCCGGTAAAAACTAAAAAGATCGTATTCACTCTGAAGTCCTCCTGCCTTCCAACGCTTGTGAAGGGCATGCTTGATCTCTATATTCGAAATGACTTCTCTCGAAAACCACTTCGGATATTTGCGACCACCACTGCCTGCATTTTTTTTGGGAAAACATGAATCAAATACATCGTAAATACAAGTGTAGAAATATTGCGCCGCCTCATCCACTGTAGCAAATGTGAAGAGGTTTTGCCAGTCCACCCGGCTCATTGAATCGTACAAGCCGGTGAGATCACCTTTGTTGAAATTCCACCCCCTTGAGATTTTATTTACAAGGGTGGGGGCTCTATTACTTTTTAAGGGCGATCTGATCAAACTGGACTGGAATTCAATGGCCGGATGATAGCTATCCTCTAGCAACAGTGGAAAAAGACAACGTCTCACCTCAAGAATGGCATTACACAGAACAAAGTCAAGGATTCTGGAATTGGAATTTTGAATATTATTACACTGTGAAAGACCGAAGACTGCGCATAGGTATTCAAAGTCGGATTCCACCTTAGGGGCGTCCCGAGCGGAATGCAAATATAGTAATATAAGTTGGATATAAATTATACTAAATATTCTTCCACGTTTATTTTCGTAAAGCCTGGCAAAAACCATTTAGACTAGTACCAAAAATGTAAGGTCCTGGCTTGAGTTAACAAAAAAGTCTCGATATTCTGGACAGTGGAAAATGGTACACAGTGTTGAGTAGTGTTGATTGAGGAAAAGCTATGCATTGTTTCCGAGTCTACGGCAAGGAATGTTGAACAGGATGAGTTGCAACAAAGAAGGTGAGTGAATAATACAATGAATAATTTTGAAAATTCAAATAAGATCAAAGTCTTTCTACGATTGGTCTGTGGTCTGTAAGTAGAAATAAATGTGGAGAATCAAAAAATCTAATTGTCTTATGAATGAAATCTTTTGATGTGGGAATCTTATAGGTAAGCTTTCTGTATTATGCATATATTACCTCATCCACGTGAAACACGTGAATCAGGCGGTCCCGAGAGGCGGACGCGAGCAGCCGTTTGCCGTTGCCCTCGCAGTACTCGAGGCAGAGCACCTCGGCGTTATGCGCCTCAAGGCGGCACATCTCGCGCATGGTGTTCAGGTCGTGGATGCGCACGTTGCCGGCGCGGTCGCCAGACGCCAAGTGCGTGCCGTCGCACGATACCCGTATGCACCTGGGGAAAAAAAAAACATACATATTGGTATTAAGCAAGACTGTGTAATGTTGCCGTGATATTCAATCTGTACATCGATAATTGTATGCAAGAATTGAAATGTGCGGGCTTGGACACAAAATCGAACAATTTGAAATTATGTTGCCTGTTGTATGCTGACGATGCGGTGCTGATTTCTAATAGTATGGAAGATCTACGGTATCTCGTGTCTAGGATGATCCTAGTTTATGTGCAGCTTGAGTTAATGATGAATGTAAGTAAGTCTAAAATCATGGTGTTTGAAAGAGAGAGTACGAAAACAGTGTGCAATATAGATGTGAATGATGAATACTTAGAGCAAGTTGTTAAGTTTGTGTATTTAGGAATATGTTAGTGGAGATGGAAAGGCTGATAAGGATGTTAGGGATAAATGCAGGAAACTCCATTAATGGAGGACTGAACGCCGTTGGTACTAATAAAAAAATTACCCAAAGAAGCAAAACTAACATTCCACAATGGAGTGCTGATACCAACCCTAATGTATGACAGTGTAGCGTGAAACTGGCAAAGGAAGAATGAAAGTAGACTGAACACTGTAGAAATGAGGTTGCCAAACCATGAATGACCATGTTTAAAATGTGGAGATTCGAAAAGTGCACAAGGCGCCTTAAGATTAGGGACGCTTCAACAGTTAGAGCATGTAGACCGGATGAACGAAGAAAAGAGTGCAACGAGATGCCAACGCGATAGAAGAGTAACAAAGTTTTATGATTCTTGAGGCGGGAAAGGTCTTGATTTTTTTTTCCATAAATTCATTCTCTTTAACCCGCCTCAAGAATCATAAAATTTCAAACTGAAAACCGTTAGTTTTCTTCCCACGTGCCCGAGTAAACCAACCGGGGAAGCCGATTGAGAATTAAATGTTCCCTGGCACTGTACACAAAATTTTTAAAATCCTGTGTAGAAGGAAGACAAACTAGGCCTGCTTCTTCTGCTAATGATTATGATGTGAAAATAAATGATAAAAAAAATCGGAGGCGCCTGAGGAAAACATGGCACAATCGAGTAAATCAAATACGTGAGTCGGCTCATGTCAAGAGTCAGAATAACAGAAGAGTATGTATGAGATGATCTAATGGAAATGAAGAAAGTAGTGTATGCCGAAACAGTTGTGTGGCAGTTCATCCTCTCCGCCTACCCCTGTGGCGAAACAGTGTGATGGTTAGTTATGTGAAAAAAGAGGAGAGACAGGGTCCGCATTGTGTATTGGCCTGTTACTTAATTATTCACATAAGTAAATATTTTGAATGGTGCAAAGAATAATTACCTGACTCCATTTTTCCCATCGTATGACACGGGTTTGTCCTTTTCTCCAGCAGAAGAGAGGTCAACATCCCTCAGGTAGGTGAGTTCGGGATCCATGTAGAGTACTCTTTGTAGTTCCTGCATAATAAAGTTTATATAGTTGTTAGACCATAATATGGACCCATTTATCATAAATGGAATACATAACTAGGGAGGTTGAATGCAGCAAGAAAGGAAAATTCTTCTCACACAAGAGAAAGTCTTAGGGTAGATCCTCAGTAATTATTGAAATTAATAGATTGCCTTTTTGCATACAGTCACGAGATGGGGAAGAGGAAAGTGTGGAAGTACAGCTATTCAGATCTGGTCACTGCGGTGTAAGGCAATGGGTCGAGAGAAACCGACTGGAGAGGTCAAAGGGTCTCCCTGTCCGGCCTATCCCCATCCTGCCCGCCAGGCATTTGATGGGTAGACGCATCCGCCACAAAGACCCGGACAATCCTCACCCCATGGACCCGGGCACCCCTGCTAAGTCACCGAACGTAGTGTACCACTTGGGGTGACCTATGGCAGAGGTGTTGGTTATCCATTATATTTTCAAACTTCCTCACCTTCTCGGTGCCATGTTTTTTGTACATACAGAGGGATTGACAAAAACCCACATTCATTGGGCGAAGCCCAAAAAAAGCCGCCCGCGTGATATTATTATGACATCTTAGTAAACATTCATTCGATATTGTCAATTTATTTGTATGTACGTTTGACATTTAAGAATGCCAATCCATAGACAATATCCGCTAGTGTTGCTATCGTAAGATGATTTCTCATTTATTTCATTGTCAATATTGAATTGGCTATCGACACACCTGGAGTGAAACTGGCTCGACATAAAATCGTGGTCAGTTAAGCCTATCGATCCGATATTCTTAAGTTATCAATCTGACCCTACTGGGGCCCCAAATTATAAGTGACTAACAATTTGTACAGGGTAAAGAGTTGTGTTCTAATTATAGTATCTGCAGGTTTTCTACAGTGCATCTCCATCTTATAAAAGACTACATAATTTAACTCTGATTGTAATATAGCCCCCGTGTGTGAGCTGGTAACTAAAGGCTACATTGAATATATCAACGGAAGGCAAGGAATGTTAGGGAGATGTTTTCCATTGAAGGAATGCAACATGATAACAAATTGGACAAATAATAGTAATCCAATAAACTTCCTAAGCTGACAGGTTCATGGTACGCCAATCAAAATATGTAGATATCATATATCAAACCTTATAATCTGACGTTCTCGGGCATGAGCATTAATGGATGGATTAGACGAAGATAAAGTAAGATATCGGTACTCTACTAATAGTTTAGGTTAGAAACAATCAGTAAGAGTGATACTCACGTCGCTGTAGATATTAGCGCTCCGCTTGTCGGTGGGCAGAGTCCACACCCGCACGGTGTCGTCGCTGGAGCAGGTGAGGAAGGAGCCCGAGGGCAGTGGCAGCGCGGGGTCACCCGGCTCCCCGTTACTCTCAGGGGGCACCTCCACACCCCAGATGCAGGCCGAGTGGTAGAGAGAGGAATGAGACTTGCCAACCTGGAAGATAGCATACAATATTATAGCACACACTAGTCGTTAACTGGAAAAAATCACGAGATGTAACTTGACTTGTAGACTTTTTAAAATGGCCTGCAAAAGTTAGCAACATAAAATATTATAATCTAGGTAGGTACCTGCTAATTCACGCTCGTACGGACTGACATACCCGCAAAGGAAATTATCTTGAATAATAAATACTAAGTTACAGCAACATTCTGGAAAACAAATTCTTCATTATTAATTGAAGAATTCATTCAAATCCCTAACGTAATTAAAAAAAATAAATGAAAAGCTCTAAACCCGGAAATTTATTGTACAAACCTTTTAACCATGCGCAACAAGTTGATGAGTACACAACATATGTATTGGATACTAGCGTAGCCTCGTGTACGAAAGGCCTAAGGGTGATGATCTCTTTGATGGAGTATCTTTCCACTATTACATGATATTTTAAAGTTGTTGTTCAGCAATTAAAACACATTCATCCGCTCTAAATCTTTATGTAAAAACAAGGATATGGAAGCCCTCGGAATGTTAATCTATAAGAATCACTTCAAGTAATGCCATCATTAAAAACAAAAACTGTATCAACACCGATTACAGTTAACGCAGACATCTCTAGCTAGACAGGACGGTCATCTTGGACTCTTCCCCCGCATGTAAAGTAAAGTAAATAATCCGTGTGTAACCAGGAAGCAAATAAAGTGCCTTATGAAGTCATGCAGTGTTTTCTTGCTCCGTTAAAAAATTGCATTTTGTATTTTATAATGGTCTCTCTTACCCTCTTGATGTCCCTCACGTCCCACACGTAGAGACTGTGATCGTTGTACACCACCGTCAGCCGCTGGTGGTTCTCGTCGTAGGTCAGGGCGATGGCATCCGGGTACTTGGCGTTGGCGGGGTGGCTGAACATGTGGCTGAAACATTACAAAGACAGAATGTTACATATGTTATAAAGTGAAATACATAGCGACAAATAAGGTGCCAGTAATGTCATTTATGTAAACAATAACAACCATCCGATAAGCAATATAACGCACAATTTAAGAGCATCGACATTCTTCACAATACCCTTTCAAAATATCGAACTGAAGTAATGTGTACAACCACAAATTCATGTATGAGTATAAAATGTATCGAGAGCACCTCCTCTCCCGATCCTATCGCCCTGTTCCCTTCCCCCTTGCTTTTTGTTTTGGTTTTTCTCTTATTAGCTTCATAAATAAAACACCTGTATATAACCAATGTTAACACTACAAACTTGGTTGGCTTACCTATTGTTTAACTTCCTTTGTATATATATATATTTGTATTAAAAGCTGTTTGTTTCTTACAAAATAAATAACCACACCTGTCCATGTGATGATGAATCCCAGCAAAATGTTCACCACCTCCTGATGTCTTTTCCCCTTTTTAGCATAGACAGATTTAAACTAAATGCAGAATGCAGACGGCACGATCGGATATTGAACGATGTCGGTATGGTGATAGTGGACTTCATAACCAAACGGCAATCAAAATAATCAACGGTTCACCACCAAATTAGTCTAAAGCAAAGCATTGTACTTAACAAGCAAAGCGTATCACTTAAGAATAATACAAAAAAAATCTATTTCATTGGCTCATCTAGGGCCGAGGAGTCTAAAGGTCTTATATGCATTGGTGACATCCGTTTTCTTTCAAATCAGTACAGATCACACTTCTTAGGATCTGTTTAGCGGGTCCAAAGATAATAATCGACCTCACAACTACCAGACCTGCAGGGCCCATAAGTTCATGTTTTCCATGTTATTTTACCTGATATTGAGCCCCTGGCTGACGTCCACACCCAGATAGTGTGTCCGGGGCAGGGTGGTCACGAACTGCAGTGTGGAGGGGCTGAAGCAGCGCACTATGCCGTCTGCGCAGCCCACAAAGATGTAATTCGTGCCCAGGGACATACAATTCGCCGACGGGGTCTGGAATGCACAAACAATATGTTTTAGAAAGGGAAAGACAGAGTCAGAGCTACCGGAAATCCAAGAACACTCTCATCCAGACTGTCGCCGAGTGGCACAGCGCACTCCTACAACATCAAAAATGTAAAACAAGTACTAAATGTACATGCCTATTAATTTTTTTTTTTCAGTTTTATATTATCATGTTTATATGTATGTACATATATATTTTCTTAATTTATTTGTATGTTATGTTATGTTATTTCTTTCTTTTTACATTACTCTTATGTATATTCTTTTTATGTAGCAGACCGAGTAAAGTATTTTCGATCTGCCTACCCCTGCCAGGAAACAGCTTGATGGTAGGATAGTTAGTTAGAGGGATATTAACCTTCCTGTTGCCAATGGGGAAAATCAAAATCTCGGAAATTACTATCCTCCACATATCAGCTTAAATAGTAAATTTGTCGATTGTAATGGTTTTTCTTTTGTATTCCTCTACAAAACCTATAAACATAGTCTTATAATGATAACACGCGTGGGGTAATGGTAACGCAATGGTAACACATGGTAACACAAGTTTTATTTTGCATCTTGGCACGTCAAAGATTTAATCCGTAAAATTGTGACAATCAATAATAATTGACTCACCCTCAGTTCCACCCACTTATCCAGAAGGCGCCGGTTGTTAAACTCGCAGAGCAGGCCCGAGCGCGTGATGGCGTACGTGCTGTCGGCGCACGCCCCGCGCCCACACGCCACGTCGCAGAAGTCATTGTTGCGCTGCTCGCCCAGGATGGCCGAGCGGCCCATCAGTGGGACGGGCTCCTTGTACTGCAAAAGAAAAATATTTTATTAGAAATGAATCTGGGTCATTACCGTCGTACAGAATTTATTGGTTCCACGACAAAACAGAACAGTGACAAAACAAAAACATTGAAGAAAAGTGAAGAAAAAACTAAACTAACCTAACCATACCATAGAATAAAGAATACACACTAGAAGTGCCTTCCACATAGATTCAAAAGGAAAAAAATTAAAATATACCAAATACAGCGCTCTATCTCTCTTACACTGCCTGCATTGTATAGTGCCATTCCATTTGATCGAAATGAAATGTTGGTGAAACAATATTTTTGTATTACAAATTTAAGGCCCGAATCACAAAATCAATTGGATCACGAAACACGCCCATATCACATTTCTCGTGTCCTTCTTTATTCTATGAACCTAACCTATTTTTTATGATCTTCTTCTTGAGTCGTCGCCTAATTACCGAGAATTGTAACTTCCACTCCAATCACCCCGATGAACCAGAATCCTATAATCTAACAATCCTGCATTGCATGGAGAGTCACGGATACCGATGTTACAGTCCAACGCATCAGTGATCTTCCTCTGCTTCTCCTGCCTTCCACTTTGCCAGTGACCATGAGTTCCTCCAGATTCGAGTTCTCAGTTTGGTAAGCAACGTATCCAAAGTGTCTTAGGAAACATTGCACGCAGACAGTTGATAGCCTATTTTGGATACCTAGCTGTTTCAGAATAGATTATACTGATGTACCTACTGGATTCCACTCCTACCAGTTTCCTGCTATATCAACTGCCCGGAGGTAGTGGAACTCTGGAAGTGACAGAGCAAACAGAGAAGGGAAATTGTTGGGGAGTACCTAGCTATTCAGATGTGGTCATTAAACATAGCTAACGCTAACTAACTAACCAAAAAAACTCTATATTGGCTTACACTTCTTGCTTCATTCACATTCAAACAACATATCATACATTCTCTTCTGTTATTCCGACTTCTGACATGGCCCGACTCAAGTATTTAATTCACTTGATCGTGCCATGTCTTCCTCGGATGTCCCGGGCTTTTTCTTCCATTTGCATTTGCGTCATATATTCTCCTTACACTCCTTTCTTCGTTCATTCGCTCTACATGCCCGAACCATCTGAGCGTCCCTTTCTTAATCTTACTCATTACGCTTACATCAGCCTTGCATTCTTTACGAATCTCAACATTTTTCAAACAATCGCGTTCACCTTAGAGATCTCATTTCTACAGCATTTAGTCTACTTTCATCCTTCCTCTGCCAGTTCCATGCCTCACTGCCATACACCATTGTGGTATCACCACTCCATTGTGGACTGTTAGCGTCGCTTCTTTAGACAAATTTTTGTTAGCACCGTTAGGCTGAAGCCATTTCAAATAATGGTTAGATTCTGAACGATAGTGTCTCACCGGGGCGGTACTGAGAGATTACTCGAGTACTACACAATCTTCATCCTTCCCCAGTGTGTTACGTACGAGTATATTTAAAATTTAATCAAGTGCATTTGCATTAAGAAACCACTGGGTATACAGACAGAAGCAATCAAAATTAAACTTTTCAAATTCCCATTCTACCATCTTTTTCATTTCCCCTTCCGTGTCACATTATGTCACAATAATAATAATTTCCACTTATCACGGCATGGTTTCTGTCATAAAAATAATAAATTCATGATACAGCCTTACTTTGCATCGTAAAGCAGCCAGTACTAAAGCAGCGGGTAACGACGTGACAGCCAATCAATTTTCGAAATCATATTTATGGCAATAATAACTCCGCTTTTTCTACTAGAAATAGTTAGGCAAAAAGTCGTAAAATTTAAAGCAGTTTCTCAAACGAAATATTTATGTTTATAAGACTAAGAAAAATTAAATTTGGTAGAATTTTATTTGATTACATCTTTTTGAGAGAAAACAACACTCGGAGACTCAATTTAGATATGCTGAGTCTGTTCTACAGGCATTACAATGGAGCCTGCTCGAAGGAACTAGCAGCATTGATCCCCAGTGCACCGGTGCACGTACGTGAAACTCGACAGACATGAGCAGAACACCCGTTCACAGTTGATATCGGCTTCAGAAGAACGGGTCCATTCTCCGACTCATTTTTGTGTGAGGTATATGGAACGAGCTACCGGGTCTGTTTTTCCTCCTCCATATAATCAGGGGCCTCTTCAAGACCCACAATAATGAATCACTTCCTACAGCCCCACCTTGACCCGCCTAACAATGCTGCCTAGCCGAATGGTGATATAGTTCCTCTGTCTTTACACCGTGCAGACAGGAGCGATCTTGTGAGGTGAAACATAAAAAAAAAAAATTTAAAAAACTTATTCGTAGTGGGTGAAGAAAATAATAGATTAATAAGTATCGCAATGGTTTTTGGCAAAGACCTTTCTTAAGCCGATCTTAAACGCACATCACACTAACTCAAAGACCTTTCTTAAGCCAATTAAACGCACATCACACTAACTCAAAGACCTTTCTTAAGCCTATTGAACGCACATCGCAATAGCCTAAAGTCTTTTCTACAAGTATTTTTAAATCCACATAGCGCAAATGGAAAGGCCTTTCTCAAGCCTGACAATACACACAGGATTGTCAACTGCTCTAACCACCACACAACAGAGGTTGCTATATCTAGTGGAATGTGAATTTTCCAATAGCTATAAAAACAGTAAATACGTTTCATAATTTCTTATAGTGAATAAAAAATCTTAATTGATCAATTAATAATAACTTGTTTGGAATACATTTTTTTCTGAACGAAAACTGATAATTTTAGATATTATTTTTTCACATTTAGAGATAAATGATTAGCAAATCCACTATGCAAATCCGACTAGTTTGGACACTTGGAAGAATTTACATAACGATCTGTGATTCGATAATTAACGGAGTTGCCATGTAATAAAATAAAAATCTTCATGCTTAAATGTAAACTCTCGTACGCAAAGACGGTCACGTAACCAACGGAATATTTTCACACTAATAGCAGATAAAATCTACAACGTCCTATATACGAGTACACCCCAAGAAAAATGAATAAATATATTTAAGAAATTCTGATGAAAATGAGTATTTTAGAATAGGTAATGACAATTTAATGGCAAAAATTTTTAATTAACCATGTACCAAAAAATTCATCGGTTTTAAAAACAAACTTATTTAAAAAATCCTTCTCTCTATAAATTTTAATTTCTTTTCAATTTATTTTAAAAAGTCATTTCCTCGAGCCTCTGGTAGTTGTTTGGTTTCGGTTTCCTCCGAATATATATTTTCTAAAAAAAAAATTTATGTGAAGTCCGTTATTGCTGAACATAACCCGACTCCTGTCTTAAAATGTTACTATTTTTGTAGTAATATTGTGAATGTATTATTGTTGTATAGCCATATGTATACTGTATAATATAATGTAAATTTTTTTTTATGAATATGCACCTAAGGAGTACTGTAGGAGTAATATTAAGAATAAGCAAGAATGTATGTAATATGTTAAGAATGTATAAATAGTATGTAAAAGTAGCACTGTAGAAATACCACTGAATGGAGTTATTTAATCATGTTTAAGTTTATTTAGAGTTAAGCGCACTTGAAGTGAAATAACACAAAACTGCGCTATATAAATGCTTTGTTATTATTATTATTATAAAGGCAAAGGGCAAAAGAGATGCAGAAGATGATAACAATTAAAAAAGATGCGAAGGGCTAAAAGAATCATTCCAAGACATGAAAGAAGCATATTTATTTATGTCCAATTAGGCTTTTACGTAGGTATACCCAGCAATGGATAGAACAAGGAGAAAGAAGCAAAACAAATATTGTAAAAATTAAATAATAATAAAGATTGAAATTATAACTATCTATACTGGTCATAACAGATTCTGCGCTGGTATATCCCAGATATTGCAAGATTTAGGAGACAAAATGAAGAAGCAAATCGAAAAAAAATAATATTTGTATACGGAAAAATGAAGAAACTAACAAGAAAAGCAACAAATACAGAAAATAACTACAATATGACGCCGAAGAAGAAACAAAACAATAAGACGACGATGCAAAAAGTATAACGAAGGAAAATAAGACGAAAAATGTCAGTAAAGGTGAAACTAATGAAAAAAGAATGAATAGAAAGAAGATGATACCGAAGAATAATTATAAAATTATTTTGAAGAAGAGACAAAAAGCGAAAAGCAAGAAGATGATGGCAAAGAATAAGAATATAATGCTAAAAATGAAATAAAAGATGCTGAATAAGAAGATGACGGCACAGCAAAACTATAGAATGATAATTAAAAGGGGAGAAGAGAATGAAGAGCAAGTAGTTAATGCCAAAATATAACTAGCATACCTACAATGTTGAAGAAAAAACAAAACAAGAAGACGGTGATGCAGGAAAACCAGAAAATGATGACGAAGGAAAATGACAAACCTTTGCACCTCTGGAGTACTCCAGGTACCAGAACTTGACATGGCGGTTCCCCACGGTGACGAAGTAGCCGCCGGACTCGGCAAAGCTGACTGCCTTCACCTTGGATGACACCTTGTTGGAAGCAAGCTTCAAGCCGGCGCGCCACTCCCACACGTTGACGATCATGTCGTGCTGCGAGCCCACGGAGACCAGGTACTTGGAGTTCACGGAGAAGGACTGTAACAGAAAGATAGCATATGATTAGAACAGTTAGAAAAGCAAATCAAAAGATGGAGCAACTAAAAGATGGAGCAACTAAAAGTTGGTGTTGGCCAGAAACCTTTATGGACCATGAGGAAAATCAACCAGTAACGGAGTCACCAGGTGAGAAAACTACAATCATTAACGTAAGCATTATCATTTAAACCCCAATATAGAGAAAAGTGGAAGATGGGAGAGGATCTTGAAAAACCTTAACAAATTAACGACAAATGGGAGTCACAACCTGTTCTGCCAGTGGGGAGGAAAATATTGATAAAATAATATATATTTTACGTCAATGAAGAGAGATTCAAAAGGGAAACCCTAGTGATTCTTGAAATAATCTCTCCTCTTGCGTTGTGTGTAGCTGTCGCATTCAACAAAAACAATGTTGGAGACAGAACCGATCCTTGCGGAACGCCAGCATTTAGTGAATGTGAGAAAGAGGTGAACCATCAACAGACATTTGGAACGATCTTTAAAAAGCTGGCAATACATAAGGATACAAGAAATCCGTAAGATGGCAGTTTGCTGGCAAGACCAAATCAGGGGAATGATGATTGCTGACTGCAACAATAACAATGTTGGAGTCAGAACCGATCCATGTAGGACGCTAGCATTTATTGAATGGGAGGAAGAGGTGAAACTATCAGCAACCGTTTGGTATTCGCAATACACAAGGATACAGGAAGTCCTTAAGATGACAGTTTGCTGACAAGGTCACATCAGGGGAATGATAATTGCTGAATCATTGAAATGATGATTGCTGTCTACAACAAAAACAATGTTAGAGCCAGAACCGGTCCCTGTGGGACGCCGGCCGGTATTTATTGGCAGTTGCTGACAAGGTCACACCAGGGGAATGATGATTTCTGAGTCTTACCACGCAGTTGACGCCGTACTTGTGTGAGGGAAACTCTGCCAGCTGCGAGCCCCCGGCGGCCTGCTCCTGCAGGTCCCAGATGCGCACGCAGGGCGCGTGGCCGCACTCCCCTGTGGCGAGGTAGCGCCCGCAGCCCGAGAAGGCCACGCACGTAATGGTCTTGCGGGAGGCATTGAGGATGTGGCTCTGCCGGTTCTTGCGCGTGTTGTACAGCACCACAGTGCATCTGGAACATAAGAAAATCACAAGTTAATTTAATTGGAGCAGTTATATTAAACACGGAAGATAGAAAGAAGCCTATGAAATGTAGATATATCATATTATAAACGCATCATATTATAGCACTGGCAAAGTGGAAGGCAGGGGAAGCATAAGACCGTGAGGAGTGGAGGAGCCTTTTCCACCAGGGAAATTGGAGTGGGAGTCACGATCGTCAGCAATGAGGTAACGACTTCAAAATACCTTGAATAAATAGGGTAACCAACTTAGAAGTTTTTCGTCGAATACTAGCTATAAAAAGAAGAAAACTTCAACATCTTTGTCATATTATAAGGAACAAAAATACTAAATTATCCATGGTTGAGATTGATGGAAAACGTAACAGAATAAGAAGTCGCACTACATGGCTTTGTAATCAACGAATCTGCGTGATCGATACGAGTGCAGTTCCGCAGAGTTGTTCCGGGGAGCAGTCTGCAGGGTGAAAGTGTCCCTGTTGATACTGATAGCCAACCCCCGATAACAGATAAAAAATAATAAAGAGACGTAAAAAATCCTACTTTAAGCATACCGCTGACGTTGACACGGTTTTTCATCATCATCATCTGCAAATTTTGGCTTACGTATCGGCCTTCTGCTTTTATATTTAAAAAAAAATGTCCAAAAATGTCCCTTGTCCAAAAAAACTCTGGCGAATAGTCATATTTGCTTTTGCGTTCTTTGATAAATTTGATTTCTTTCTTTCAATTATTTCTTGAGTTCATTGTCCTGTTTGGAACCTAGGGGTCGAAAGGTGTTACGTAACATCGCCAAACGTCAGTTTTCTTTTAAATCGTCATAGATCACACTTCTATATAGTATCTGTTCTGTGGGAGAAGCAGATTGGTTTACACGGAATGTATTAGAATTATGACATTACGTTCAATTAAATCGGTATTTTATCGGGGTTTTGAACCGGCAACCTCGCGGTACGAAGTCAAAGAGCTTGCCACCTTACCACGGGGATCGTCGAAACCGATCAATTAGCAAATTTTCAAAATTCCATACCTTTACCAATTAGCAAAGTTTGAAAGTCCATATACCTCGACAAGCACCACGTCAGATTGTAAATCTTTAAATATGATGCATCATCAGACTGCACCTTCTATATAATTACTATATATATAGGTTTTGCAAGATCCATAATATATTTATCATCTTCGGTTTACGCCGAGGTAAACATCATTATCACGGCAATTACCTCGCTTCTTAAAATAAAACAACACCTTACATCAGTGATCCACAACATTTTTAGCCGAAGGGTCATTTTTTCAAACGCTCTTGTGCCGCTTAGAGTACAATTTTTAATGCATCTTTAGTTCCTGCGGTGCAAACCGATTTTTTAAATTTTGTTAAACACACTGCAACCATATATCCATACGGTTGGTGAGAAAACTAAAAATAGGAAATACCCAGTGGCGTGCAGTCCATGAAGGCTGAAAAGCTGTGCCTACCTTAAGAAAAATGAATTAAACGGTAATAAAAAAATACAACAAACTTCTGATCAATAGTATTTTTTCCAGAGGAAAATATACGATCATTTATTCAGTCCGCCACAAGAATAATCGGCAGATGGTAATTTTCAAATATTCGAGGCTCAATTCATGTTCGAACTTGAAAAATTACACACAACCTACCTTTTTAGTTATAGAGCAATGCACGCCGCTGACACTACCAACACTACTTGGCCTTATTTAATGTGTCAATAATATAAAATTTCCTTCAGTTTTTGATTTGTTGGAAATAAATTTACTTTACATTGAAATTATTTCTGTTATTTTGGATTGATTTTGTGTATTTACATAAATATTTATGAATAAAAAACATTTTGTTTAAAACACTATTTAATAAATAAATACATGTTTCGAAACCAATGGTTCTATATATAAAATGATATATGTATCTACATGTAAAAGCCTCAAGGCGTAAATAAATGAATTTGTTTTACCCAAGTTCACTTTTAAATCGCATAAATTCGTCATTTTTGGAATAATCAACAGACGAATTTTACAGTTGTTATTAATTCTTTAAAAATAATACATTTTAATCAAAAAAAAAATAGGAAACAACCTCTACCGGAAAACCTTTTTTTATTAATAAACTAGGCAATGGGCTCACGGGCCATACTGTTGTGCATCCCTGCCTTATGGACATTTTATTCAAATATATCTGTTTCGTAGCTAGCGACCGTATTATGACTTTGTAAAACAAGATCTTCTCAGATATTATCTACGCGTATTTTAAAATGCAAGCGCTGGGCCAGAAAGAAAAACGCGTCGAGAATTAATTAAATTAACAAATTATATTGTTTAACGGGCCTTCACACTAACGACCAAATTCTTTTGAAGGTATTCCAAAATCTAAGATCTAATCGAACATCTTAACTATAAATCGAAAAAAAAGGTTAGGTTAGGTGGCAGCTCTGCTACCCTAACATAAATACACTCTTAAAATAAAATCGCTAAGCAGGTACCTTATAATGAACATTTAACCATTTCCCGAAAAGAAACCGACTAAATTAAGATAAATGAGGAAAATAATTTCCCTCAAGGCCCATGCCATCTATGGGTATGTTTAGTGGAGGGTCTTTTTAAGGAAACGAAGGAGAGGAAATTCAGGGAAGGAAAAGGTATGGGTTGGGTAAGAATCTGAGGATCAGTGTGTCCAGGAGTGACCGCCGTATTAATCCATCCATTCCACTGCGGTGCAAGGCGACGGGTCGAGAGAGTCCGGCTGGAGAGGCCTGGGGGTTTCCCTCAACCGGCCCCTCCCAATCCGACCCACCAGGCACCTGGTGGGCGGACGCATCCGCCAAGACCTGAAAAAACCTCACCCCATAAACCCGGGCACCCCTACTAAGTCACCTACCGTTGCAAACCACTTGAGGTGATCGATGTAAGTGTTGGTTACCCAATGTATGGTTCCCGGAGGGGCAGTACCCATACCTGCCTCCCAAATTAGAAAGGGTATCATTTTTTTGTTTAAGGAAAGTCAAACATTCCCGGGTTACGAATAACCTGACAATATTTGAAAATCTCCTACTACCATCACAGTAAGCGGAAGATGTTGCTTGTGTCGTGATGGAGGACTTAGCCAGCCGAGGAATTGAACTCACGACGCCTGGGTGAGACCCAAACGCAATTATTACAAGGTTGCTTTATTACCAGGCTTCCATTATAATGAATTTAGCGAATATTAATTGAAATTAAAACATGCCAATCGATAGATAAATATTACGCATGCCGAACGACGATATAAATGCTGTTACCAGTGGCGTGCAGTCCATAAAAAAACTGCATACCCTGAGAAAAAATAATATTAAGTTAAGCAAAAAGGCGGCATATTTCTAAATAAAACTTTTTTTTTTCATGAATTTGGTAAGAAACTTATAAGCTCATTTATTCAGTTGGCCACGGCAATCAGCGGAATGTGATAATAAAACAGTCATTTTCAAATATTCAATGAACAATACATACCCGAACTTCAAAATTACACACAGCCCGGTCATAGAACAATGCACGCCACTCGCTGCTACATATATGAAAGTCGTTCTCATAACACCCACAGCTCAACGATATCAATATATACATACACACATACGTATATGTATTTTTTTTAAATATAAATAAAATCTAATGAAGTGTTCAACGCAAAGACGATTTTAAACGAATGTACAACGATAAACAGGTTTTTGGTTTTTGATAAACATTGGCCCGCATAATTAAATGGTAATTTACCGAAAAAATACTGGAAATTTTCGGCTTTAAGCCGCCTCCACACATACCCAACATGCCCGCCGTTTTTTTAAGAAAACATTTGGAAAGGGGTCGAACAATGGGATTGAGTTAAGGAAAGGACGGTCGGACGGGTGAAAACGGTAGTCTGTAGGCACTATTAATTATTTATTGCATTGCACTACCCCTGCATGCCCTCTGGGATACACCAATATTATACTAACCAACTAACTAACCATCACGCCGTTTCTCCGCAGGGGTAGGCAGAGAGGACGGACCGCCAAACAACTCGATCTTGGCATACACTTCTCGCTTCATTCACTATCATACAACGTCTCATACATTCTTTTCTGTTATTCCGACTTCTGACATGGCCCGACTCGAGTATTTGATTCACTTGATCGTGCCATGTATTCCTCGGACGTCCCCGGCTTCATTATTATATACCATTATTATTATTATTACTATTTTAACAAGTGAGATTCAAATCAGCCCATTTGTGCGGAAGTCTCACACTCGGGGACGTCGTCACAACTTGTATTGTCGAGCGAATCGTTCAGATCTGTACCCGAATTCACCCTTTGAAGAGGGTGACCCGCTATCTGAATACAGTGGATGACAAATTCTTCGAAACCTACAATGAGCTGTTTGCAAGTTTTATAAACGCTCTACAAAATTTCTGTTCGTAACGAACCGTTTTTCGTTGACGGACCGTTATGCGTTCGTAACCTTATTTTTTTGTCTTGAATAAATGCCATTCGCCTGTCATCACTTTCACTGCTCGATAAGGAATCCATTTCATAAATGCACATTATATATTGTCTTTTTAATTTAAATAGTGCACAATTTCAAATAAGCGATCGTCGGGCAACAATTGATGGTGGTCAAACGACCTCTAATCTGAAAAACGTTTATAAAACGGCGAAATCGAACGGTAGACCAAATATTAGTTAAAAATGGTATCAAGTGTTACGAACGGATGGATTATAAAACCGACATCAACGGTACACGTTAATGACAAATTAGGTATAAAGTACCTGTTACATTCATAGTAATGTGAAAAAATAAATAACCGTGAAATAGCCGTAAATGTTACAAGGTTAGCATTGTGCATTACGTTATTTATTACAGATGGTTCACAAGAAGTCGGGGGTGTTTGCGGAAGAAGCCGGCATCACTAATTGGAACCAATAATACATAATTCTTCAATACGGTAATATCAAGATCGACAGTAAAAATGTTAAACGATGTAAAGTAGACAGATATAGAGGGCGCTGCGATCGTTTAAAATGTTTTAAATAGCAACACAAAGATGGCTCATAGGACAATCAAAATATGTTTACAAAAATACAATGCTCCATGTGCATGTGTTTTACTTTAAACAAACGTTGTTCAAAAATCAGAGATACTTTCCGAAAGATGATTCTACATCATATTCTAAGATAATTTTATGTTTAATCTTTTTATTATTTAACGCTTTAGAAGGAAGATAATTTACGTGGAAATGCAATTTTTTTGTATTTTTGAAATTTTATGTATCGAAATTACCATGTATTAGATGTTTTAGAGAAGTAAAAATCAAATTCAATGGTCAAAATTATAAAAAAATAAAAACCTTCAAAAATGAATTATGATGATTTTCCGTGTTACTTTAAAACAAATTGTCAAACGCGAATATGTGAAAACATTTTAATGTGAAGAAAACATTTCAAAGACGAAATGAGTAGCTTGGTGTTGTCATAGTAATGACATTTTGTGGTTCCAAAATTATAAATATCTACAGTTAAATGCCAAGCTATAACTCTTAAGCCTAACTACAATGGATTAGTATTCTGCACAGAAA
The DNA here is from genome assembly GCA_022606495.2 of Halesus radiatus. Taxonomy (NCBI): domain Eukaryota; kingdom Metazoa; phylum Arthropoda; class Insecta; order Trichoptera; family Limnephilidae; genus Halesus; species Halesus radiatus. Next base: position 14,899 of record JAHDVE020000237.1, on the reverse strand, counting down.
GTCTTGTATGGAAAACTGGTTCTGGTTTTAATTATCCTCACGTGTCTGTTCCACGGTGGGTTTTCAAGGGCTTCCGGAAGCCTTTTGATGAAAATTTCTTGAAACCAGCTGTTTGATATGAGTAATGTTGCCATAATGAAACACCGCCATTCAGATTCGAAGGTACTTACCAACCTTCCTCTTCCTCATCTCCAGTTCATCCCGACTACCTTCAACCTCTTAACATACCCCAATCAGGGATGTCATTGTTTCAATGAATCCGGGCAGTTGGGAATCTTTGGCGGTATTTTCATAAAGTACATCATATTTTAAGCAATTTTTAGATTTATGCTATTTTTATGCAAAAATGACAAGAAAATCGTAATTTTCAGGCATAACGCGAATTTTCGTATTTTTTCAAATATTCTGTTTTTTTTTATGCAAGATGGTAAATACATAATTATACGATCAAAATATTTATTTGTCTACGGTTTTGAATAGCTTGAATAACCATAAAATGGAATGCAGCAAACCCTACGTCAAAAACGCCATGTACTGTCATACTTTATTTGCTTAATTTAAAATTAAAAAAACCCTCTTTTTGCTCCAAAATACCAAAAGGGGAACATAATAATAAGTATTGTTGCAAAATACCACCGCTTTTGCTGAAAAATAACGCCGCTTCTCCCAAAAATAAAGCGAATATCGCCAAAATAACGCGAAATTCACCGAAAAGATAATAATTCATCAACATTATTAAAATTAGCAATTACCATTTTTTTTAATTTAATTTAAAACAAATTTAATAATTTTATTATTGAGTTCTGCCAGTATTTTAGTTTTCATTATTGTGACAGCTGTTTCGGCGTACAAGGCCATTTTCAAACTGTGGTTAAGCCACTTTGCGACGACTTACTTACACGATTTTTATTTACTCCCACCCAATTTTAATTTGGACGGTGTTTAAAATGATTTATTATCGGTAAACCCGAATTAGTGAAAAATAAATAAATATACGGTTTTTGACTGCCAAACTAAACTAAATATAAACAAACTAAGAAACTAACCGAATTATATCAGTCGATGCATATATACATATATACACATATTGATTTATTTGTAAGAAACAAACAGCTTTTAATACGAATTTATATACAGAGAAAGTCTAACAAAAGGTAGGTCAACAAAGTTTCTTGTGCTAACAGTGGTTAAGTACAGATGTTTTATTATAAAAAATAATAATAATAAGAAGGAAGGGGGGAGAGGAAGAGGAAAATAGGATCGGGACAGGAAATGCTCTAGATACATTTTATACTCGCGCATCAATTCGTGCGATATTTTGAAAGGGTATTGTGAAGAATGTCGATATTGTGCATTATATTTCGCACAAATACGGGGAATTGGAGAATTTATCCTGAGATTGGTCCTGCATGCGGGCAAATAAAAAAATCGGTTTGTCGGGTTGGTCTTGATGGTATGTGAATGTTAATGAGCTCTGGCGAGTCCAGGCTATTTTATTCATAATTTTAAATAACAAGATTTGATCAAATATCAAGCGTCGCGTTTGAAGCGTGATGAAGTTATGGAATTTTAAGGATTCAGTATTATTTGCAAAGTGTAAATGAAATTTATAATTTATGTGCTTAATGAATTTACGTTGAATGCTTTCGATTCTTTCAATATGGACTCGGTATAAAAGTGTCCATATCGGTGTGCAGTACATAAGACACATGAATACATACATACATACATACACACATATAATAAATTCATTTCGTAAAGTTGAATGAATAGTGGCACCAGAAATCACAGTAAAACATCTCGTTAAAATTCAAACGATTTATCAAAACGTTCGATTATTCAAATGAATAATAAGAACGTTTTGAAAAAAAAAACTCGAATAATTAGACGTGCATTGTTTTTCTTTTGTTTCGTTCTATTTTTAAAAGTTATCACATTCGTAGTCTGTATTTATGAGACGTGCGATCTGCCATTGCGCAAAACATACGCAAAGAGATTACAATTTGTACGCAATAAATGTGATGCGGCAAAGTCGGCGTGATAAAGATGACGAAATTAAAATTATGAGAATAATTACGAATGACGAAATTCACCAAGGCCGCAAAGCAGTAAATAAAATTAGTAACATTTAGAACTAAAGGGGGGATGAGACGATGCTAGTTCGATTTAATTTAATTAGAAGAATAAAAAAAAGTTTTTTGTTGCTATTATGTGAATACTGCACTAGAGTTCCAAGTGCTCCCTACTAAGCGAGGTCATTTGGGACTATGACATCTCCAATTAGAGTATGTTGAAGGGAAGGAGATGAGGTGGAGGAAGGATAGGAATTACCTGGTTAGTTAGATCTGGTCACCAAACACGGCTAGAGCCATTTAAAGCAATGTTTCGTATAGGTAGTTGTTATAGGTCGCCCCACACAGATCGGACGTGCCCGCCGTTTTTACGAAAACATGTGAAGGGATTAACAATGGGCTTGACTCGAGGGAAAGACGGTTGAGCGGCCGAGCCTCTCAAGGCGATGGCTTCAGTTAGTAGGTACTGAGCAAACCAGTTGTCTAGGGCGGCTTTTTGAGTTGACCCAAAAAATAAAAAAATTGAATTGTATGTACTGGTGCATATCTGTACACTTCAGACAGTGATGTCCTTGCGAAACGTCGCTGAGAAACAGCCTTTTGTCTTGATTACGCCAACTTATTGTTTTTAGCGAAAAGCGACGGTCTCTGTGATTGAGTGGTTATGATCCTCGGCTACGAGACCCGGCGTGCGCAAGAAAATTTTAATTGATTAATTTGTATTATATGACAATTTATTAATTTAAAAAATATAAATAGGATATTTGAGGTACGTTCCACAGCGGTATATACTTTCAGTATCGCCCTGGTGAATGACCAGCATTGAGAATTGAAACATTGCTTGAAATAGCTTTAGTCGTGTTTGGTGACCAGATATGAATAGACAGGTACATGCCCATCCTCCTCTTTCTCGACTCCTTCCCCTGCCCACTACCTTCAGCCTCACAACATACACCAATTGGGGATGCCATAGTCCCACTGGCTCCGGACGTTTGGAAAATAATAAAAAAGTGTACCTACCCATACGTTGTTTAAACTTGAATATTCGAAAAGTTTTAAAGCGTGTTCTATGTATTGCATTAAAAATTAACTTTAAAGTCTTTAAATCGAATAACCAGTTTGAATGTTGATGTATGCAAGCGATGCATCTGTGTGAGTGCTGGGTTCGTATCAATTCTCTAGTTGCAACACCTATAGAATGTTTTGATATCAGCATTCAAATATATCGATCCTTTGATCAACGAAATGAACATTAATTAATATTCTAGAATGCATTCGTCAAAGAGTACAATAATTAAGATGCATTCAGATCATGATCGTATGCAATATTACAGTGCACTTCCTTCTATTGTGTTCACAGACGAAGGACATTACTGAAAGTGTTAATTACGAAAAATCTTCGATTGTCTATACTTAATATCAGGGGTACAAAACCATCTGAATTTTTCACGGGAATCAAATATTACCTAATCTCACTTTCTTATAATCGTTGCTAAAACGATTGAATTACAAGCACACTGAATTGTATGATATCATATTAGAATGCGTCACAGCTATATACGGAATATAAACTAAATGTGCTTTCCATTTAGATTTAAATGGAAGCCGGTGTGCCTTTGACTCAGTACCTTTTGGTTCCAGCCCTGAGAGAGCCAATGAAAATACAGCGCTATGTTTCTTTTACACTGCCTGCATTGTACTCGTACTCGTATAGTCATTTTATGAAATAATTTTTTTATTAGAAATTTTAAGGCCCGAATGGCCAAACTTTTAGATCACAACAAGTCCGCATCGTATTTCTTGTGTTCTTCTTTATTCTATGGTCACGAGCAAACTCCTTGGATCAAAAAATATATGTATTTGGATCATAGTGATATCTTTGTGAAATTCATTGTTAATTGTAATAACTACATTTGTTATAGGTATTTCAACCTATTTATCAACCGTGTTTATGTATTAATTGTTTTTGTGTTTAATTCGTAGAACTCCGTTTAATTTTTTTTTAAATCTAATGTAAGTCAAATTTAATGATGTTATTATTAAATTCTGGGAGTATTTTTATTTTTTATTATTGTGACAGCAGTTTCGGCATTCAAGGCCATTTTCAAACTGCTGTTAATCCACATTGTGACGACTTATTGACGAATTATGTGATTTTTTTCCCATTAAATCGGTTATTTTTGCGATTGTGTTCACCGGCATGTTTATACGTTCGATTTAATTGATCGAATCAAATCTATTCATAATTATGAGAATCGAATTTTATACCGCTACCTGTTATATTTTAATGAATAATAATGATGTTTTCAAATTTATTCGTGTATTTTTAAGTAAAAATAAAATTTGTAATATATAAGTGTTCATAGTTGCACATAGATGGAACTGTCTGTCAGACGGTTCTAAGTGGGGGACAATTATTCCGATTTTAAGGTCTCTCACCATAGTATAGAAAGGAGCTTAACTTCCTGGCTGTCCAATCGATACATAATTCAATGTAACATATTACTTAATAAATAACGAAGCGTTTGTTGTAATGGCACATTCATTTATCAAGAGATAAATATACAACACGTATACATTTTGGTGCTGTAGTAAATACGATTTTTTAGCGTATATATATTTATTTTTTTGTGTTTATTATCGTTTGTTGAATGCACTTGATATATATATATATATTATTTTTTTTGAATATAATTAATGATATTATAAAAGATTAATTTGTTAATATGATACATTTATGAGCTGAAAAAAAAAACAAAAACAAACGACAATAAAAATTCGGAAGATCTGAATGGGGGAAAAAAATTAGTACGAATAATCTAAATAAATTCAAGCCTTCCAATCTAGTCTTCCCAACAAACCTTCTATTAATTAACACGCTTGGTTTAACATTACACGACCATCTCAAGCACGTGGGTTCCATCGAAGCCAGAATTCAGTTAGCCTCATGTTCATATGTATGATATGTAAAAAAAAACTGAAAGGAGGTAAACGAAACAGTGAAAAAGATTTAGCACCTCTGACCAATAGTCATCGATTTGAATAATAAGGTCAGTGTTAGTAGAAAACCCACGCCGGAATCAGAGGACAACAAGTCTCTCAGACAATAATAGCTAAAAACACGCATTATATGGAGCAAGGTCAGGATGGCGGATGATGTATGCTAAAGGAGATGTACATTGTACAGAAAAGAGGCTTAGTACAGTCTGTCAATAAATTCTAGAAAAAAATGAGGGCGCAGCGATCGCTTAAATGGTTTTATATTTACTATGTTTTTTTTATCTATATATACCAGCGGCGTGCATTGCTCTTTAACCAAAGATAGGCTGTAGCTTCCCGGTGCTGATTTTCACCACTAAATACATCATTACGAAAAATCCCGAACGTCTTAGATTTACAAATAAATGATTCTGCTAAGAGTCATCTCAGCTGTTTCTGGTTGAAAATGACAAAGAAATTTCCTTGGGTAAAACGATTATGATTTAAAGAAAAGGTTTTATGTAAAACATTTTTTTATGCTTTGTGAACGGCAAGCTACTGATATATACCTATTATCATAATATGTCAATACTATATTTTTCCTTCTATTTATGAATAATGGCAATTAATGTAAACTAAACTTCTGAAATTGACTGTCCAAAAATGGGATTTATTCCTAGTTGGACATACAAAGCTTCCCTACAGTTTTTGTTAAATAATATGTATTTTAAATAAATAAATATTTTTATTATTATAAATGGCAAGACCAAGATGTTTGAAAGAAAAAAAATGGTAGCTTATAAAAAGAGATAATTGCATAGTTTTTTTTTTGTATTTTTGAAATGTTCAATAACCAAGTCATTTATTAAATGCTAAATCAACATAAAATAAAAATATCAGGAATATGCGCGCACTTTTAACAGATAAAAAATAAATAAATAATTAAGAAAAATTAAGTTGTCATTTTTCCTGTTTATGTCAATCTGTCAGATTCGGATGTCAAACATAACCGCACATATGAATCTACCATAATTTGTTCTAAAATAGGCGCTGCTATGGTAATTAAATAATTTTATTCGATTTTATAAAATTTGTAGAATTGTTGACAGACTGTACATGACGTGTTGACGTGATGTACCAGAGTTGCCGTTGCAAAACTAGATTAATTGAGCGTGTGATATCATCTCTGTTGCTAAATCCCGTACTTCCGATTTTGTTTGTTTACAGTTGTATGAGTTGAGTTAGGTGGTACTTCATGTCTTCATTGCGTCGACACAGCTGATTGGCTGAAGAATAATCAAATGCAGAACTAGCTACAACCCGGAAAGGTTGGACAGAAATAATAGAAAATATTTCAAATGCATTGGGTTCCCACTCAGGCAGTCCTCCATCAGTGCACAGTGTCAGGTTAATTTATTTTTAATATCTATAATTCTGCGAATAAAAGCTTTCTGTAACCTCTCGTCCATCAGAAATTTGAACACGTATCGTTTTTTAGAAATATGGAGAGATTACAACGGAGCCATAAACGGTAAACAAAATAGCCAGGAAAGCTTGGGGCAAAATACAAAAAAATGTAATGTAGGTATATCAAATTGTAATGCATGCCAATTTTGTGAAATGAATATCAACCCAAGGACGATGTACAAAGTTACAAAGCTAGAAAAAAACGTTAACGTACATTTAAAGAAAAGCAGAAATTCAATTTGCTGGAATAAGTTATTGAAACTCATAAACCTCATTGAAGATAATATGAACAACTCTCAAATGAAATATGGAACAGCAAAGGACACACAAAATAAAAAGGTAAAAGTGGGAGTCGAACCCAAACTCTTTTTCTTACCGGAACAACACTCTACCACTGAGCTAAAGAGACCTAATGATTTTCCGTAATTTTGATCGATTTCAATTTAACAATAAGCGCGCACGGGAAATTCTGTAAAGGAAAAATATATGAGGGGCAGGTAGGAATCTGGGGGTCAGTGTATCTAGGAGTGACGGAAGTTTGTATCCATCCTTCCCACTGTAGTGCAAGGCGATGGGTCGAGAGAGTCCGGCTGGAGAGGTGAAGGGATCACGTCCGATCCAGCCCGCCACGCAGTTCGTGGATAGATGATCCGCCGCCAAGACCTGGACAAACCTCACCCCGTGAACCCGGGCACCCCTGCTAAATCACCTCCCATAGCGAACCACTTGGGGTGACCTATGGCAGAAGTGTTGGTTATCCAATAAATGTTTCCCGGAGCAGCGGTACCCAATTTCATGAGGCATCAAATGACTCATGATGCCGCCGACTGGCTGAATAACCTCAGCATCCCGCTATGACCTCCACTGCCTCTCCTCCACCATACGTAGAAGATTCCCATATTTTTGGCTGCTATCTTTATCGGTGGTAGAATGTTGTCCCAGTAAGACAGGAGCCTTTGGTTCGATTCTCAAATGCGACCGTTACTGTGTCTTCGATTCATATGTCATTTGAGATTTGTTAATATTATCCCCAATGATTAAAGAGTAGAAATATTCTAAAACTTTAAAAAAGCAAGACACCTTATTCTTTGTTTCCATTGAACAGAAAATCAATAGAAGTGAGACCTATACCGATTTGAAAGAAAACTGACGTCGCTAATTTACATAACAGCTTTCTACTCCTAGGCCAAAACAGGTCAATGAAATTTATAATACATTCAAGAAATAATTTCGATATTTGAAAATGTTTCATCAATTTCACCGGAAGTTAGATAAAATTGACCACACGGCCACGCTCACAACAGCCTAGACAAGCATTTCACTTTGTATGATATTATTATTTTTAAAACATCTTCTTATACACGGAAAACATATACGCACCTAATAACTCTTAATTAAAAGAAACTTAAATCATACGCAAAACCGAGCATGAAATTTCAAACTACATTTTTATGTAGACAGTGTAGTTTATTTTGTTTAATAATTTACTGCTGTAAATTTGACCCAGCATGGCAGCGAATTTGCTATTTTCATGCTTCGACTGTAACGCTGCGTGTTGCAATCATTTACATAGAAAATAAATAAATATATAGATATATGTACATGGGTGAATGGTGTCCGGAGACTACTGGTACAAGCGGGAAAACTGGTCCGTCGGAGCCAGAGTAAAGTTAGCCTCTCAGAAGCTGTACCTACAGGACCTGCAGATAATAATAATAATAATTGGATGATTTGCATAGCGCCGTTTTTGTGAAAAATCACCTCAAGGACGCTGTACACATATTACTTGATACTTTAATAGTACACAACTGTTGACTCTGTACAAATCGCAAGTGCGCCCCACTGTTGAATTTGGTAGTCACCTCTGGTCTGAAGCCCCAAAATACCCGAAAAACCCTCGACTCTGCGCAGAAACGGGCGGTCCGTTTGATTAGATACCCCTCTCTTAATAAACGATTTGCAATCTTTAGAACACAGGCGTCAGGTTGGATCACATGCTGTCCTTTTTCTACTGGTATTTCAATGGAAGATGCTATTAGGAACTAGCGTTAATGATTCCTTCCGCACCGGTGCATTGTCGGGAAACACGCCAAACGCGCGCCCAACATTAGTACACAGTTGACATTTGTTCATGAAAACGGGTAGTTTCTACGACTCGTACTCGAGTTCAACAGCCCAAGTGTAAAAAACGATTTGTTCACTCTTTCCTCTCCCCAAAAAGACCCCACCACACAGCATCTCCAAAGATGACATAGGCCCTGAGAGAAAATATTTTCCTCAGGGCCTCCTGTGCGGAGTTAAGAGTTAGTTTTTTTTCGTTTTCATTTTTGAGTAAATCGAGTCCAATGTTGGTCAATTTTGCAAAAAAATGGTCACTACGGGGTCATCAGTTGTTTATTATCTTTTGCGTCGAAGCGTAGACACGTCTCCAAGAGTATTTAACCCTTCAGCTGACGAAAAAAAAAACATAATATTGTAATACTCAGATCGATTTTTTTTGGGTTCTCTTTGTGACGTAGATTCACCAGTTTCTCGCTTTTACCACTAGTTTCCGGACACCGTGTATATATATAATAAAATATCACGGTGTGTGAATATATATAATATAGCCAGTGTGGAGGACAGTCAAGACAACGTTGACCCAATTCGAAATGAAATGGATTGTTTTCGTCACTGTGAATTTTATAAAATATACATATACATTCATAATAAGGAATACTTCAAACGAATCAAAAGAAGAAGCATCTAAATTGTCAATCTTGAGAGATATAAATTATTAGTTGTCATGTACCCGGCGTTTCTAGAAGTTATGGATGGTTTAGATCGGAGTAAAGTTAATATAGCGAGAACCAAGAACCTAGAACCAAGCGTTAAGCCTCCGCATTAAAAATTTATATGTACACTTCTCATGAAAACTTGCAGTTTTCGTTTCTTTAACTTTAAAAGATTATATGTTATTTTTTAAGATAATCTCTATACAGATTTCTAGTTGAAAGGGTAATTGTATGAAATTCCGTCGATAAAAAAAAATCGCGAAGTATGCTCCGAAAAATATAAATGACACGTGTGGTTCTGTTATTTAACGTGTTATAGGTATGAAACAATTCAAAGCGTTTCTTCAAAAGCTACCTAAGTAGTCTTAAGATTTTTGCTCTATTCTAAATATGTTGTGTTTTATTAAATATTTTTAAAACGATTGACGCCCCAAGCATTATTTATCCCGCTCCCTCTCCTCCGTATTAACATACTATCTCCTATTCAAACATTGTTTCCGCTCGGAGGGTGTTGATGAGTCTTCATGAAGTTATCCTTTTTACCGGCACTCTGGTGAAACATAAATAAATACATCCAAATTTATACGAGGTGTGTTCAAAAGAAAAGGTGAATTTTGAATTTTCGCGGGCTGTGTACATTTGATTATCGAAATTTTTTTTTGTTATGTTGGTACACATATGTTTATCATATGTTAGCATTATGAGCCATTTTGGATTAGTGGTTTGTTTTTGACAACTGGAAAGGTTAGTCACGTTTTTGTGTGTTCTTCGATTTTTTACTTTTGAAAAAAATGGATCAAAGAATATGTATTAAATTTTGCGTTAAAAATTGAATAAAGTGCTCCAACGCACTTAAAATGTTGACTGTGCCATTCGGCGAGTCTACTTTGTCTCAAAAAAGTGTTTATAAGTTGTAAAAGCGCTTTACAGAAGGCCAAGAAGATGTTAATGACGATGAGCGTCCTGAAGTTGCAACCACGTCAACAAACGAAGAAAACATCGAAACAGTGAAGAAAATGGTTTTGGAAAATAGTCGAATCACTATTAGGGAAGTTGCAGAGGATGTTGGCATATCAATCGGGTCATGCCATGCAATTTTCTAGGATGTTTTGGGCATGAAACGTGTGGCAGCGAAGTTTTTTCCGAAATTGCTAAATTTTAAGCAAGAGCAACGTAGCATTAGTATCGCTCAGGAGTTATTGAATGACGTCAACGACGATCCAGATTTGCTCAAAAGGGTCATAACTGAAGAGACCAATGAAAGGAAAGCGTTTTGCCACAATTGATGAGATAAAGTCAGAATCGAAGAACGAGCTGATGGCCATACCGAAAAGCGCATTCGAGAAGTGCTTCGAGGATTGGAAGAAGCGCTGGCATAAGTGCATTATATCTGAGGGGGATTACTTTGAAGGGAATAAAATGGATATTGATGAATAAATAAATACTTTTCGAAAAAATTCGAAATTCACCTTTCCTTTTTAACATACCTCGTATACAAGATTATCAAAACTAAATATTTCCCAACTATTTTAGCCATTACTGCTGTAATCAGCCTTGGCATTCTGTTTCTATTTGTGTAGATAGGCCCTGCAACTTAACCGGAAGCGGTACTTGCAGCCCCACTTCCGGTGATAAGGAAAGGAGGCTTTAGTTCAACCGGTACGGCCTTACCTCTACCTCAGACTAATTATTCTCAAGTGTGATAAGATCGGAGCAAATTAACCTTTGGTAAAATGCGACTCTGCGAATTGCAATCACACGAATGCTACCACATAGTGGTGGGCGAAGCGGCTCGGTTTAGTGAGCCGGATCACTAAATCAGCTCTCTGCAAAGACAATCCACATGAAAACTGGACGAAAAAAGTATCATGTAAGAGCGCTTAAGGACGTCTTTAGAAGGGCTAAGGGAGCGAGGGAGAGGGCATGGTGCCGGGGGACGCGAACCGTCGTTCAATCGAGCCGGATCACCGAACCGGTACACTACAAAGAGCTGATTTAGTGATCCGGTTCACTAAACCGAGCCACTTCACCCACCACTACTACCACATACCACTACCCCTGAAAATATTTGCAGAGTATAAGTACAAATATCAAGGCACACATCGCATACGTTTTTATATGAATACCGTAGAATAGTCTCATCTGCTCACCAACGCTTGAAACCAGTGGGACTATGGAATCCCCAACAATTTAAAAATAAAGTAATACCTTGGGAAAACCTTTTTGATTCCGCTTCTAATCCATTGACTAGAAAAATATCGGGGGCCTTTTTACGCCAAATCTGAACAGATCTCACTTTTGTCCAGGGGTGGAGAGAAAAGAAAGGAGTGTAAGGAGAATATATGAAGTGAATGTGAATGGAAGAAATGGTGTATAGTCGGGAAACACGCCAAACGCGCGCCCAAAATTTGCACACGGTTGACATTTCCACATGAGAACGGGTCACTTCTACGACTCGTTCTTGTGTTCAACAGCTCGGCTGTGGAATGATCTGCCGACCTCTGTGTTTTCTCTATCCCACAATATGGGTCTCATCAAGACCCAAGTTCACTCGTCCCTATCCTCTAAAAGACCCTCCACACAGCATCCCAAAGACGATATAGGCCTTGAGGGAAATTATTTCCCTCAGGGCCTCCTGTGTGGAGTTACTTTAAAAAAAAAAAAAAAAAGAAGATGCCGGGGACTCCCGAGAAAGATATGGAACGATCAAGCAAATCAAATACTTGAGAAGGGCCATGTCAGAAGTCGGAATAAAATAAGAAAATTCAAGAGACAATGTATGAATGTGAATGAAGCAAGACGTGTACGCTAAGATTGAGTTGTTTGGCGGTCCGTCCTATCTGCCTACCCCTGCGGAGGGAAACGGCGTAATGGTTAATTAGTTAGTGGATAAATTTCGATTTCAAGGTCTTTTCCGCAAACTGTGGTAGCCAGTTTTGTCCAGGGGTAAACAAACTTTGATTTTAATGTCTATTTGTTCCAATCTAAGCAGATGGGTATCCAGTTTTGTTCAGGGGTGGACAGATCGTCGCCCACACCACAAACAGGCGTATGACATATTTATCAAGTATACAGGAGACCCAAAAAACATATTTTTTTACATTAACTCCAAACAAATGACGGCCTCCATGGTCGAGGGGTAAGGCTCTCGACTACGAATCCGAAGGTCGCGGGTTCAAATCCCGGCGTGCGCAAGTAATTTTATTTAATTAATTTGTGTTGTTTCACAATTAATTCATTTAAAAATAATATAGAGTATATTTGCGCACGTTCCAGAGTGGAAGATACTCTCAGTATCGCCCTGGTGAAAGACCACCATTCAGAATTGAAACGTTGCTTGAAATGGCTTTTAGCCGTGTTTGGTGACCAGATCTGAATAGCCAGGTATTCCCCACCTTCCTCTTCCCCTTCTCCTTCCCCTCCCCAATACCTTCAGCCTCACAACATTCCCCAATTGGGAATGCCATAGTCTCACTGGCTCCAGACGGTTGGGAGCAGTTGGGACTCTTGTGCGGTATTCATATAAAAAAAAAATATTTTTCCTCAGGGCTCGTGTCATCTATGAGGATGCTGTGTGGGGGGTCTTTTTGAGGAGAGAAAGGCAAATCGTTCCACAGCCTGGAGGTTTAACTCAAGAACGAGTCGTAGAAAAAACCCGTTTTCTTGCGACAAATGTCAACCGTATACGTTGGGCGTTTGGCGTATTTCCAGACTATGCACTGGTGCCGAAGGGACCAATGACGCTAGTTCCTCTTCCATTAAAATACCGGTAGAACAAGGACAACAATCCCATTTGACACCTGTGCTCTAAAAATTGTAATCCGTGAATCTATCAAACAGGACCGCCCGTTTCTGCATAGAGTCAAGGTTTCTGCCAAATTCAACACTTGCAATTTGTAAAGAGTCAGCAGTTGTACTTTACTTGAACTATTAAAATATCTGCGGATCAGTTTAGAACGCCCTGCTTCCGAGAGCCTGATTTTGCCTTATACATTTTATTACTTGTTTCGCTAATGGGTTAAAAAAAAGCGTAACTGGGGTACCCCATTAGTGAAACGTGTAGTTTTTTGGCTCTCCTGTAAAGTTGCTAAACATGAGATAAGCCTGTTTGTATTGTGGGCGACGAAATTTTAAAATCAAAGAGTTTGTACTCCCAACGTGAAAAGATTCACAGTTTTGTCCAGGAGTGGACAATTTTCGATAAAGGTAAGACAATGAATGCTTCATGTTAGTTTCAGTATCACCAAGCGCAACCGATCACTTGCTTTCTTCTTCTTGTAAGAAGTATTATAATACTTCTACTCGCTGCGGCGTGACATTAAAAAGTAAAACAGCGTGAAGGCATGCAACATTTAACTGGGCAAGACATAATTATATTCTCATGTCATGTGACTATTCAAATAGATACTTATTATTTCATTTTTTAAAACTGTTTTAAATTCATGGTGAAATTACATTGCGCTATATTATTCAGAGCGAAGCTTAAAACTCATCTCTTCGGAAAGTCATATCAATGGATGGTACAGTTGCATACCCAATTTACATAGCGAAGCTAGGCGGTTAGTACCTACCCTAAAGTCATTTACAGAAAAGGATGAAACTTTTCATACTCCGCGACATTGTAAATAACTATAAATAATTTGTACCTAATCGTAAATAATTATTATCAAAAATTTCAGGTTAAACCGGGGAAGAATTTATCGGTTATTTTTAAAATCTGGTTCCTTCCTTATCCTTTTCTTAGGGTTAAAGACTTTTTGCTTAACTGTGGTCCCGGTTCTCTCGGATGGCAGCTGTCACTCAGCGAACGATATTCTTTAAAATATCGATATTTACTTATTTTTAATAACAAAAAAACTCAATATATTGTATTTTTAAAGATTATTAGTCAGTCATTTGTCGTATAATAATGCTATTAAATGAACCGAATGAACGAAATTGCGATGTTTTTAAAGTACCTATGCCAAAAGCCCGAAATGTTCGATAAAAAAGATTTAAATTCTAAAATTATAATAAACCACACGTGTAAAGTAAAGAATAATAAACTACATATGTGATATACATATAATTTTTATAATACTGTGATAATTAAACCACAAACTCCTTTAAAAATGTATTGTAATCGGAATCGCAGTTAAGCCAAATGTCTTTAAGGCTCAGAGGAAAGGGATAAGGAATTTACCTTAAAAGGAACCAGAACAGGCCTCCAGTTCTCCGGTCCCAAATTCGACCAAAAAAAACATTAATATTTCAAATAAATACCACGTCTTCTTTTACCAATAAAGGTAATATCGATAAGAAATAAGAATAAAACGCTAACTGCAATATCACGCGATGTGTTCTATACGTGCAAAATCATATCTTCCCAAGCTAAAACTTATAATAATATAACTTGTTAATCTGGAGTGACCTGCCAGGTAGGTAGGAGATTGTGTTTCTGTGTCTGTTTTTAAATAATAAGATTAAAAAAAGTAATATTTGTACAGCGCGCCCCTGAGGTAATTTTTCACAGGTAGGTAGGAGATTGTGTTTCTGTGTCTGTTTTTAAATAATAAGATTAAAAAAAGTAATATTTGTACAGCGCGCCCCTGAGGTAATTTTTCACAG
>JAHDVE020000236.1:0-78141 GCA_022606495.2 Halesus radiatus | reverse complement strand
CGAGGACAAACAAACAAACTTACATTGATTTTTTTTATATATATAGACAGCGTATTAAGATTATGATTAAGTTTGGGATTTCGACTTTTTCAGTTTTTGAATGTCATATATGAATTATACTGGCATATATGAATTAAAATGTGACCACACCCACTGTAGCAATATTTACACCGGACAAACGGAAAGGGCTTTCTCAACTAGATTCAAAGATTTTTTATTTATTTATGCAAAGCATAGTGAAAACAATAAAATGCATTGACCGTAATGTTTAACTTATAATATTA
Organism: Halesus radiatus; assembly: GCA_022606495.2. Classification (NCBI taxonomy): domain Eukaryota; kingdom Metazoa; phylum Arthropoda; class Insecta; order Trichoptera; family Limnephilidae; genus Halesus; species Halesus radiatus. The sequence goes on along the minus strand of JAHDVE020000236.1, from coordinate 77,857 downwards.
AAAGAACGTAGTAATAACAATATATTTAAATATCAACAAAAAATAACATGTAAATGCAGTGTACACATATAAGCAAAGGGTTAAGTGTTATACAAATCTGTAAAGATAATAACGATATAATATATTATGTAAAATAAAATTAAGTGTCATTAGATAGGATTGAAATTATTTGATTTTTTTTAAATTGCGTTTTAACCAATACCAAATATATCAACCAGCTCGCAGTATTTATTATCAAAGTAATTAAGTCTAGAAATTGGTGAATTAATACAGTAATTAGTATTGAAGTATTTGTTACACTTTAAGGTGTTTTTGTTTTGAGTCCACCTGCCAGGTATATTAATGCAAAATGAAGCGACATTAAAAAAATACGAAAATTTAGTTGGATTTTTCCCTTTGTAGAAACTAATGATCTAGCATTTAGCAATATTGAGTTACAAATAATTATCAGAACATCACGCGAATGGTTTGTTAAGGCTGATCTGCAAATTAGCATGATCGTTATCATCTCTGATTGTAAATCTTAAGATAATCGGCAAATAACGGGACTTGACTTTGCTAAAAATACGTACTGTATCATTAATGAATTAAAAAAATAATACTGATCCTAAGTGGGATCCCTGGGGTGCTCCGTTCGATGCTGCAAAAGTATAAGATGTGAATTAATCAATCTTGACTGCGAAGTACCTTCCCAATGGATAACTATTAAACCATTCCACATATTGCTCTTACTCCCATCCTTTTTAGTTAACGCATTAAGATGCTGTGGTTTACTTTGTCAAACGCCTTACTGAAGGCAGTATATATGGAGTCAGTTTGATGTAATGCGTTCAGAGCATTAACGATATCATACTCATATAATATCAAATTAGAACGAATTGATCTTCTTTTAATAAATTCATGTTGAAGGGGCGAGATGATTAGTTTGATTCGTGATATCAAATTGTCTAGTATTAGGCTTTCAAAAATTTTGGGTAAAGTAGACATTATGCAAATTGGCCTAAAATTTGTTACCTCGTTATTTTGCTTTTTTAAAAATTGGCATCAAATGACTTAACTTCCATAGGTCAGGAAATACACCTGATGAAAGCGACATCATAAATAACTTGTGTATAGAATATTACAATGCGTGCATACAATTAAATAAGAACTTATGTGGAACTTTGCCAGGCCTGCAGATTTACGGGAATCGAGACTCTTCAACTTAGATACAACATCATCTATGGTTAAAATACAGTCAGGTATATTAAGGATCTCATCCAGAGTAGAAAAATGATATTGCTGAATACAATTTCACTTTCGTGTACACCACAAAAAACAGATTAACAGTTTTCTGGAGATTTCGGGATAGTTTAGAATTGAATGACATACAACTAGGTACGTAAGAACCATTTTTATTTTTGGGATTAGTGTCTTCAATGATTATGCCTTCACTATCACATATATAATTGTTCAAACATTTTGCTGAGAGCTTATTACAGTCATCCTTCAATTTTTGAAAAGCAATAAAATCAATAGTCAAGCCACTTTATTTGAACTTCTTATGAGATAAAAAAGATCTATCTTTTCTAAGTCTTTTAAGAACCATTTAGGGTATTCATATACCCTATAACCCATCAAAGGAACAATTTTTTCGACTGCAGAATCATTAATTAAATTAATATCAGAATTACTGTCTAAGAATGACTAATCTAATTGATTAATAAAGTTAGAAATTTGGAAACAGTCTGCATTTTGAAAGTTTCGAGTTTTTTCTTTAAAAATTAGAATAGGTTTGAGATTAGACACGCATATTTGTACCATTTGCACCAGTGGCTGATGGTAGACATCGAAAGGTAATAGTATTTCGGTACTTCTCTCAATACAGATGTCTGAAACAATTGACAAATCCAAGTCCAATGTATGACCTCCTACATTATAAACATGATTACACTGAATTAATCCCTATAACAGAGCCATATATCTATTTTCACGAATGTTTACAATAGATCAATTATTTTCGGAACTCATTTTACACCAATACACATTTTACATAATGTGGCAGGTTGTAGTCGCCAACGAGAAGTAATTTAGTGCTTGGGTAAATAGCACAAATAGAGTCGACCTAAACACAGTGATTGTTGTAGCATTTAACATCGGAGTTTGGAGGTAAGTACACACATCCCACTATTATTTTACCGCTAGAAGTGATCACTTTCACAAAAAATTGTGAAACCAATGGCTACACCTCCTCTTATTTTAGCACTTGTTTTAGAATTCCTGTCAACATGGTATATGTTAAAATTAGGAAGTCCTAATTCAGCATAAATGATTTCCGAATCGAGCCATGTCTCAGTTAAAATGAAAATGTCACTGCTAGGGTAGCTGCCGATGTTGCCAAAATGGAAAGTTTGGTACGGATCCCTCTCGCATTTTGGTAGTAAAAATTTATAATTTGTTTTCTCAGTTTTTTAGTAAACGGTTTACAATTTTAGACACTGAATTTACAAATTTGATGCTGATATTAGTTTCACCATTTTGCTTCCTCGCGTATAGTTCGTTTCGTAACTCTTAAAGTTAAGACTTCTGCAAAATAGTTTGGTCGTTACTGACCTTGATACCATTTTTGCATTTCTGGTCAGTGTACCTTACGTGCCGAGAATAATTCCTTAAATTCGATTTTGATTAATTGTCTAATTTTATTCTAACTTTTTGAACACTCAGTTATTTGGTAAAATTTCGCTATTAACCTCGCTTAATGCTGAGATAACTTTTTCATTGTCCATTGTCCATTTTTGATAGTCGTTATTATGGATTCTGAGATGCTCTCGGATATATTAAATAGATTTATATTCCTCCACTAGATTTTCCTTATACGATGCTATTACAGTAAAAGCATTATTTCGAAATTCGCAAAACATCTCGTAGTGAATAATCACGTCCCACTTACCAACAACGAGACTAAACCCGTACATATTGAAATAAATGGCCTTAGATTAAATTTACTAGAGCAATAAACAAATGAATGATCTTAATATAATGCTTATTGATAAAGCAAGGAAAAATACTTTTTCCCCACTTTTAAGTATATTCACGAAACCTAAACAATACAACTCCTTAAAATAATTCAATGTGTTACCAAACACATCAAATTCATTGTCATTAAATAGCATTCACACCATTATAAAACAATTAAGAAAACAATTTGTGTGGAAAAAACAGGTTTCAACTGTAAATTCCTCATAGAATAGAGAATTTTTAATTATCGTAAATATTTTCACAGCAAATCGGTTTTACCGGTGATAAATCATTTTAAGCACCGTCCAAATTAAAATTGGATGGGATTAGATACAATCAAATAAGTAAGTCGTGCCAATGTAGCCTAACCACAGATTGAAAATGACTTTGAATGCCGAAATAGAAGTAATAATTTTTTTTTTTAAATTTTAAATACTTGCAGAACCCAATAATAACATTATAACATTTAATTTACCAAGTTATTTTTCAAACTTATTTTTTTTTATTAAATAAAGTTCTACCAGTTAAACAAACTAACAATTAATAATTTATTTTTTTTATTATAATATTTTTTAACATTATAGTATAATCACTTAGCAATATTACTTTTTCAGTACAGGTTCTCCTTATGAGGCGTTCACGATACGCCGTAACAAATAAATATTTAAGTAAGAAGGATACACATCATTCTTACTTAACAATATATTATACAACTTCTAGATATAAAAAAGATTGCTCGTATTATAATAATTGACTGTAAAATAAACAGAAATATATAAATACTAATTTAAAAAATAAAACAATTACTTTGTTTACATCACTTTTACTTATACTTTTGCCGACCGGGTTTCGCTACTACAGTAGCTTCTTCAGGGCAGTATACAACTAAATTATGAACTAAGATACAAATGTGTTATAGATTGATAAAAACAGATAATTGGAGGGCCAAGGGTAGGGCCATTAGGTTAAGTTAGGGATCAGCAGGTACCGCTGAACCTAACCTAACCTAACCCAACCATCCCTTAGAAACAGACCACACATTCAACAAAAATACAGGCACTAGTTTACTGCATAAAAATGGAACCGACATTCGACTAGATAACTTAGAAGCGTTAGAAATAAGGAGAGCCGATAACACTAACAGTACACTCATAAATAATCAAATAAATTTAAATAAAAGTACAATTCTTAAATTATTCCCAATAAACAAAGTACACACCCCTCCCGGTCAGCAGATACCTGCTGATCTCCCACCCTTGGCCCTCCACTTGACTGTTCGTGGAAGTTTGTTTGTTTATTTTTTTATATTTAAACAGCTTTCTATTCATTTTTTTTTGAAAGTGTGCAAAAAGTCATCAAGAAGTACCAACATTCTGCTTTAAGGAGTGGGAAAGGGGGAAGGGGTGGTTTTCCAATATCTCACGTAGACAGTGACCTTCCTCTTGTTTTGTAGGTCAACTGTGCAAAATTTCTTCAAGCTAGAAATAAAACTAGATTTCTTATACAAAACAAACAGAGAATATTTTTAAACAGAGAAGAAGATAAAAGAAGAAGAAGATGTATTGTGGCGTTACGTGTAATAAATACAAATAATTGATAAATTTCAGAACTTCCAAGAAAATTTACAACCCTCATTGAGGAATTGATGCATACTGCAAGACCACTTTTAGTCTCGTGTATTTGTCTATCAATTATGATCAGAGTACTCTACTGACCACTACCCCAACACCTTACGTTCATGGTCAATTTAACGAGTCTGCCTCCTCCCTAGCTCCGCAGACCGCTGGCCATTGTTAATCAAGCAAGCCATTTGAAGTCTAGTAATCAATCAGGCCTCGCCGAGACTAACTGGTAATCACCCGAGCCGTTCCCAGAACTAAGTGGGGGATAATCGACACAATTATTGGTGTCCCGTCCGCCCCCTGCATGGGGAATAGAACTCGATGTTTCGAGACTGTAGTGGGAATTTGTTTACACGCGTAAATTGTTGGTGAAGTCGAAATTGGATTGATTTTTTATCGTGCTCTTCGTCGTTTAATGCAGATTTTTATTTTTATATATTTTTAGTCACAGATTTTGTGTTTATTTATTAATGGTCAATTTTATCATAACATTCATATTACACATTATTTAAAAATCTTCACTACATCTATATATATAAAAATCAATACAAGTTTGTTTGTTTCTTTGTCCTCGATGTTCTCGAAAATCACTAGACCGATTTCGCTGAACATAACACAGTTTATTATTATTAGTGTCGGGAAGGCTTAAAAGGTCGTTTTTATGAAATTCAATATGTAAAACTGTTGCTATAAAGTTTTAAAATTAGTATGAAAAACATTGAACCCGCCATGTTTTATTTAGCTTAGCCAATAGATATAACACTCTAGTTAGCCACAGATTGCATATTCGAAAGAAGAGGTTTTTTTGGGTAAGATATTTTCAAAATAGAAAACACGAGTAGGTACCTACTTAATAACTTTATGATTTAGATATATTTTGAATGAAATAAAATATTCAAATGAATGTTTCCTTATTTAGAGATAGTTACTTTCGCTGTCATATCAATTATGGCACCCTAATGACAAGCAAGAATTCACAACACCATAACTTTATATACACCCGGGCAAAGCTGGGTACACATCAGCTAGTTTTATATATATAAAACCATTTGTCTCAAGAGGAGTGTAAAAATGGTCTAATATAAAAATAAATAAAAATGAACAAAACAATGAAGTTATTATAAACAAACAACATAATATCAGCTGTGATGTGAATACGGACTTCATAACTGTGGGTAACATTCAAATTCAAAATTCGAATAAACTATTCTTATTTTCAACCAATTTACGCCGCAATTCTTAAAATGGTTGGTGGCATAAAGGTCAACATAGTTACCTTCCAAGCAGTTGATCGGGGTTCGATTATCGGCTGTGAACATAATTTATAAAATAGTAGTGGGCAAAGCGGGTCGGTTTAGCGAGCCGGATCACTAAATCAGCTCTCTGTAAAGAAAATCCACATGAAAACTGGACGAAAAAAGTATCGTGTAAGAGCGTCTTAAGGACGTCATTAGGAGGGGTAAGGGAGCGAGGGAGAGGCCATGGTGCGGGAGGACGCGAACCGTCGTTCAAACGAGCCGGATCACCGAACCGGTACACTACAAAGAGCTGATTTAGTGATCCGGCTCACTAAACCGAGCCGTTTCGCCCACCACTAATATATAATATATTGATTCATTGAACATTTTTTTTTTTATTCTCCACTTTTTTACCTAACCCGTTTCAGGCTATCACTGCCATTTTAGACTCGTACAATTTTTTTCTTAAACTACGGTATATATATACAATTTTTGATGTATCAGGGGTGTGAAACTGTAATTTAATGTTAATTTTATTAATCAGTATTGCTGTATCCTAATTTTATATTATTCCATATATATTAATGGAAACAAAAAACCTTACAGTATGTAAAATCAGGTTCTATCAATACTGTACAATAACAATTACTTTATTTAAACAACTGTTTTTAATATGTAAATATCTACATGTTTCAGAAGCAAGGCTTCTTTTATCAGTATAAACAATATACTTACTAAAAATAATGACAAGCATAGATAAATAATAAGTAAATAGAACAAATTACAAACAAGTAAAAATAAAAAATAAATGACGAAATAAAAATAATTTTAATGGTTTCAATTTTTGTTTATGTTATGTTTGTAATTTTGTTCTTTTTGCTTATTATTTGTCGATGCTTGTCATTATTCTTGTAGGTATATTGTTTATCCTGATGAGGGGAGCCTTGCTTCTGAAACATGTTTACATTTACATATTAAAAATAGTACTTTAAACAAAATAATTTTTGAACAGAGTGGAAGATACTCTCAGTATCGCCCTGGTGAAAGACCACCGTTCAGAATTGAAACGTTGCTTTAAATGGGTTTTAGCCGTGTTTGGTGACCAGATCTGAATAGTCAGGTATTTCCCCACCTTCCTCTACCCCTTCTCCCTCCCCTCCCAATACCTTCAGCCTGACAACATTCCCCAATTGGTGATGCCATAGTCTCACTGGCTCCAGACGGTTGGGAGTAGTTGGGACTCTTGTGCGGTATTCATATAAAAAAAATAAAAATTATTAATTTATCAATTAAGATACCACAAAGTGATTTAAGCGCAGTTTCTCACACCTGATACCCCATAAAGTGTGTATATACTGTAGATTATTAAAAGAATGTACCAATCTTAAGATGGACGTGATAGGCAGAAACCGGTCAGGTCAAAAAATAAAAGGTGTAAAAAGGTTTAAAAATTGTTTTAATAAATCATTAAATGGAATTTCACCATGAATTGTCAGTTTCCAAAATACATACATATATTTTATTTTTGTTGTTTTTTTATGTTATGTTAATAACCATTATGTTTTTTTTTTTGGTTTCTATTATCTGATAGGAAGAGTGCGAACTTTCAGATTCACAAATCGTACAATTATAGTGTCGGTTCTAGTTACATATAACATTAATAATCCAACGTTGAAAACACACAGTCATTTGGTTCCCTCAATAATCTCTAATATATTGCTCTTTGAAAATAATTAAAAATTATCGTTTGCACGGTTTGTTTCTACGATAAACTGTTTATCTTAATTTCCTAGAAATCAGCCAACTACTCAGGCGCCCTCTGACAAACAAACAACATATTATTTATTCAATAATTCTCAATTCCAATGTAAGGACACTCCATTGAGCGAATGCATTGACTTGGAAATAGTCATATTTGGGGGAAATGTGACGTATTCATCCAAGTATTTCTTTAGAAAATTGTGTCAAAATAGTTCACTGAAAGCACATAATACTCTGTCAACACTGAACTCAGCGTAAGGTCCTTAACTCTGGGCCAAAGGTTGTGGGTTCTAAGGTCAAATAAGACAAACGAATATTACATCATTTTTTTATTGTTTTCACAAAATACAAACGATTATATTATTATTTTTATAAACAATAATTATTAGCCTGAAACACTCATCCAAATTGAAAAAACCTTCCGAGAAAAGATAAATGTCGCCGATAGGACTCGAAATATAATAAAAAACAGTAACTATTGAATGAAACGCTAGTATATATTGATTAACTTGGCGGGTTTGCGATAAGCCGACGTAGCTCAACGGTAGAGCATCTGACCGGACATCAGAAGGGTGCAGGTTCGAGTCCTGTCGGCGACATTTATCTTTTCTCGGAAGGTTTTTTTCAATTTGGATGAGTGTTTCAGGCTAATAATTATTGTTTTTAAAAATTATTGTTACCCTTTGCGCTATGCACAAAAATCTTGTCTTAACTTTAGTTTATCAATTAATGATTATATTATTATATTAATTGTTTTTGTGTTTGATTCGTAGAACTCCATTTAATTAATTTTTTTTAAATTTAATGTCAATCAATTTTAATAATGTTATTATTAGGTTCCACGAGTATTTTTAGCTTTTATTATTATAACAGCTATTTCGGCGTTTAATGCTAGTTTGAAAACAGCTGTCACAATAATAAAAACTAAAAATACTTGCAGAACTTCATAATAACTTTATTAAATTTGATTTAGATTAAATTTAAAAAAAATAAATAAATAAAAGTGATTTTTGTATTAAGAAACAAACAAATAAACATTTGTATTTATAATTAAAACATATAACGGATACCCGCCTGTGACAAATACTGAAAAAAAATATTTACAGACCATTTTCTGAAAATTTGTTTAATATTAAAAATAATTCGTAAGTCTTGGTTGTAAATTTATAAGAGCTTTATGTAAAGAGTTTATTTTTTTATTTGGTTATCTATTTTGAGGTATAAACATCCTAAGTATTTCTCAGAAATTAGGTTTACTTCAAATATGAAACTGGAAAACAGGGTACAGTAATTTCACCACGACACTCCTAAAATGTTTGAAAGTATTGAGTTCTTTTGAGTATACAAATACGGTTTTGCTGTTCCGGGTATAAAATTCCTGTTCACCTTTCAGAGCCATCGCTTTTCGCAGGAACTGTCAAGGACATGCATTTCCTACTTATAAAATACAGAATGGAGAAATGAGGATAAGAGATTCTCAAAAGTACTTAAAATTTCAAAGGAGATAAATTGGCTCACAGTGGAACAGATGCTCACATTGAACACGTTATACATAACGTATGTAATAAAGAACCTGTTTGCAAAATACTTATTAAACAAATTATTTACAATTATTAATTTTTTTATTGAGGTTTAAAAACCTCATTGTAATATTTAATCATTGAAGAAAATAATATTAACATAGCCTAAAATGAAAGATGAAACCGGACAAAAGAACAGAAACTAAAAAGATTTCAGTCGCTGCCAGTGATATGAGATTAAAAATGGAAAATAATATTCACAAAATCCTGAATTTGAGATATGATATCGATGAAGATGACACAAATTGAACTGGTCTCATTGGCTAAGTCGGTTGAGCATTGCTCCGGATAGGCAGAGGACGTGGGTTCGAGTCCCAGATGTGACTGAAATCTTTTTAGTTTCTGTCATTTTGTCCGGTTTCATCTTTCACTTTAGGTTATGTTAATATTATTTTCTTCAATGATTTAAAATTATTTACAAGTAGGACATTCACAGACATAATACAAGGACGTGCAATGAAATCCAGACTGCCAAAAAAGAACAATACGCGAAACAGTTTATTACAAAAAGTGATGAAATATTATAATGCCCTGCCGACAATCATAAAAAATACAACAAAGAATAAATTGAAAATAAATTGTAAGAACCAGATAAAATTCAATAGTAGATGTAAGTTATAATTTTAGTAACTTGGGAACTAAAATATACAAATAACTTAAATAAATAATAAACTTTATAAATGAAAAACATGTTTTTTGGTATCTACGACCTTCTATGCAAATCCTGAGATACGAGTATAAATAAAGCAAATCAGAACTCTTTTGTTCTGAACTCAAAGGTTGTGTTGATATCATGGAGTGAATTTTTGTGTTTTATTTCTAACTAATTGAAATACCCGGTGTTGCCCGGGGTTATTAATATTTCGGAGTAAATTTTTATAAGCCCTAATCCCACCCCTACTCCTACCCCTACTCCCCACCACTACCCAGTAATTTTCCCCTTATTCTAAACGTCAATTAAGTGTGTAAAATTTCATTAAGAAGTACCAACATTTGGCTTTAAGGGTGGGAAAGGGGGATGGAGTGGTTTCTCGAATTCTTATATAGACACTAAACTTCCTCTTGTTTCGTAGGTCACGTGTGCAAAATTTCCCCAAGCTAAGAATAAAACTGTACGTTCGTGTACAAAACAAACACACGGGAACTTCTTCTTTATATAATAGAAGAAGAAGACATGTTGTAGAGATGGGTTCATTTTTTAATAACAGAAAGTTTATTGTAAACGTAGTATAATAGTAAAATAATACAATGCGGCGCATACAAATTGTTTAGATGTTATTTTCAGTGCGGTCGGTTCGTGTTGCTTCTTGCCTGTTTTTATTGCAATTGATGCTTTGTGGCGATATGAAGTATGAGAGAGTATGTTAGCGCCCAACTGTGACCCCGTTATAGGTACATGTAGAAATTTAATATTAAATGAACCCTTTTTAATCTGTTATAATGTGAGTCGTATTCGAATCAAACAGAACAATATCAAAACAGACAGAAACAGTGGGTCATGTTAGGTGAATTTAGATTCGGTTAGATTAGGTAGTTTATTTATTATTAATAATAAATTTATTATTAATAATAAATAAACGGAATTTTAGGTTCTTTGCGACAAGAATTTACAACATTCTTCCAGTTAGCATAAAAATATCTGAATCACAAAAAAAATTCAAAAACAATGTAAAAAATTTGATTAAAAGTCATTAAAGGGCATTTACCGGTGCACTCACCCAAATTCGAAATTATAGATTCAACGATTTATGAAGTATATCTTAATATAAGTATATATTCATAGGTATTTTAAAACTATAAAATAATTTGCAAAATTACTGCCTCAACACAGGTTAGCCTAGTGAGGCGGGTTATGTGAAACTTCAACTATAACTGTTACTATATTATTTTCTATTTTACTTTATAAACCACTTTACATAGATTATTATATTATACATGTCTTTTAGTTATAGTTAAATTTAAATACAATAAAGATATTATCATTATTATTATAATTATTATATTATTTTTCATCACTTTTCTTCATTGTTCTGTTTTGTCATGGAACCAATACGTATATCGATACCTTAGTTCAATAGGGAACTAACTCAAAATACCTCATTTTATGAAAACAGGATTTGAAATTTTTTCATAAAGACTTCGCTCCGTTGTAAAGTTATTTTGTGAACCTATAACATAACAATAAATGCAACATATAAGTTATTTATCAACCTATCATATCATAGGTGTAAATGGCTACATTTATTAAGTTCCAAACGGAAACATTTGACATGTTTCTCCATTGAACTAAGAATGTGCTGATTTCATCATAATTCCATAAAGAATTATCTGACTGCATAATTAGGACGAATCAGACTTATTTTTTATTGAAATATGAGAAGGGAGAGTTTCTTTACCATTTTTCATCATTAACTCAAAACCCAGAATTTTGAGTTATTTCTCTATTGAACTAAGGTATCGATATATTGTCCCTATTACACGTCGGTCCAACCTAATATGCCGCTGATCATAGCAGAGCTTTCCCTGGTAGACATATTTTCTTGAACATATGGTGTACACGTCACGTCACATAATTGCATTCTCTAGAAAATGCTTTCATCGCGTACCCTTAACAATGTGGTTGATATCTAATACGAGTACAAAACATCACAGTCAGTGTCGAGGACGCGTTGGAGCGATAATGCAACATCTGATACAGTACTCGTTATGCAAATGCAATGCAATTGAAATTTCACATCGAACCCGGGCGATGTGGAATAATGTTATTTCATATTACATCACCTTAAAATGCTTTAGGCGTTAGTGCATGCTCTTAAGTATTAGGTATCGGGATATATAAGGTGGTAAAACTAATTCTGGTGAAGGTGAATTTTATCGCCGTAAAGGCTTCATTTGAATTACCAGCAAATATAAAAAAAGTTATGTGTGATAGTTTACATTTTTTTTTATATTTCTTGGCTAATAACTATGCAGGTAACAATTTCCTGACATTTTGTTTTTAACTAGAAAAAACGAACGAAGTTTTTCTACGCAATGTATAAATTATTGTTAACTGCAACTTGATATATTTTTTAATTTTTTTTTTATTAATATTAACTTTGATTTTGTATACACGAGTATTGTATTATGTATTTATATTTTCTGTTCCTTTATATTCCTGTATAGGGTTATTTTTTGTGCATTTTTTAGGTGTTTTATAAAAAAGTCACACTTATATGTAAAAGCTCTCTTAGCATTTAAATAAATAAATATTAATATGTGTATTTTATGTATATATATATTATTAATTGATAAACTAAAGTTCTTAAAAACTTAAGACAAGATTTTTGTGCATAGCGCAAAGGGTAACAATTATTTTTTATAAACAATAATTATTAGCCTGAAACACTCATCCAAATTGAAAAAAACCTTTCCGAGCAAAGATAAATGTCGCCGACAGGACTCGAACCTGCACCCTTCTGATGTCCGGTCAGATGCTCTACCGTTGAGCTACGTCGGCTTATCGCAAACCCGCCAAGTTAATCAATATATACTAGTGTTTCATTCAATAATTACTGTTTTTTTTATTATATTTTCAAGCCTTTCTCATACTAATAAAGTTGGTTGTTTACAGGTGAAAATATAATAAAAAAACAGTAATTAAAAACACTAGTATATATTGATTAACTTGGCGGGTTTGCGATAAGCCGACGTAGCTCAACGGTAGAGCATCTGACCGGACATCAGAAGGGTGCAGGTTCGAGTCCTGTCGGCGACATTTATCTTTGCTCCGAAAGGTTTTTTTCAATTTGGATGAGTGTTTCAGGCTAATAATTATTGTTTATAAAAAATAATATATATTATTATTTATTTATTAATATATATACACGTTCTAGGGTCTAAGCTACCGAAATGATATTTTTGATAGGAGTTGCAGGAGTCACAAGATGGGATCGAATAAGAAGCTCGATGATCCGGGAGGAACTTAACATCGAACAACTATTACACCTCATAGAAAATTCGCAACTGAGGTGACTTAGGCACGTGTAAAGAATGCCAGAAGGTCGAATTCCATTGAAAATTCTGAGTGATATTCCAGAGGGAAGACGTCCAGTGGACCGCCCCAGACACAGGTGGGAGAAGCAACTCCAAAGGCTGTGCTAGGAGAGACTGGACCTACTATGGACGGATACCGTAAACGTAGCACAGAACGGGGATGTCGATGCGATTGGTCCCCGACCCGAGTAGGACAATGGAAGAAGATGTATGATTGTATGTATATTTATATATTTTTTAAAACAAATGTATGAAACAAGTTTTCTTAAAGCATAAAATATTGTATTATAGGTATACCTGAACATTTTAAAATAAAAATCAAGTAGCAACGCCCTCCGCCGTTAAGATGAGGTAAACCTGAAATATACAGTACTCCCTCTAGTGCAATTGTTATTGCCTGTATACTGTGCAGTTCACTAGGCAGAATGGATAGTACCTTTACAAAGTTATTGATGCTCAAGCCATGCCGGAATAGGAAAAGCAATTTCCACAGTTTTATAACGTCCAGCCTGACCTTTCCCATGCTTATAGCTTGTACCCTTATAGATTTTACTTTTATGTACACTAGATGAATCGACTATGCAGTATACAGTATTCTTGTTTATAAAACGTATACGCTAGTATGCAATAGAATGTATATTCTGGAGAATACATACTCAGAACATCAGAAAGCCTAGATAAGGAACACCTCTCTGAAACTTTTATATCGATAAATATATATTTTTTTATTTTTATAAACAATAATTATTAATCTAAAACACTCATCCAAATTGAAAAAACCTTCCGAGCAAAGATAAATGTCGCCGGCAGGACTCGAACCCGCACCCTTCTAATGTCCGGTTAGATGCTCTACCGTTGAGCTACGTCGGCTTATCGCAAACCCGCCAAGTTAATCAATATATACTAGTGTTCCATTCAATAATTACTGTTTTTATTATATTTTCACCTGTAAACAACCAACTTTATTAGTATGAGAGAGGCTTGTAACGGCTAAATCCTCAAATAGATGGCGTCGAGACAAATTATGTCTACATTTTATTGGTGAAAATTGCTTTGACTTGTCAAATATTTATTAATTGATAAACTAAAGTTCTTAAAAACTTAAGACAAGATTTTTTGTGCATAGCGCAAAGGGTAACAATTATTATTTTTATAAACAATAATTATTAATCTAAAACACTCATCCAAATTGAAAAAACCTTCCGAGCAAAGATAAATGTCGCCATAGGAGTGTAATTAAATAAAAAAAAATTATTTAATTACACTCCTATGGGCGTAAATAAATGGTTTTAAAAACCACTATTATATTATAACCGGTATTAAATCGTTAAATACAATCATTAAACTTGACTAGTCAGTGGCTGAGTTGACATCGCGTTTGGGTCTCACCCAGGCGTCGTGAGTCCAATTCCTCGGCTGGCTAAGTCCTCCATTTACGACACCAGCAACATCTTCCACTTACTGTCATGTTAGTAAGAGATTTTTGAATATTGTCAGGTTATTCGTAACCAGAAAATATTTGTCTTTCTTAAAAAAAAAAGTTTATAACATTTTACTCAATAAGGCAGTAAATGAATAAGTGATCAAAAGTGGGTAAGTAAATATACCAACTAAATGTACCTGAGAAGCTCTAATTTTTAGCTGAAAAGTTATACAATAAACCAACAACCAACCAAACAACCTAGTATCAAACAAATAAAATCAATTAATAACTACATTAAGTCCAGGAAAATTTGGCTTAAGGAATTATCAGAAAAAGAACCGACTAGTATTTTGAAAACATCGTCTTAAAATTTACTGAAAATGCCTTAAGCAAACCTTGAATTTGAAATATAGAAGTCGCTGAAAACCCTCTATCCAAAACCTAGTTCACCTCAGCACAAGATCTCCTAATGAGGAGGACTAAGAAAATATTCCATAATATCTGTATATTTATATTTATCTGATATATCTTCTTAAGATATCGAAATTACGTAGTAATTAATAATTTAAAATAAATATTTTCTCTAAGATGACGAGCGACCATTTTATAATAATTTAAAATAATTTTAATCTACTGAAATAAAAATATATATATGTACATACGTATTTTTTTAACACAATGAAGAGAACAGTCGCTAGCAAATATTATTAACCAGGCACGCAATAAAAAAATAAAATAATCAGGACCAGAGTTAGTTAGCCAGTCTCAAAGATCTGTTCTTCTTGCCAAAATGAACTCAAATAAGTCATGTTTATTGATAAATATGTTATAGTAGATGCCTACGTTTGTTATTAATTATTGTTGTGTTTAATTCATAGAACTCTATTTAAAATAAATCAAATTTAATAATAATGTGGACTTATCAATTTATTTTGAACCACTTCAATTTAATAACAATCTCGGCCGATTTCGGAAGTACGCTTTCCTCGTCAGGAATATATTAAAACTAAACTGCGATATAAATTAATGATATATATATGTATATTTAGTTGTTCGAGTGGGAGCCGACCAAAGGAGAAAAATATATTTAAAAGAGGACTATACGATAAATTTACTTAGTTATTCAATGTACTAGAATTATTATTTAGGGATTTTCTAATTTCCAAACAAATTTAATAATGTTATTATTTATTAATTTCAGCAAGCATTTTAGTTTTGTTTTATTATTGTGGCAACTATTTCCGAGTTCACACGGCGTTCCTGTTATGGCTTTGAACCCCGAAACAGCTGTCACCATAATAAAAAAACTATAACTTGCTGAACTTAATAACAATATTATTAAATTTGTTACTTGCATTTTTTTTAAGTTATAGCATTGTCAAATACATGATTTTCATTTAAGATTCCGAATGGCTGTATATGTTTATTTTGTGTTATTTATTTTGTTGTGTAAACTGGGAGTGTCAGGGAGAAGGGAAACGGGGAAGAGGAAGGTTGGGTTACAGGGGAAGTTATGGGAGACAATTACAATCTGCAGGACTTACCCTGGAGGTGGTTTCCTCGATGTTGAAGTCTGCTCCGGACATTAGCCTAGCTCAGATCGGCAGGGGACATCAACTTCTTATCTTACAGGGTCGCGGATCGATTGCAATCTTATAATTGGGTTGAGGGCGTTTCTACTTCTACGTTAAATTAGTACAGGGAAGTGTTTTCATACTCGGTGTTTATTGCAACTCAGACAAACATGATGGGTTAAGAATAATTATTTCAGCTCGCCTGCATTGTACTTGCTCGTAAATAACTAATAACAAAAATGCCGCCTCTTTTTCAGAGACGCAGTTATCTCTTCGGGTTCAAGACGGGAAGTGCTGAGTTTCAAGCGGCCGCAAACAACGCCACCGAGCTTGCCAAAGGCGCTCACGTCTCTCGCTGCTGCTTTGTTAATTTTGATCTGATTGGTTTAATTGGGCGCTCGAATCGCCTGATTAGTTAATTTATGGAGGGAAATGATGTGGTTGCTTGCCAGGCTTATTTGCCAAGATGAGTAGCTAGAACTCATCTTAGGGTCAATCTTTCGTTACATAACACTTTATGTATGTATACCCAGTGTGTCCTTGCGACGACATTCCATATTATGCTAAAGTAAATTTTGCAAGTAACTTGGTTCGTGTATTAACGAAGTCAACCAATTCCACAAAACATTAAAAGCTTGGAAGAAATAGATATTTCCTGTGAAGGAACAAAGTAATTGCATGCGTTTTTTTTATCACATCGACTCTGTGTAGTCTGCCTTTTCTTTTGTTTTTGTTCGTAACTAGATTTCTAATTATATCAAAACCACCTCGATCTCAATGCCGAGACACTGCATAAAGTCAAATTAACTGATAAAGAGATTTATAAAATAATCATCTTTTTTAATTTTTGTCAATTTATTTTAATTTTTTTAAATATTTTAAAGCGTTTTAGTTCATTTCAAAAAATATATGTAATTTATTTTTAGGTTGTCAAACGAGTTAAGAGTCCAATTTGATTCAGTGTTCCAACCTTGTTATCCAAGTTTTTTTGATTATATGCACTAAAAATTCCAAATATGCACTAACAATGCCAAAGTATATTTACTTAAATATATAATAAAGACATGGAAATATCCAAAATACGCATGTTTATCTGAAAAAGCATATATAATTATTCTCATTTTTTTATTTGATGGAAACAAACCAACATAGGCGTTGTATCGAACGTGTCTACAAAGTGGATTAATTTAAGCAGATAAACATATTTCTTTATAATCAAATATAAATTATTGCACAACACATGCCATGCCGGTCCAAGATTGCACCACAAAAGCAATACCAAGTCGAGATTGCACCACAAATGTAATACCGAGCCGAGATTGCACAATACATGTAATACCAGTACAAAATGTTCAGCCGCGCCGCGTGGTATAAATAGCATACGCTTAGCGGAATGTGCTCTCTTTTTCCACTCCTGCCGTGGAACGAACAACACCACCACCCGACACTCTGCCAACTGCTTTACCTTGGACTCGACTTACATCTTTAATTTTAATCAACCCAGACCTACCGCGCTCTCCTCCCTTGGATACCTCGACATACACTATTTTTCTTGTGCCGGTCCTACACGTCCCGTACAAGCGTATTAAAACCGTGAACACGATTTTTTTTTTTTTTTACTTTACATAATTTGATAAACAAACTAGAATCTTACAGCCCAGAACCAGTTGAGGATATGGTACCGGTAACGCCAATATTGATGAAAATTGAATCAACAATAAAACATCAAAGGATGGAGCACAGTTGGCGGACTCTGACTATTCGTAAAGTCTTACCACAGGAAGACACAGAAAGCATCTTCCACAGCTTAAAGACAATATTATGACGAGGTTTCTTTCTCAGAAGCTTCGTTATACGTGGTATGATGGTATAATATTGTGTAAAGTGTAGGTACTTGCCAATCAACTTTTCCGATTCAAACATTTGAAAATATACCTTAACCCTTAACCCTAATAATAATAATAATAATAAGAGTTAATTTCTATAGCGCAGTTTTGTGAAGGTTCACCTCAAGTGCGCTTTACACTAACTAACCTAACCTAATTGTAAAATAACAGATTTACTACATAGTATATCTGTTATTATAATATATATACAATATGCAAATTAATACTATGACATACAATATTCATGAGCAGGTATTATAAAATAACAATTTAGAAACTAAGGGTGTAAATAATCAAATATATAGTAGGTACAAATAACAAGAGAAAATTATATGACATTATATACATGGTTTTCACTGAATACTAATGGAATTAAATAACAAGGAGAGAAAACCGCAACTAAATAAGCTATGGAGGATTGAAAGAAAAAGAAAAAAACAGAAAAAAAAAAGAAAAAGAAAAAGAAAAAGAAAAAGAAAAAGAAAAAGAAAAAGAAAAAGAAAAAGAAAAAGAAAAAGAAAAAGAAAAAGAAAAAGAAAAAGAAAAAGAAAAAGAAAAAGAAAAAGAGAAAGAAAAAGAAAAAGAAAAGGAAAAAGAAAAAAGAAAAAATGTCCTGAAATTATGTTTCTACGTACATGAATTTATGTTTTATGTCGGATAGGATTTTTTGAATAAGCAAACAGCTATCCCTTACTTAATTAAATATTGAAATTGGTTCCTCCAAACAACAATAATAATTAATATTCATATCCTATGTACCTATCCAAAATTGTTATACAAATAAATAAGAGTGTTTGCCATATTGTATTATATACATTACGTGGGTACCTACTTGAAAGTTTCAACGCAAAATTTACTGGGCGTAATCGAAATATTCAATTTTTTTGGACATGCGGAGTAAATCAGTGTACCTACCATCATTTCTGCAGAGATAAGTAACAAAGCTTCGGTCACACAGGGCGATTTCAACGATCCTATTTGAACAGTATAGTCGAAATCGCTTCATGTGACAAGGTATTCGCTGCGAGTAACTCAATCAGTAGCTTTTCATTTAGAGCATGTTCAATTCTGATCGCGATAAATGCACGATTTTGGCGGTCACGTGACCTAGTTGCCAGTTTGATTTGTTGTCGCATGTCCTTGCAACTATACAGCGCTGCTGTCAAATCGTGTGAAATCCACAATAACTAACATTTTGGTTTGTTTTGATTATTGTTTACATTACGGTTGTTTTTCTGTTTTGTGTTTGTTTTTCCCTTCGACGTCCAGTCGCGAACCCGTTTTCTTTTTTTGGTCTTTCTGTTTCACTTATCAATTGTTTACTCAGCTCGGCATAATTCAAGCGAATCAGTCGTTTCAAAAATACGTTCGTGATTTGTACGACTTTTTTTTGACAATACGCTCGCTTTTTCCTACTCGCAGTTCCAAATATTCCAGTAGCTCCGTGTGACTCTACTAGCGGCTAAAAGAAGTAGCAACATAGCAGCGTCGAAATCGTCGAAATCGAAATGACCGAGGCATGTGTAACGAACATGCGACTGGCATTGTATGAGCGGTACAGCATAAAAAAAGAGACAATAATATGAGTAGGTATTTAAGAGCGTTCAAGATTGTCCGGTGGCTCTTCGTCGTTAACTGTCTTCCGAGAAAGTACATTGTGTTAATTTCAGTCTATTGACAAATCCTTTTGCAATTATACAAAATTCAATTTGATTACATGAAGTTAGTAATAGATACGCAGATGTGGCGGATCTATTTAACTGCACGGAAGGTAACTAACTACAAGAAGGTTATATAATCATATACTTTCAATCAATATTAATTTAACCTAAGTTTACTCTATATTTTATATGCACGCATATCTTTTACTTTTATATCCTTCATGAACTTTTATTCTTTATATATGGTAACACATCTTTTCAGACAATCGTATCCATAAATTAAAGAAATTCACCTGTAAATTGCTTAGCTAGGCCGGCCGGTTAGTACTTACCTAAAGTCATTAAATAAAAAAATAAAATAAAAAAATATAATTAAAAATTCACGCATCGGTGCGCAAATGCGTCCACAGCCCGCAACACTGTAAACAACCAAAGTTTACACTTTGGTTGTGTACAGTGTTTTTTTTTTTTTTACAATAAAAAATAAAAATAAAAAACGTTAATATTTATTAAAGATTACGCTTCTTACGCTTTTCAAGGTAATTTGATAGATATTTTCGAGTCCTAAAATTCATTTTATGAATACTTTCCAGTCCTAAAAATTAATACCAATTATACCAGACGTGACTATCAAAGTTTGTAATACCCTCCATTTGCATAACATCAACTAGTACATAACTCAGTGGGTGGTACGACTAGATACGAAATCAACTACTGAGTTCGTGCAGTTTCGAACGAGAGACGACTCGATACGTTCTCGATCGAGCTGGCATGTAGTACTGGTCAGGCTCATAACAGACGACCTGACCACAAACGAGAGAGAGAGAGAGAAGCGACTAGATACGCGTCTCTGTCTTGTTTGTTTGTCTGCACAAATAATTAATTGTGCAACGCCCGACTTTAATTTTAACCTGATAGAAACGACTAGATACGCATCCTTATCTTGTTATGTTTGCACAAAAAGAGGATTTGTGCAAACGCCCCATTTCAGTACATATTGGCTTTCGACAAGCGTAGTTCCGGGGTTTTCGAAGAAGTGATGATGACAGTGCGCGTCATCGTTTTCTTTTTCCTACGCCCCTGAACCTCGTTTTCGTCCCGAGACGCTACTGGGTGCTAACGGGACATTTCTCCGACCCCCGCCACCCCTACGGTCGCTCCCGGCGACGGTCCCGAAACAGAGCGGGCTCTCATTGGTCGAGCCCCTCTGATCCACAAAAACCTTTCAAAATTATTGTTCTACCAAAATTGTCTGTCTTTGTAAGCGATTCCTGCGGCCGCGGTGACTGATCTAAATAAACGATCTTTTCTGATCTGTTCATTAGCGCCCGCGTAATCGAGTAAACTTACTTATTTTTTGTTTGTACAATGCATTTTTTTGTAATCTGACGGCAAAGTATTACCTGTCCTACTTTGACCCCCATGACATACCTTGTAATAATTTTGGTTGCTTTAATAAAAAATAGGTGAAGATTGCAATAGGCTCAATTCAAGCAGAAGGTCGTGATTGACATCCTAATTTTTTGATCAAGTCGATCCAAGGTTGACAGAGTCTACGGCAGCTCGCGAAATATTCACGAGTTCAAACTGCCCGATTCGCCGCACGGTATCGCACCGAAGTACTTGAACGATGAGTACAATTCTAAAATTCAGAGTATTCTCACGGATTCAACACGCCTTCTACCTACTTCGCCTGCATCTTCACCCGGCCTGAAAACCGACCGTGACTTTCTCTTCGCCCTCACCACCTCCTCCTTGCAAGAAATCGTTTGCCTTTTTCAAGGCATTTCTCCCTTCCTTCCTACCCTGCTCTGAAGCGTCGAAGTGGCCAGCCTGATCTTCTTCTTCTAAAAACGTGCGGCAAGAGTTTACAGATTTTGTCCCGTACATGGTCCTTCTTGAGCCAGGATCTACTTCACGCCTTCACGACTACTAGTGACGTCTTCTCGCCTTCACGCCTTCAGTGACGTCTTCTCGCCTTCACGCCTTCAGTGACGTCTGCACGCCTTCTCGCCTTCAGTGACGTCTGCACGCCTTCTCGCCTTCAGTGACGTCTGCACGCCTTCTCGCCTTCAGTGACGTCTGCACGCCTTCTCGCCTTCAGTGACGTCTGCACGCCTTCTCGACTACAAGCGACGTCTGTACGTCTTCGTGCCTTGTACGTGCCGAGATGCCTGCACGTCGCAGCCGTCGAGGGGCCTCGAGCTCGGAGTCTCAGCCCGAGTCCACCGCTGTGCCCGCCGCTGTGCCCGCCGCTGTGCCCGCTGCTGTGCTCGCCGCCGCGCCCGCCGCTGCGATCGCCGCCGCGCCGCCTGCCGCCGCGTGGCCTGCCGCCACGTGGCTTGCCGCCGGGCCGTCTGCCGCTGCCCCACCCCCTCCTGCGCCCGCCCCTGCGCCCGACGCTGCTCCCGCCGGTGCGCTCGGCGCTGCGCTCGGACCTGCGCTCGGACCTGCGCTCGGACCTGCGCCCGGCGCTGCGCTCGGCCCTGCGCTCGGACCTGCGCTCGGACCTGCGCTCGGACCTGCGCTCGGACCTGCGCTCGGACCTGCGCTCGGACCTGCGCTCGGACCTGCGCTCGGCGCTGCGCTCGGCGCTGCGCTCGGCTCCGATGCTGAGAACAACTCCTCCACCACAGAGGACACCGTGAGGCAGCTACAACGGGAGATGCGCGCCTTGAGGGAGCAGCATGCCGAGCAGCTCGCCGCGCTATTGTCGGCCATGCAGCCCGCCAAGCAGGACGTCCCCGCAGCTGTGCAGCCAATTCCCGAGCCGGTGCGAGTACAGATGACCGACGCAGAGGCGCGTGCTGTGCGAGCCCCGGCTGAGGGGTACCCCCTCCCCGCTGCAACGTTCGGCCCCGCTGTGCTCCCTTGCCCCGCAGCGCCGGCCGGACGCTACGCCGAGCCACTGCCGTATGCCGAGCCACTGCCGTATGCCGAGCCGCTGCCGTACGCCGAGCCACGAGCCTGCCCACTCTACGCGCAGCCCTATGCAGAGCCGTCTACCTCGCAGTTGCACGCGGGGTCCCAGCCCGTCAACATCGGGCACCTGCATCCCAGCTACTCGCCGCTGTTCCCGCCGCAGCCTACCGCCGACGAGACTGCCCGGCATACCAGAGAGTGGGTCCAGCAGGGCGAGGACCCTACCGTGGCACGTATCGGCGCTATGATTGCCGAGGCGATCCGATCGACACGCGTACCAGAGAGCCCCCGCCCGTCCGTCGAGGAGGATGTCCGGATGACTGCCCTCATTGCTCGACAATCTACAGCCAAGGACCTCCCCACGTTCTCCGGGGACCCCCTCAAGTGGCCTGCCTGGATAGCGCAGTACCACCAGTCGACCAACACCTGCAGGCTGACACCCAGCGAGAACCTCATCAGACTGCAGCGCGCGCTGAAAGGCAGGGCCCGGGAGGCTGTCTACTCCCTCCTGCTGGACCCCGAACAGGTCCCAGAGATCCTGGCCACCCTCGAGACGCGGTACGGTGGCTCAGGATCCATCGCCAACCTTATGTTGAATAAGGTGAAGAAGCTGCCGCACCTGTCAGCGGAAGCTTCACTCGAGGAGATCGCCGACTTCTCTGGGACGGTCCAGAACTTGGTGGCCTCCCTGCGAGACTTGAGGACGGAGGGCTACCTCACCAACCCCGCCCTACTAGCTGACGTCACCGCCAAGATGCCCTGCACCCTGAGGATGTCTTGGCTGCTCGAGTTGCGCCAGCTAGGCCAATCCACCCCGGCCACACTACTGCAGCTCTCAATGTTCCTGCGAAGCGTCGCGAAAGTGATCCCGATTAGCGGCATGCTCGACCCGGTTCGACCGAATCGAGGGCGCCGCGACCAAGTGTTAGTGAACGCGGCGGCCGCGCCCCCGACGAGCGCGGCTACGCCCGGACCCAGGAAGCGTGCCGCGACCGACTCTGCCCACCGGTCTTCAGCCGGAAAAAGGGCGACAGTGCGAAGTGACAATTGTGCGCAGTGCAACAAGTTCCACGCCATTCGGGATTGTGCGGTATTCGCCGGGAAATCTGTCGCCCTCCGCTGGGAGACCGTGCGCGCAAGCAACCTGTGCCGAAAGTGCCTCGGTCGACACCACTCGAGGGAGTGTAAAGTGAAAGTGTGGTGCGGGGTGGGGGCGTGCCGGCATCCCCACCATCGGTTGCTCCATGAAGTGCGAAAAACGGAGCCGGTTGTGGGTGAAGTAAACTTATGACGCCGAAATACAGACGATAGCGTACTGCTGAAAATTGTGCCGGTTGTGCTTCGCGGGCCCGCAGGGAGTGAAGTGTCAGTGTTCGCGCTGTTAGATGAAGGCTCTACCGTGACCCTTGTCGACGCCGAGATCGCGATGTTGACCGGTGCAAGCGGTCCGGTCCGTGCCGTACGGCTTCACGGAGCGAAGGGCATGTGCACCTCCGACGCCCGCTCCCGACGTGTGAAGCTGACCATCAGAGGCGCAGGGTTGAACACGACCTTCTCCATCACCGCGAGCACCATAGCCGAGCTGAACCTGCCGGAGCAGCAAGTGCCAGGACGACGCATCACCCCGAAGCTCTTGATCGGGCAAGACAACGCCCACCTGATTGTATCAAGAGAGGTCCGTGAGGACAACACTACGCGAATAGTGTCGCGGACCGCTTTAGGGTGGATCGCTCACGGGGGAACAAACCCTGGCGCTGACGACCCAGCCACTACTCTGGCCCTGCAAGCAGAGACCGCCGCGGACGCCCGCTTGAGGGAGTTGGTGAGGACAAACTTCGCCATCGACTCTCTCGGCGTTACATCAGCAGCTCGGGTCAACGCACAAGACGCAAGAGCACTAGCGATGATGGGAGAGACCACCCGCCCCCTCGCTACCGGGAGGTGGGAAACCGGACTCCTGTGGAAAGACCCGACAACCGTGCTACCCGACAACCGGCAGTGCGCACTGAAGCGGCTACAATCTCTCGACAAGAAGCTGGCGGCGGACCCCACCCTGGCGGCCGCGTACGCCGACAAGATGTCACAACTTGTCGCCAAAGGCTACGCCAGGAAGCTTTCAACCCACGAGGCATCATTACCCGCCCCGCGACAGTGGTACCTTCCTCACTTCGCGGTGACAAATCCCAACAAGCCGGGGAAAATCAGAATCGTCTTTGATGCCGCCAGCCGATGCCGAGGGACGTCTCTGAATGACCAGCTGATGACCGGCCCTGACTTGCTGTCCTCACTCCTGGGGAACCTCCTTCGCTTCCGAGAGGGAAATGTGGCCATCGCTGCAGATATACAAGAGATGTTTCTGCGCATCCACATCAGGAGAGAGGACCAACCCTCCCAGCTGTACCTCTGGAGGTCGCCTGGCACACGGGACCCAGAGACGTACCAGTTGACATCTATGATGTTCGGGGCGACATGTTCCCCCAGCAGTGCCCAGTACGTGCGAGACAGAGTGGCCGGGCAATACGAAACCGAGCACCCCGCCGCCGCAGCAGCCGTTCGTTCCAAATTCTATATGGACGACTATTTGGACGCCGTGGATAACGTACACGAGGCTGCCGCACTGGTCCAGAGCGTGAAGACCCTCCTTGCAAAGGGAGGGTTCAACCTGACCAACTGGGCCTCCAACAGCCCGGCCGCTATAGCACGGATTCTCCCCGGTGAACGAGCAACCGCCGCAGTGCAGATCAACAGCGGAACCACGGGGACGGAGCGCGTACTGGGACTGGTCTGGGACCCGTCGACTGACCGATTTCTTTACACCTTTCTCGACGCGGTCAGCCCCCAAGAAGCCACACGGCCTACGAAGAGGCAGCTCCTATCTATCATCATGAAAATCTTTGACCCGGTGGGTTTCGTCGCCTGCCTCACTATTCGGTCGAAGATTTTACTGCAAGCCGTGTGGCGCTCGAGCATCAGCTGGGACGACCCCATCGCCCCTGAGCATGCCGAGCGATGGAGGGACTGGATGAGTCTGCTGAGGGAAAGCAGCGTGTCCATCCCGAGACGGTCACTCCGACACAAGCTGAGCAACGTTACACTGCACCTCTTCAGTGACGCATCCGAGCAAGCCTGCTGCGCCGTCGCCTACTTCGTTGAGGAAGTGCAAGGCGCGCCGCGAGCCACCTTCATCGCAAGCAAGTGCAAGGTGGCGCCACTCAAACCGCTATCAATTCCCCGCCTCGAGCTGCAGGCCGCGCTCATGGCGGCTAGACTGGCCAAGACTATTAAATCTGAAAGTCAGGCACGAATATGCAGAACCGTCTTCTGGACCGACTCGACCACTGTGCTGTGTTGGCTACGCACCGACCCACGGACATACTCCGCCTTTGTGGCGAATCGGTTGGGCGAGATCGACGAACTCACCAACATAGCTGACTGGAGGTGGGTTCCAACCAAACAAAACCCCGCTGACATCGGCACCCGAGACTTGGCACTACCCGACCTGTCCCTGCAAGGAGAATGGTTCTGCGGACCTGCTTTCATCACGAAACCTGACGAGGACTGGCTCGAAGAGCGCGCCCTCACCACGAAGCCCGATGACTCGATCCTGGAGACTAGGCCCCAATATGTCGGCCTCATATCCACGGCCGGGGAGGCCCTGCCCGCTATCGAGAGGTTTTCCTCATGGTACCGCCTCATCCGCGCCACAGCATGGATACTGCGCTTCATAAGGCATTGCCGGATGGGGTCGGGCCGACCTACCGAAGGCCCGCTACGAGCCGAGGAGCTCAAGGAGGCTGAACGCAGATGGGTGATCAGGTCCCAAGAGAATGCCTTCACCCCCGATCTTCACAACATACAGCACGGCCAGGCGCTGCCCGCCGCTAGCCGCCTAAACAGCCTGACGCCTTTCCTCGGCCCAGACGGAGTCATGTGGATGCGCTCCCGTTTGCAAGCAGTAACCGGAGCCACGAGCGTAGCCAAGACTCCGATCATCCTGGATGGCGATGACCCTTATACTCGGCTGCTGATCCGACACTACCACCAGAAGGCGGACCACCCGAGCACCGAGAAGACCATCGCAGAGGTACGGGGCAGCTTCTTCATACTGCGGCTACGTACCACTAGCAGGAAGATCGCCCACGATTGCCAACGTGCCGAATGCGGAAGAGCAAGCCCGTCCCACCTATTATGGGAGCGCTCCCCGAAGCTCGCCTAACGCACCATGTCCGCCCGTTCACACACTGCGGACTGGACTACTTCGGCCCTATAGAGGTCACGATTGGCAGGCGCCGAGAAAAGCGCTACGGGGCCATATTTACATGCCTCTCCACTCGCGCCATACACCTAGAACTGGCTGCGTCGCTGAGTGCTGACTCGGCCATCATGGCTCTGCAACGGATGGCGGCCCGCCGAGGACAACCAGCAGTGATGTACTCCGACAACGGTACCAACTTTCATGGAGCAAACAATGAAATCCGAGATGCCGTGGAGTCGCTCAGCCAGGACGCAAGGATGCAGGATACCCTAGCCATACAGGGTATCGAGTGGCGCTTTACCCCACCTCTGAGTCCCCATATGGGGGGAGCCTGTGAAAGGCTAGTACGTTCAGTGAAGCGAGCCCTAGGAGCTACACTGAAAGAAAGAGCCCCGAGAGAGGAGACACTTCTTACGGCGCTTGCAGCAGCCGAGTTCGTGGTCAACAACCGGCCCCTGACCCACGTCTCGGTTGATCCGAGAGACGAGGAGCCCTTGACCCCCAACCACTTTCTAATGGGGTCAGCGGGAAAACGCCCTCACCTGTCACTATATGACAAAAAGGAGGAGGAGGTATGCCTCCGCCGCCAGTGGCGCATAAGCCAACAGCTAGCAGACATGTTCTGGAGGCGGTGGCTTCGTGACTACCTCCCCACCATGGCCGCCCGGCAGAAATGGCACCACCGGGCCGACCCCATCAAAGAGCACGACTTGGTGGTCATCATGGACCCCGCTCTACCCCGAAACAGCTGGCCACGCGGACGTGTAATCGAAGCTAAGCCCGCCGCGGACGGACAAGTAAGAATTGTCCGCATACAAACAGCCACCGGCATCTACGTGCGCCCAGCGGTCAAAGTCGCGGTCATACTCCCGGCACCGACGCTCGCACCAGCTTCATCACCCGCATCAGCTTCAACACCCGCATCAGCTTCAACACCCGCATCCGCTGCAACACCCGCATCCGCTGCGACACCCGCATCCGCTGCAACACCCGCATCCGCTGCGAAACCCGCATCCGCTGCACCACCAGTACCAGCTTTGACGCCCGCACCGACCCACGCCAGCCCAAGGGTGCCGATGAGGACCGCCCTCCGACGGCCCAGAGGGACTGGCCGGCGAGGTCACCGCCGGAGTACACGTCTTCACAGCGAGGCACAGACGTTACTGCACCGAGGGGAGAATATACCAGACGTGACTATCAAAGTTTGTAATACCCTCCATTTGCATAAACATCAACCAGTACATAACTCAGTAGGTGGTACGACTAGATACGAAATCAACTACTGAGTTCGTGCAGTTTCGAACGAGAGACGACTCGATACGTTCTCGATCAAGCTGGCATGTAGTACTGTCAGGCTCATAACAGACGACCTGACCACAAACGAGAGAGAGAGAGAAGCGACTAGATACGCGTCTCTGTCTTGTTTTGTTTGTCTGCACAAATAATTAATTGTGCAACGCCCGACTTTAATTTTAACCTGATAGAAGCGACTAGATACGCATCCCTATCTTGTTATGTTTGCACAAAAAGAGGATTTGTGCAAACGCCCCATTTCAGTACATATTGGCTTTCGACAAGCGTAGTTCCGGGGTTTTCGAAGAAGTGATGATGACAGTGCACGTCATCGTTTTCTTTTTCCTACGCCCCTGAACCTCGTTTTCGTCCCGAGACGCTACTGGGTGCTAACGGGACATTTCTCCGACCCCCGCCACCCCTACGGTCGCTCCCGGCGACGGTCCCGAAACAGAGCGGGCTCTCATTGGTCGAGCCCCTCTGATCCACAAAAAACCTTTCAAAATTATTGTTCTACCAAAATTGTCTGTCTTTGTGAGCGATTCCTGCGGCCGCGGTGACTGATCTAAATAAACAATCTTTTCTGATCTGTTCATTAGCGCCCGCGTAATCGAGTAAACTTACTTATTTTATGTTTGTACAATGCATTTTTTTGTAATCTGACGGCAAAGTATTACCTGTCCTACTTTGACCCCCATGACATACTTTGTAATAATTTTGGTTGCTTTAATAAAAAATAGGTGAAGATTGCAATAGGCTCAATTCAAGCAGAAGGTCGTGATTGACATCCTAATTTTTTGATCAAGTCGATCCAAGATTGACAGAGTCTACGGCAGCTCGCGAAATATTCACGAGTTCAAACTGCCCGATTCGCCGCACGGTATCGCACCGAAGTACTTGAACGACGAGTGCATTTCTAAAATTCAGAGTATTCTCACGGATTCAACACGCCTTCTACCTACTTCGCCTGCATCTTCACCCGGCCTGAAAACCGACCGTGACTTTCTCTTCACCCTCACCACCTCCTTGCAAGAAATCGTTTGCCTTTTTCAAGGCATTTCTCCCTTCCTTCCTACCCTGCTCTGAAGCGTCGAAGTGGCCAGCCTGATCTTCTTCTTCTAAAACGTGCGCAAGAGTTTACAGATCTTGTCCCGTACAATTGTAGACTGTAAATAACGACGACAATAGTAATGACAGTTTTAAGGTTTAAAAGGACAGGGATAACCAAATCCGCCTAATGATGTCAAGAACGAACATGCTCCTCGAAAGCAGTTTTTAATGTCAGATCACTGTGTTCCATTTTTCAAAACGTTGTGTTTGGTTTGGGAAGTATAGAATAAATAGGAATTAAGTGGGAACCAACATATTATCATTTTAGAACCTAACAATAATAAAGACTTGAATAAATAAATTCGTAATCCAATAACTAAATATTCACATCATGCACAGATGCTAGATTTAGCACAAATGAGTGTGCTTATTATTTAGCCAGTAAATTATTAAACACAAGAAAGAAAAAATTATATTACATGCAAGAAAGAGAAAGAATATGAATAAAGAATAGAACTAAACATACTTTTGTCTGAAACTAAATACATTATATGTACCAGAATACGACAGTGCACCCTAATTAGAGAGCTTAAAAGGTGGCATTTAATTTTCGATAGGGCACCATCTTAATAATGTGCTACTACATTAAAAATAATAAAAAAATTATTTCAGTCATCAAAATTTTAAAATTTTAAAAATCTGGTTTTAATGGAGATATCCGGATTTTAGGTTTCAAGAAATCCGAAATTTAGCATTTGCAATCCCTACCGGAAACTGTCTTATCTTCTCCTCCTATCTCTTAGCGGCGTGTTAGTTTCTTAAAACATTCTTAGCACATTCTACAGCTAAAGATAATCACTAATCAGTAACCAGTGTAATCAAAATCAGTTATCAACTGTCAACACGAATGAAGCAAGAATTGTGACCAAGACCGAGTTGTTTGGCGGTCCAACCTCTCTGCCTACCAACCTACCCCCTCCTGACAGGATGATTGTTAGCTACTTAGTTAACAAACAGATTTCATTCGTCATGGTTTATCACATCGTTTCCTCAGTTGAGTTGCTCGACTTTATTTTTTTCTAGTTATAGATATATAGTACCTACATATATCGATTAAAAGTAAACCGATTATTTCGAAATACGTATTTCAATTGGACGTAGTTATGCAGAAAGCGTCCAACCCACAAATTTCCAGAATCGACATATTCATGTTTTCCTTTTTTTACAGTAACTCCACATGAGAGGCCCTGAGGGAACTAATTTCCCTCAATGCCTATATCATCTTTGGGGATGCTGTGTGGAGGGTCTATTAGGGGATAGGAATGAGTGAACATGAGTCTTGAAGAGACCCATGTTGTAGGTGGGAGGAAACACAGGCCCGCAGACCATTCCACAGCCAAGCTGTTGAACATAGAACGAGTCGTAGAAGCGACCCGTTCTCATGTGACAAATGTCAACCGTGTACAAATGTTGGGCGCGCGTTTGGCGTGTTTCTCAACTGTGCACCGGTGCCGAAGGGACCAATGACGCTAGTTCCTCAGAGCATCTCCCATTGAAATACCGGTAGAACAAGCACAGCATTCCCACCTGACGCCTGTGCTCTAAAGATTGCAACCCGTTTGTTAAGGTAGGCGAATCTATCAAACGGACATATAACATATTTTCTTAATTTCGTTTTCACTCCGCAAATGCCGTAATATGCTTTTGTATCGTCAAATTTTCTAACGCCCTTTTCTCAGTTTCATCTTTATAGGTTGGACGCTTTCTGCATAACTACGTCCAATTATAGCTATCACTAAGGCCAGGCGCACTTGGGTGACTTTTGTCACTGGAATAGTTTTGCCACTGTTTCAAAATTTTAAAAGTGATATCACTGAAGATTTGTGGGCGTGCTCATTTCAGTATGATCACGAATAGATGACTTATGTATTTGTAAGAAACAGCTTTTAATACAAATATATATATATACAAATAAAGTTTAACAAAAGGCAAGCCAACAAAGTTTCTTGTGCTAACAGTGGTTAAAGACAAATGTTTTATTTATGAAGCTTATAAGATAAATAAAAAACAAAATAAGAAGGAAGGGGAGAGAGGAAGAGGAAAATGGGATCGGAACAGGAGATACTCTCTCATCAAAATCATAATAAAATGAATGTTAGGATCGACGGTCACCGGTCAGTTCCGAGTTCCTGCGCAAACAACAAAGCTTTGTTTACATTTAAAAAAAACTACAATGAATGAATGAATTAATAATGATATGCGGGGATCGGATAGTAAAAAAACATTTCCGATTTTTGAAGCAGGATATTACGGTTGAATTGCGCATAAACAAAACATCCATTCATAGTTTAGGGTTGAGGTCAATTCAGTCTCTGGTTTCGGAAGTGACCCGACTAATTTCGTTTGAAATACGAATTAAAGTGATTTTTTCTGTTACCTCTGTTGTAACGTAAATACTGACCCCGAGTCTATGATTGGGATAATTGTCTACGGAAGAGATTGGTGAGAGGATGTCTATGGGAGACGGCAGACGGAAGGGAGCAACTCAACATGGCGGGCGACATAACCTGACTGGAGCGGTCGTGATCGACGTGTGTGTTTTGGGAGAGATTATGTATTTGATTTTCTATTTTGTTTGACGTCGGAGGGCGTCTACTGAATTTGCCCGAAGTGGGTGTGTTTTTTGTTTTATTGATTGATCGATGGCCGGATTGTGAGGCGATGAAGCCGAACCGCGCGTGCCTGCTGCTGTGGTGAAAATCTCGGAAGAAGTGATGAGCGGACCAAAAAGGACATAAGGTAGCATCTGCATATTCCATTGTCTGGACCCCACGGAAGAGGCTATGGCGGATGGCGCTTCAGAAGAGTCGTCCTAGACTTCTTTTTGGAGATTACTACGATCGGTGAGCATCTGGACCTTGAGAGGCCTTCCATGATGCTGAGGAGAGGAGTCGGACCATGAGAGCCATCAATTATTGTTTGAACCTTTTCGTGTTGGGATCAATCCTTCTCTTTACTCTTTTCTTTGCTAAACCATGAT
Organism: Halesus radiatus; assembly: GCA_022606495.2. Taxonomy (NCBI): domain Eukaryota; kingdom Metazoa; phylum Arthropoda; class Insecta; order Trichoptera; family Limnephilidae; genus Halesus; species Halesus radiatus. Next base: position 45,520 of record JAHDVE020000236.1, on the reverse strand, counting down.
AGACGGGGTTATAGAATCATTAAATTTATGTTCTTTCCTTTTACAAGGGTTTTATTTACTGTATCAATCAATACATCCCACTTCCCTGTGCTTCACCATCATTCTCACCCACGAATCTTGAGATGAGAGAACATTAGCCGTCGTATCATTTATACGCTACAATTATGGCGCCTCAACGTTTTTTGTGAATAATATTTAAGATATTATGGACACGGACTCGGGAATTGATGGGTGAAGTTCGTGTGGTGTGATGTATGGATTGATACAGAAATATTATTAATTATGTCATAATATTGTTTATGTATATGTGTGCATACATGAGGTCAGCGATCACGCCATTAGAAGGTTGGTAAATATTAATTGTCGTAATTTTTGGCATATTTGTGACATTGTTATTCTTGAAAGAAACGGTAATTATTTTTGCGACACAGGCATTTCCTAGCGTCGGTAACTAAAACTAATGCAAATAAATTTAAATAAATGAAATTAAAATGATTCATGATTTTGACAATAGATGGTGTTGCGTGTACACGATTGTTTGCGTCTCGGATAATTTATAAATAAGTAATTTAATTCCGTTTACAATGGAGATTAACAACATTAACAGTTATTCGAAAGAGGAATTGTCCACTATTTTAGAGGAAAAAGAAATCGTTCCGGAGGCGACTCTTGCGGATATGCGGGCACAAGCACGTAAATTTAACGCGTCTCTTAAAGAAGTTTTAGGTTCAAATAATAAACCCACGGAATCTCAGGTTACGAATATAACAAATAATTATTATTATTCAACAAGTGGCGAGATAGGAGTTTACAAATGGGATTTGAAATATGACGGACCCTCTGACGTCAGAGATTTCTTGTATAAGATAGAAGAATTGTGTAGAAGCAGGAGAACAAAAATAGAGGATGTTGTCCTCGGATTTGGTGATTTGCTGGAAGGAAAAGCAGCTACATGGTTTCGCTATATATGTAAAGACAATCTGACGTGGAGAGATCTGCAGCAATTGTTACGAGCGCGTTACGAACGTGAAGATGCACAAGTGCAGGCGTCGCGTAACTTGTACAATATGCGACAATCATCGGACGAGTCGGTAGCAGATTTTGTCGCGAATTTAAAAATAGCTAACTCTAAACTTGTTGACAATTTATCCGAAATGCAATTAGTAAAACTAGCCAAGCATAGTTTATTAAACAAATATGCAAGTGTACTTGCTTCAAGTGACACTTCCGACTTTGATAAATTAGTTGCTGTCTGTGAACAACTAGAAATGTTTACTGCGAAGCCAGCAATAAACAACACGCATAAGGGAAATACTAACACCGCTTATTTTCATAAGAGAATTAATAATCAATCTTCTTCTTCTTCTTTTCCTGGGAATAGAGCCGATTTGAAATGCAATTTTTGTAATATACCGGGGCATACGTGGAATTTTTGTAGGAAGAGAAAATTAGGCAACAATTCTCGTAACAATAGTTCAAAAAACTAAAGTACGGTTTTCACCATCTTGCGTACGAAGATGGGGGGAAATCGGCTGAAGTTTCTGGCAATCTAAGGTGTTCAGGAGCGCAAACGATGGACGCATCTATGCCTCTGGAACACAATAGAAATGACACAAGGCCTCATGTTAATATTGTTATTTCGAATAGAATTTTTTCATGTCTTTTGGACAGCGGTGCTTCTGTAAGTTGTTTTGGTGGAAACACTTACAAATATTTTGTTAATTTAGGATTAAAAATAATTAGTTGTAAATCATTCGTCACAACTGCTGATGGTAAGCGTCAGGATATTATTGGCACAATAGAGGTACCAGTAACTTATAGGGAAACAACGGGAAACAACAAACATTATTTTTTTACATAGGTACATACCGATAGTGTACCTCGAAAATTAAACTTAAGAATTTTCATGATATATACATATATATCGGATATTATTGTTGTCGCTACGGTATATCGGTTAATTACCTCTAATAATTCCGAATACTCTAAATGAAAGTTAAATCGGTTACCGGTCTGATGGTGTGTTACCTGACAATATGTATATATTTATAGTAGGTATTCTTTGTATTTAATTTGTTTAGCCGTAGGTAAAATTATGCTTTTGGAGTGCACCGGAGTAAAAGTTAAATTAGAATTTTTGGAGATTACTACGACACACTCGAAAAGGATAGTTAATATATTCTGTCTGGGAGATTTTGAGCTACTTTCTTTCACACAGATAATAAAATAGTTTTAATTGTTAATTAGTAACTATAATGTTTAATGTATATTCTAAGTTTATAATTATGTCTAAAGTAAGTTGGTATCTCTTTCCTTAAAGAATATAGTATAGACATTTAGAAAGTATGATTTTTTTTGTAATAATATTAGTATTAAGTATCAAGTGTAGTCCTGCTAATGCATGCACACAACAAACAAATATTTACCAATTTGGAGTAAACATCTTCTGCCTCCTTGAACAGGAGAAGATGATTAGTAGATAGTTTAGATCTAGTAATACCACTGTTTATAATATGTTGATAAGTATTTTTAAGTTGATTTGTCCAATAGGTTTAGTAAATATATACTATTTTTACACTGCTAACACCAGCGTAAATTTATCAAGTATTTTTGTGTAACCAGTGTCGATTTTTGATTAAAAAAAATCGAGCACCAATTTGAAAAGATAGGAAGATGTAAAATTTCGAGAGAAATTGTACTTTGCAAGTTTATATATATAGATATTGACAAATGTACTTGTTTGAAACCACACGAATAGATAGGTATTGTAACATATAAACCCTCATCTTTATACTATTTAGCAATGGCTAAATGACAACCAAATAGTTCTATAACTATACGACGAGGAAAATTTTTGGAGGTGAATACGCAAACTATCCAATGGATATTGGTATACTGTGTCTAATTCTTTAGATACATATAAAAAAAAAAAAAAAACCCTGTTGAAACTGCATGGTAATTGTAATTTTTGTTAAGAGGAAGAGAGGATTAGTTAAGTAGGGTATTATTAATAATAAAAATAATTTTTTGAAAATTTTGAAGTGGGAGCTTGAGTTCTCCAAACCTCACAAGTGTTAACCTAGAGAAATTGACTCTCATAAAGTGAGGAAGTGTTTGGTTCATGTGACTTGTTTATTTTTATTTATTTTATAAGTTGCTTGAGGATTATAAGTATGAAGTGTTTCCTTGCTTTTCGGTTATGCTTAACCACCAATGTATCACAACTTGATTTTTTTTGTGTATTGTCATACTAAGATATACCATTTTGTTTGTCAATTTTGACTTTTGTTTTATATTGGTTGTTACTTGTTTTCTTTGTTTTCAGTTTTTCTGTAATTGAAAAGAGTAGAGAGGAAGGTTAGGTCAAATTTTACTTCACTTCGCGGCATAAAATTTTTACGGGGAAGCGGGGAATTGTAACGTAAATACTGACCCCGAGTCTATGATTGGGATAATTGTCTACGGAAGAGATTGGTGAGAGGATGTCTATGGGAGACGGCAGACGGAAGGGAGCAACTCAACATGGCGGGCGACATAACCTGACTGGAGCGGTCGTGATCGACGTGTGTTTTTTGGGAGAGATTATGTATTTGATTTTCTATTTTGTTTGACGTCGGAGGGCGTCTACTGAATTTGCCCGAAGTGGGTGTGTTTTTTGTTTTATTGATTGATCGATGGCCGGATTGTGAGGCGATGAAGCCGAACCGCGCGTGCCTGCTGCTGTGGTGAAAATCTCGGAAGAAGTGATGAGCGGACCAAAAAGGACATAAGGTAGCATCTGCATATTCCATTGTCTGGACCCCACGGAAGAGGCTATGGCGGATGGCGCTTCAGAAGAGTCGTCCTAGACTTCTTTTTGGAGATTACTACGATCGGTGAGCATCTGGACCTGGAGAGGCCTTCCATGATGCTGAGGAGAGGAGTCGGACCATGAGAGCCATCAATTATTGTTTGAACCTTTTCGTGTTGGGATCAATCCTTCTCTTTACTCTTTTCTTTGCTAAACCATGATAGACGTGGTTATAGAATCATTAAATTTATGTTCTTTCCTTTTACAAGGGTTTTATTTACTGTATCAATCAATACATCCCACTTCCCTGTGCTTCACCATCATTCTCACCCACGAATCTTGAGATGAGAGAACATTAGCCGTCGTATCATTTTTACGCTACACTGTCTTGGTTTCAAAAAAGAAAATTGTGAAATATAATTTTCCTCTGAGTTAAGTTTTGTGTTTAACCATCTATAAAACGTTCTACAACGGGCTATAAAATAAATACACGTACCTATATAAACACATCACATGAAAACAACTGCAAAAAACGTTAAACGCATTGTTTAAAAATTAAGCGGAGAGCACACTTTAGGGATATAGCAATTACACAGAAAAAGATTAGATTGCAATGACAGGTACTCCTATTTATAAATACAATATTACTGAGCTAACAGTGGCTGAGTTGGCATCGCGTTTTGGTTCCACCCATGCATCGTGAGTTCAATTCCTTGACATCACGACAAAGGCAACATCTTCCGCTAATTGCGATGGTAGTAGGAGATTTTCAAATATCTTGAGGTTATTCGTAATCTGGGAATATTCTTTCTTTTAAAATTTAAAAAATAAAATAATAATACATCACGTAATACATAATAATCATCACGACAATAATTGCCAAGAAACAATGAATCCGACCATGTCTGTTGAATGTAGACAGTCTCACCCGCGGTGAGGTTGTATATCGCATTTTTTCCTGCATGTTTCACTGCAGGTGAGGTGGTGAGGTGCCTACTACTCTGTCCACATTGTACATTTCCGGAATGCACAATGCTGGGATTCGACTGGAGCACACCGGAACACCGTTCTGGTTGGTTAAATGAATTGACTTTGCTATTCATGTTCGAGAAGCAGAATTGCTTTGATACGAAAAGCGAGATGTCTAAAGAGATAATTTTTAATAAATTTCTTCAATAAATGCATAATTACCTTGTGGTTTAATTATTAATAAAATTAGTAAGAAATATAATAAAAATAATATCTTTTCTAATTTTGAAACTGTCAATTCATGGTGGAATTCCATATTAAAATGATTTTTTTATTATTAAAAAACCTTTGGAACTTTTTTCCACTTATTTATTTTCGACCGGACCGGTTTCACCCTATCACGGGCATCGTCAGACTGGAACAATTAAAACTAAATCTATGGTATATATAGCACCAATGTCAGGAGTGAGTTCCCCTGCTTTCTAATACTGTTTTTATTTATGAATTGAAATTTGTTTTGCTGACGGTACTGTTTACTATTATGTTTTTTAAAACTACTTTCGGGTTGGTTTATTACCCTCTGGAAGACGGATTACATTGTGTTTATTTACTGAATCTATGGGTTTTTAAAAAATATATACATTAAGTCATTCGTGTCAGCTTTTATTTCAAAACTTTGAATATTAAAGCACTTCATTAACAGATAGGCACAAATTTCGCAAAATCATTTTTTTCCTACGAACAGGATAAAAACATTTTTTCTTCAAAACATGGTTCCAGATAAATTTTTTTTTAAATAAATTATTTTCAAAATTCACAATAGTAACTCGCGGGATCAACCAAAATATGTTCCGCGATCGACCGGTTGGGTGTCCTTGTATTAAAGGGTTGCCGTACATAATAATAATTACATTGAATTTAGCGCGATTCAGTGATATTTCACTTCAAGTGGTTTACAAGGGAAGACAAAATATACTTTGATGGTTTGAATGATTTTGCTAAGGTCCTTTCGGGGGCTGTAAAGTAGTTTCTTAAGGTTCAATCTCACAACACGCAAACCTAACAGCGCCCATAATTCTTGTGAATAAAATCAAGAAAATATTTATTTTTGCACCCCGACAAGGATCGAATCTGCCACTTCCGGACTGCCAAAAGGCTAGATAACATTATGTTACGGAGGTCGCACAATACGCAGATTCAAAAGACGCAGATTTTTTTCATCAATATAATACTGAGCGTTCCGGTTGGATTCTTTTTCCATCTCGAGCACTGAAAGTACACTGATCTCACTATAATGGCGTGAAGTATCCACATTTACTTGCATACAGTGTTTGTTCTCTTGTTGTTCGTCATAAATAAATTATAATCTGCAGATCTTCGTCATATCTTTGTTATCAAAAACGTGTAGCAAATATTTAGTCATGGATGGTCGGGTAAATGCATATTATTTAATTAACGAATTATTCCCATGGATACGCCAACAAATAGTGTAGGTGCGATGGTTTACGCAGGATATGTATTATAAATAATCAAGTGAACCCACCTGCTCACGATTTAATTAACGAATTATTCCCATGGATACGCCAACAAATAGTGTAGGTGCGAGGGTTTACGCAGGATATGTATTATAAATAATCAAGTGAACCCACCTGCTCACGATTTAATTAACGAATTATTCCCATGGATACGCCAACAAATAGTGTAGGTGCGAGGGTTTACGCAGGATATGTATTATAAATAATCAAGTGAACCCACCTGCTCACGATTTAATTAATGAATTATTCCCATGGATACGCCAACAAATAGTGTAGGTGCGAGGGTTTACCTGCTCACGATTTAATTAACGAATTATTCCAATGGATACGCCAACAAATAGTGTAGGTGCGAGGGTTTACGCAGGATATGTATTGCAACAATTACAACCACGATTTAACAAATCATTCCGCGACATTAACAAATAGTGTAGGTGCGTGGGTTTACGCAGGATATGTATTATAAATAATCAGGTGAACCCACCTGCTCACGATTTAATTAACGAATTATTCCAATGGATACGCCAACAAATAGTGTAGGTGCGAGGGTTTACGCAGGATATGTATTATAAGTAATCAAGTGAACCCACTTGCTCACGATTTAATTAACGAATTATTCCCACGGATACGCCAACAAATAGTGTAGGTGCGAGGGTTTACGCAGGATATGTATTATTAATAATCAAGTGAACCCACTTGCTCACGATTTAATTAACGAATTATTCCCATGGATACGCCAAATAGTGGTAGGGTGCGAGGGCTTACAGGATATGTATTATAACAATCAAGTGAACTCCACCTGCTCAGATTTAATTAACGAATTATTCCCATGGATACGCCAACAAATAGTGTAGGTGCGAGGGTTTACGCAGGATATGTATTATAAATAATCAAGTGAACCCACCTGCTCACGATTTAATTAACGAATTATTCCCATGGATACGCCAACAAATAGTGTAGGTGCGAGGGTTTACGCAGGATATGTATTATAAATAATCAAGTGAACCCACCTGCTCACGATTTAATTAATGAATTATTCCCATGGATACGCCAACAAATAGTGTAGGTGCGAGGGTTTACCTGCTCACGATTTAATTAACGAATTATTCCAATGGATACGCCAACAAATAGTGTAGGTGCGAGGGTTTACGCAGGATATGTATTATAAGTAATCAAGTGAACCCACTTGCTCACGATTTAATTAACGAATTATTCCCACGGATACGCCAACAAATAGTGTAGGTGCGAGGGTTTACGCAGGATATGTATTATTAATAATCAAGTGAACCCACTTGCTCACGATTTAATTAACGAATTATTCCCATGGATACGCCAACAAATAGTGTAGGTGCGAGGGTTTACGCAGGATATGTATTATAAATAATCAAGTGAACCCACATGCTCACGATTTAATTAACGAATTATTCCCATGGATACGCCAACAAATAGTGTAGGTGCGCGAGGTTTACGCAGGATATGTATTATAAATAATCAGGTGAACCCACCTGCTCACGATTTAATTAACGAATTATTCCCATGGATACGCCAACAAATAGTGTAGGTGCGAGGGTTTACGCAGGATATGTATTATAAATAATCAGGTGAACCCACCTGCTCACGATTTAATTAACGAATTATTCCCATGGATACGCCAACAAATAGTGTAGGTGCGAGGGTTTACGCAGGATATGTATTATAAATAATCAAGTGAACCCACCTGCTCACGATTTTAATTAAAGACATCAACAGAATGATTGTAAAAAAATTACATTTGATAATAATAATAATAATAATAATATTTACTTTTTTAAAACACACATTATCTAACAAAATTTAAGAAAACTTTGACTGCCAACTAGGAACAAATCCCGTTATAGGACAGTCAAATTGACAAGTTTAGTTCATATTAATTGCCATTATACAAAAAATAGGAAGGAAAAAAAACTAGTATTGACACAGTGTGGTAATATAATATATCGAGAATATAGTATAATAATTAATATAGAATAAAAGTTAAGTTCAAAGAGAAAAGAAAAAAGTATAGAGTAATCGTTTACGTCTACCAGATAATTTGAGTATAGTATAGTAGTTAAGTACTTACGAAGAGATGAGAAAAACAAATATTATAGAGTATTGGTGTGGTGTTATGGGGAAAAATCAGTTTAAAAATTGAGTACTAAAAAAAGGATAGTTTTATGGAGTAATATTGATAAGATTGAGTTACGTATCACTCAGCTTTATGAGTCGACGAAGAAACTCATGGATGCAGCAAATAGTTAATAACAATACCAGGTACACGATACACAATTAAATAGCAAATCTCTAATCCAACAGGTCATGTTAGAATAATAAACAAGGTGCCCCGCACTGAAGGGATAAATAGAGAGAAGTGTGTTGTGGGCGTGTCTGTGTACCCTAAGCAGTGGCGGTTCGTGGCCTATCTCATTTGGATTTCAACTGTGCCGTTTTTATATAGAAAGAAAAAAAAACTATGATGTTCAGTAATTAACTTATTTTAATTACAACTTAAAATACTGAAGAAAAAATAATAAATAAATCACAGAAAAAAATCTGTAGATACTTGCAAAATACTATTCCGTACAAATTTGTTGTTAAATCTTCATAGAGCTGTGCACACGGTCGCCCTGAAGATTCCGGAGGATTGCACACTCGGCACGGATTGACAATGTTCTTAGGACAGAAAGCTCCATAGACACTGAATCCATAGTGCAGATATTGAATTCATTTCGGACTCGCTTGCGGGGAGTATTGCCTATCTATATGTATGCCCGTACGGACGGGAGAATTCTTTAGCACCGAATTTGAATGGAGCGCTTATTATGCCGTATGTTTGTTTTATTTTCTTATCTGTTTTGGGAGTTCAGTGTACCAGCACACAGAGATGACCACTGATCCTAAGTAAGCGCAATGTTTCCTTACTACTGATACAACTGATCAAACTTTTCAAACATCATTATTTTTCATTTATAAACGGCCCTATTGGGCTTTTACGTAGAACAGTCGGTAACATTATGTAAGTATAACAGTATTTTCTAAACAAGATAATTATATTAGATAGTTATTTAACATTAATGTACAAAAAATGTACCTAGTCACAATACAAAGAATCTGAAGCATTGCATTACTACATTGACCGCGAAGTTTAACTTATAATAAAAATAATTAAAAATTACTTTGTAATCACCAGGAAACTGACTTGTGAACTGATATTTATTTATAAATTAATTAAATATTACTTTGTATTCACCACTATATTAATATATACATATCAACATGTTTCAAAAGCGATGCTTTCCTCATCGGGAATATACAGAATACTAAAAAATAATAGTGTCAAATATAGACAATTATTTAACTTATAATATTAAAAGCATGTAGCATAACAATGAAAGTAAATATAACCACAATAAGAAAAAACAAGTATATATATATACCTACATATAAGCATAGGGTTAAGTGTTATACAAACCAGTAAAGATACTGAAGATATTACATAAAATAAAATAAAGTCATGGTGTTTGAAAGAGAGAGTATGAAAACAGTGTGTAATATAGTTGTTAATGATGAATACTTGGGGCAGGTCGATGATTTTGTATATCTGGGAAGTATGTTTACGAGAAATGGAAAGACTAATAGGGATATTGAAAAAAAGGTGAATGCAGGAAACTCCATTAACGGAGGACTGAACGCGGTTGGCGCTAACAAAAATTGTCCAAAGAAGCGAAGCTAGCGGTCTACAATGGAGAACTGATACCAAGCCCGATGTATGGCAGTGAGGCATGGAATTGTCAGAGGAGGGATGAAAGTAGACTGAATGCTGTATAAATTAGATGCCTGAGGCGAATATGTGGTAAAACATGTAAAAATTGATGAGATTCTTAAAGAATGCAAGGACAACAACAGTAAGTACAAACATAGATAAAGTCATTTCAGACAACGTTTTGATATTGTTATATATTATATTAGTATATTTAAGAGAGATGGAAAGGCTAATAGGGATATTGAAAGAAGGGTAAATGCAGGAAATTCCATAAATGGGGGACTGGACGCGGTTGACGCTAAAATTGTACAAAAAAGCGAACCTAGCGGTCTACAATGGAGAACTGATACCAAGCCCGATGTATGGCAGTGAGGCATGGAATTGTCAGAGGAGGGATGAAAGTAGACTGAATGCTGTATAAATCAGATCTCTGAGGCGTATGTGCGGTAAAATCATGTATGACAGTGTGAAAAATATTGAGATTAGCAAAGAATGCAAGGCTGATGTGAGCGTAATGAGTAAGATTGAGAAATACCCAAATAAACATGCCCAAGTTGGGTCAAGAGTCATAACAGAAGAGTATGTTTGAGACGATGTGTGAATATGACTGAAGCAAGGAGTGTGTGCCAAGATCTAGTTGTTTGGCAGTCCATCCTGTGTGCCTACCCCTGCGTGGAACGGCATGGTGATTAGTCAGTTACGGAAATTACGTTATCATAGAAACATGTATTTAAAAATGCTAAAAGATGGCGCTCATATCTCAAATAAATAATTTGTAAAATATTTGACTTTTACTAATTAAGGTAAAGATATTATTTATATCAAATGCACTCATTTAATATATGACTACATTTTGGAGACGCCTCTCCTTCGAAAACTAAGTTTTTTTTAAGTCTAATGAAATTCACATTAACATAATAATAGAAATAGCACGAAATTCAACTTTAGGCACGTCGTGCTTGCTCGAGTATAAATTCTAATTTAGCTGCGTAGAGAGGAAAATCTCTCCATATAATCAATCACATCTGAAATAATAGCGTACTTAAACCAAATACCCTAGAATATGACAATACCACCGCTTCTGACATTTGATGGCAACATGCGACAATAGCGCCCCTAGCGGCGCGCGTTGGGGGAATTGCTTTTTTTCATACATTTTAATAGATTTTCTGTGAAATTTATTCTTAACAAATTAATTATTATATATTAAGTTCACCCCACTGTAGAATTAGGCAGCCACCTCTGGTGCTCCCCCCCCCCTCCCACAACCCCCCACCGCCCAAAATATCTGAAAAAACCCTAAACTCTGTGCAGAAACGGGCGGTCCGTTTGATAGACTCGCCTATCTCAACAAACGGGTTGCGGTCTTTGAAACACAGACGTCAGGTGAGAATGCTGTCCTTATTCTACCGGTATTTCTATGGAAAATGCTCGGAGGAACTAGCGACATTTATCCCTTCGGCATATTCGGGAAACACGCCAAACGCGCGCCCTACATTTGTACACAGTTGACATTTGCCACATGAGAACGAGTCGCTTCTATGAAACCTTTTTATGTTCAACAGCTCGGCTGTGGAATGATTTGCCAGCCTCTGTGTTTCCTCTCTCCTACAACATGGGTCTCTTCAAGACCCGGGTTCACTCCTTCCTATCCTCTAAAAGATCCTCCACACAGCATCTCCAAAGATGACATAGACCTTGAGGGAAATTATTTCCCTCAGGCCCTCCGGTGTGGATTTACTGTAAAAAACATATATATAGAAATCGAAAGTTCATTAAATAAGTATTAGATATGACTACTGAATTTTTGTTCATAAATGAAAGAAATATTAAAGAGGCTATTAAGTTAGTACTAACGGTTATAAGAATCGCCACTCGACGCTGGCGCTAGGTCTGATGGTTTAGAAAAGGAATAAATTACTGATTTAATAAATTGTGAGTTTTTTTTTAAATTTCTAATATTGAGACTTAATAATGATAAAAAATATCACAATTTTTATCATTATTTTTATTCATTTATATATGCTTTAAAGAGAATAATAAAATATTTATATATATTTAGAGCGCATATAAATAAATAATAAAAATAAAATAAAAACTATAAGAATTGTGATTTGTTATTTCGTGTTATTTGTTATTTATATTTGTTATTATGTGATAAGTGCAAAACTAATAAACTATTTAATATTTTTTCATTTGTGAACAAAAAAGCGGTAAAGTCATATATGGGTCACCTAATATTGATTTTATGAATTTTCTATTTCTATATCACAGAAATTCTATGCAAATGAATGGAAAAACGAAATGTCAGGAGCTGGAGGTATTGTCATATTTCTACGGTGTTTGCTTAAACTTTTGTATAGAAAGAGGATAGTTGGAACTTTAAACATCTTTAAATGTACTCCATTCACATTGTTGAAAATTTTAAGTACCATCTAGAAGAAAACACCTGAAAGACTTCAGAGAACTGCGGAACACTGTGGGCGGGTCTTTTGATTTCACTTAAATATACGAGTACAAAAGATTCACGCTTGAACGACTTTAGTTACATAATAAGAACAAAAAGAGTATTTTGCGTGAATAAACATGTATTGCACAATATTAAAAATGTACGAAATTTGAAAAGCTTCGTTCAATATTTGAATTGAAATATGGAACAAGCAAAATGGCATCTTGTCTTATTTTTGACAATAACTAAATAAACCTTTCAAAGCTCCATAAGTTTAAGGTGGATATTAACAAGCATCAAGCTGAACAGGTTGATTAATACTATAAATTCTAGACAGAAAAACAATTATAAGACGTCCCTAACAGTTATTGAATTGACCATTTATTTCACGATACTAATCGAACGTATCCATCGTCAAAAGGATTTTTCTTGGAACATCATTCTGCAATACAGAGTGCCTAGCAATCAATACCAATCAACCAACCCTCAATAGAGGTCTTTGCTAAAATCGAGATTCGCCAGTTATATACTGGGATATATAAGTTGAATACCTAATTAACATGGCGAAGGTAGCTGTTACTACCTACCTAATGTAATTAACACAAACATTTTAAACTTTTCATAGTCCGCGACATTCCAAATAATTATAAATATTTGTAACTGTAAATAATTATTATTAAAAACTCAAATAAAATAATGTTTCAAATAAATACCTACTCTTGTTTTGCCAATAACCTTCTAATAAATATAATATCAATGACAAATAGTATTTAAACAGTAACCGCATTATCATGCAATGTGCAGTGTTTTCTATTATTGTATCTTGTGCGTGCAAAATCATACCATCTCAAGCGATAACTTTGTAATTTAACGATTTAATCTGGAGCGACCTGCCAGGTGCAGGTAAGTATGTTTCTGTATCTGTTTGTACATAATAAGATAAACCCTAGCAAGTAGTATTTGTACAGCGCCTTTGAGGTGATTTTTCACAAAACGGCGCTATACAAGTCATCCAATTATTATTATTATTATTGTAGTTGTGGTTGTGGTTGTCGAGAGAACTATAAAAATGTAATATTTAAAAAGTTTAATATTAATTAATGTAATCATTGAAGAAGATAATATTAACAGATCCCAAATGAAACATGAAACAGAAAAGTTACAGTAAATAAAAAGGTATCGGTAGCATCTAGGAATCGAATCCAGGACCTCTGTCTTACCGGGACAACGCACTAACCACTGAACTAATGAGACTTGTTTATTTTACGTCTTTGTTTACCAATATCATTCTTCAAATTTAAGACTTACCAATATTATCCACAATTAATTCCCATATTATTGGCTGTTATTTTTTTGTATGACTGCATAGTTCTGCCCGAATATATTTGCAATTTAGATAGTGTCTCGGATATACCAATCCGATTTTTATTTATATGAGACATATATTGACTTAATTAAATAAATAATTTTTTGAATTAAAAAATAATAATAAAAATATTGCGTCACTTAATGGCATATCTGAGACACACAGTTAGTTAGTATTAATTATGTATGTATTGACATCATTATTAACAGACGAATGAGAAGCGGCTATTGATACAATGGGGGAATCCGCCATCACAGCGAGCTGTGGCAGGTAGCAGCTAGCAGGTAACGGGTAGCCAACATACCTACAATCTGCACTGTATGCGTCAGAATGTGGAATAACGAAGACAGTTCTGTTCCCAGGGGTATGTGATACGGCGCAGGGCCGGCTTCAACAGACACTAGTAATGACTAGCAGATTAACACCCGTAAAAAGGACACAGTATGTTCATCGTGGTACGAATTGAATTGCATGACATGACATGAGGGGAAAATACCATTTCTACTATTCGCGTCTACTCGACGATCAACATAGGACTCTAGGACAATAATACTGTAAGATGATCGAAACCTCAAAGCAAAGCCTCGAGGCAAAGGTCACGTGACACCCAAGCCGAAACTTTTTACTTATTTGCTGTTTTACTTAAATAGGCATCACGCCTAGCTCGCCCCCTTACTATTTATTTCTTCCCCTTGCGTGTTAGGACATCCCTATGTATTATTTGATCTGTGATAGTAACTAACTAACCATCATCCAGATACGAGTACGATGGACCGTCACACAAATCTTGCTTTATTCGCATTCATACATTTTGTTATACCGTTTATTTGTTGTACTGACTTTTGACATAACTTAACTTGCGCGTCACATATATTCTCCAGGTACTTCTTTTTTCGTCCATACAGGGGTTATCTGAGCGTCCATTTCTTGGTCTTATTCATTACGCCATCATCAGTATTGCATTCTGTCGGAGTTTGAAGTAAACCACAAATAACCAACACTTTAGACCCGATACACTACTTATTCAACAATATAACTTTTTTCTAAAGCTACCCTATGAGGTTCTAGATACTTGTGTTTTTAAAATTAGGATTAATTCATTGAAACTATACACTTCATTGTAATATTAATTATTGAAACTAGTTAATTATTGAGAATAAAACACATACATTCAATGTAATATTATAACTCAAAATCATATTTTCAATGAGAATTGTTATTGACATTATTTTCAATAATTAACCTGTATATTTGTTTCGTCAAAACCTCTTTTTTTATGTGACACTTCACAAAAGCGCCCCTGTATATACAGAGCACGTACAGGGTAACTATATCGCTACCCGGTTGGACAACGTTGTGAGGCGGGTTAAGGAGGGGCTATAGGAAGGGATTTGTTAATGCGAGCTTTGAAGAGGCGCGGATTAAATGTCGGAGAAAAGGCAGATGCCGGTAGCTCGATCCACATACGAGCCGATATACACAAAAGCGAGTCGGCGAAACGACCCGTTCTCATGAAGCCGACATCAACCGTGAACGGATGTTCCGCTCGTGTCCGTCAAGTTTCAGGCAAGTGCACCGGCGCGAAGGGGATCAACGCTGCTAGCTCCTTCTGATCAGGCTCCATTGAAATATCTGTAGAACAGACTCAGCATACCTACATTGCGTCTGTGCATCAGAGATGACAATCGGTCTGTTAATAACGGATTGTCAATCAGACGAACCGCCCTCCTTTGCACAGAATCAAGCAGGTTTATCAAGTATTTGGGAGCTCCAGCCCAGAGGTGAGTTCCAAATTTGAAATTTTGTTCCAATTGATTGTTGGACGTACTTGAGATTTGCATAGGATTAGCAGTTGATCACTTGATATAAATATGTCATAAGACGGACATTTTAAATGACATTTAGTAAAATTAAAATTACAAAATGTATGATTTACTTAACTTAAAACTCGGGAACAATTCAGATGTTATTGTCATATATCAACACGATCTTTGTTAACATTTAAAAACTGATACATAAATTATCCATATAAATTATACATATTATTATAGAGATATAAAAACCGAGCTGACTACGACACATTTTCTCTCCTTCGTAAAAGGCATAAAGACTTATGTCGCGAAAATAAATCTCGTTACTTAAGTAATATTGAAAATAACATTACATGAAAATTATGGATTTGCTGTTAATTTTCCCCAAAAAAAAGTAAATAAATAAGTAAATCCCTCTATAATAAATTACAATTATTCTCTATATTACTAATTATATATATAAATGTTAGATTGCCAATTTTCCTCGATCAAGAATCAAGAACCTTCAACTGGAGGCTTTTGATGTCATTAAATAAAATGTTTCGAATAATCTGTCAATATTAGAATTGTATGCGATATTATACGTCTGAATCCAGCCCTCCAGACTATGATAATAAAGATAATGTACGTTATAGCGGTAATTAATTGACAATCTCCGGAGGCGGTGAGGCAGAAGCAAACTCAAGAAGCAGAAACGGGAACAAACCTACGGCTACAATACATAGAGCTACACAGAACCAGAGGTAGAGGTAGAAGGTGGATGTATACCAACCGATCGCAGAACAGTGGAGCTACGAAAGGTTCATTTGACTTCTTTTCTTTCTTTTGGTGATTTGGTTCTTTTTGTGTAAATGGCCCGCTCATTTGGAATAAACTTCCCCCCAGCTCATACTAATATCCAGAAATTGACTGAATTTAAAGTTAGTTAATATAAATTTAAAAAAATTAAAATTTATTTTCAGGTGTATTTTACTAATAATAAGAATATAATTAGTTACTAATAATACTTTGCATACTTTCCATCAAGTCCCCCCTCATTGCGCAAGCAAAATTTACAGCTTATTATGATGCTAGTAGGAATAATTCAAATTTAGGTAATTCATAACCTGAGGCCCGATTCCGGTTCTTTCTTAAGGATAATGCATTGTCCTTATCCTTAGGATATAAGACATTTAGCTTAACTAAGGTTCCGATTTCATGTCACTGACAATACATTTTTAATAGGAGTTTGTGGTTTAATAATCACAGTATTATTAAAAATTATAGGTGCATCGCACATACTTAACATGTGTACTTTATTATTAGGTACTTTACACTTGACGGCCTTCATGGTCCAGGGGTAAGGCTCTCGACTACGAATCCGAAGGTCGCGGGTTCAAATCCCGGCGTGCGCAAGTAATTTTTATTTAATTAATTTGTGTTGTTTCACAATTAATTCATTTAAAAATAATAAATATATGGTATATTTGCGCACGTTCCAGAGTGGAAGATGCTTTCAGTATCGCCCTGGTGAAAGACCACCATTCAGAATTTAAAAGTTGCTTGAAATGGCTTTTAGCCGTGTTTGGTGACCAGATCTGAATAGCCAGGTATTTCCCCTTTTCCCCACCTTCCTCTCCCCTTCTCCTTCCTCTCGCAATACCTTAAGCCTCTCAACATTCCCCAATTGGGAATGCCATAGTCTCACTGGCTCCAGACGGTTGGGAGCAGTTTGGGACTCTTGTGCGGTATTCATATAAAAAAAATATATAAAACTTGTAGTTTATTATTATCCTTTCAATCAATATTAATTTAACCAAGTATACTTACATGTTTTATATGTACGCATATCTCTTACTTTTATATCATTCGTGAACTTTTATTCTTTATATACTCTCTGACGTCATCGTACGATCTAATGCCACATTTAATAGTTACCTTTTTAAAATAATTTGTACTATAAGCTTATGCTTGTATTTAACTGTGACAAGCAATTATTGTTTATGGGATATTTATACCGTTGATATTAAATAAATAAATAATAAAAAAAATAGAAGTAAAATCGGTTTTATTTGACATTTCGGGCTTTGGGACCTCGCATAAACATCGTAATTCCGTTAATTCGGTTAATTTAATACCATTATCATGCGACAAGTTAATTCGACTCTCTAATAATGTTCAAAGCCAATCCTAACGATAATATTAGTCTTTCTTTTGGTAAAACTACGTAAATATCAATAATTTTAAAGAATGTCATTCGAGAGAACCGGAACCGCAATTAAGCAAAAAGCCTTTAAGCTTAAGGATGAGGGTAATGTCTTAAGAAGAACCGGAATTCGACCCGTGGGAACGTTAGTCTTTCTTAAAAGGTAAAAAATATATAATTAAAGAGGCGACCTTTAGCCAATCAAGTTTGGGAAACTCTGATTGAAATCATACTCGCAATTCCGATTCGTCCCAACGCAATTAAAACGTACGGAATATTGGAACTATCCAGTCATCGAAGAAAGTAAGATTGATATATTACGCAATTTGGCTCCATTCGGTTGCATGAGAAATTCTTCGGCCAGTCATTAATGACGAAAGAGACACTTCTTTCTTCTGGCATTTTTTATCGATCTGTGCCGATTACCGAGCTGTTGGCTCACTGGCTCATTCGGCAACAGTCAGTTGGTCGGGTCCGCAGATAACTCGATCCACCGAACAGACATTGAGGCGCATATTTCATCAGTTACATTATCTATTATATTAGCCACCGGGTTGATAACATTTTACGTTTGGAAGATAACAGGAACCTTCTTATCTAATTATCAACATATACTCGTACTTGTTTGCCGATTATGCAAATTCAATAACGCTGTGAAAGCGCAAAAGGAATCGATTGACCTATATTTACAAAATTTTACAGGATTTATTACGGTCAGAAGGCATAAATACGCGCTTTGTAGGTTACTAACTCAAGAAATACTACGAATGATTTATCTGTTAATTCTATACGAGTAATTGGGAAAATGCATAAGGTTTCAAAAAACAATAATCCTCAATTTGTAATTTTTTTCACAATTCTGGTTTTAACCACATATTTTGAGAGTCAAAAACCTACCTCCAAAACTCCATAGCTCAAGACGGAAAAAAATGGCAATTGAAAATATATAATTGATTTGACTTGGACGTTCGACGCTCGAATGGTGAGCATTCAAGAGTTTTTTTTTCGTTACATAAAATAAATTTCTAGTGCATACCATACTTCTATAGTTATGATAATATTCATTAACCGGCCCTCTCCGTCTCCGCCCAAATTCCATCTTATACCTTCCATTACCTTAGTGAGCGGGATTAAATATAAGATTGCCATCAGCAAGTGCCGCTAGCAGATAAAACACAGTTTACAATTCTTTGAAATAAAAATAAATAAAAGCCCTACAGTAGCAATAGGCAGCCCGCTCACTGGGTAGAGAAGATTGTCTCCACATTTATGCACCTCTAACCACAGTCGCACAGGAAAAGGGAGAAATGTTCCCTGGCACCGTACACAAAAATTTTACAACACGGTATATATGATAATATTCATGACAAAACATTCTGGCACGAAATATTATGTAATTTCATATTTTCGCATGTGACACTTTCAAAATAAGGTTCACACGGTCGAATAGAGAATGAGTAGGTACTGAAGTACTGTACTGAGACCGAGTGGTCCCAGAGTGCACCGTCGCGCCTCGCGGGGGGAGATCCCAGATGAAGATTTGGTCCCTAATCGTGACACACGTTTTAAAATATTAACAAGGCCGGCAACTGGATTAGGAAAACCGTAATATCAAACCACAAACAAAGCTACGAAGATGTTGGGTTTTGTGTTAAGAACAACTCGTGAATTCAAATCAACATTTTTATTCAAAATTCTCTTTACCACCCTGATTAGAAGTCACTTAGAATTTAATTCTACTCTTTGGAGTACACATTATAAAATCCATACGATACGATACGAATGTACCACCCCAGCCAGGAGCACTCCTGTTCCGGTGCGACCGGTACACTAGGGGGCAGTTGGAGTTTACATGTCGACCGGTATACATGGCAACCTAATAAACCAATATTGGAATTTAGGAAAGGAAGGAATACAGGAATTGATTGAGCGTTGGTTTTCATTTCTCGCTTCCTTTTGCTTCTAGCTACTTCTTGCTTACAGCTTCTCGTTTCTGTAATTTTCTTGCCATTTTGCTGCCTCTTCTTAACTGCTACCTTTCTTGACTATTTTAGTCTCTTCGTGACTCTTCTTGTCATATCTTTGTCCCTTCGTGCCTCCTCTTGTACCTTCGTGCTTCTTTTTTTTCTCTTCTTGCTTCTTCTGGCTTTTCTTGGTTTCACGATCTCTTCTTGCATCTGCTTGTTTCATCTCACCGTGTCTTGCTTTGTCGTGGCCTTTCTTGGCTCTTTTAGTCTCTTCCATTCTCTTCTTACTTTTTATTGGTTCTCCTTGCCTGTTATATTCTATTATTTCCTTCGATTGCTTGTTTTCTGCTCTTCTTGCTTCTTCTTGGCTCCTCTTGGATATTTGAATAAAATATGCCAGTGAATACTCAAATTCTGTATACGAATAAAGGACACTCCTCTGAAATACGATAAAACTATAATATTGAACTAAATGTAGGTACCAGAAAGGGATAAACCGAATGAAATAAATAAACAAACAATTTAGAAAAATATATAAAATTTAAATTCAAAAGATCTATGGATAAATTTAAGAGAGTACAGTGTAAATTTTTGAGATTCATCAACTATAAATTAGGTATACCCTTAGAACAGATAAACTATGATTATCTTTTAGATTTCCTTGAACTAAAAAAAAATATCCAATATAAGAATTGTTAGTGACTTATAAAATAATACATGCACAATTTGATACTCCGGACCTGTTAGAAATGATAATATTCAGAGTACCTAGTAGAAATACAAGTATAGTTCCATTTCATGAAGAACTATTTCGTGCTAACTTGGCCCTAACTCGTCCATACAGAGACTTCATAGCCTCGGCTATAAATATTGTTCTGCGGATATTTTTAAATCTGGATTACTGAAATACAAAGTTGAAATTATTGATCTCTTACTATTATTTTAGTATTAAACGAGTATTTCTATTATATTTAATTTTATTATTATTCATATTTTATCTCACCTATTTTATAATTGCATCTACCTACTTTATTATAACATCTAGATTTATTATTATTTTTCCTATATAAAACAAATATTGTCCTACGTACACTTTATATTTAAGTTTTATTGAATCACCTTCATGTAAAAGCCTTTTTTAGGCGTATAAATAAACGAGAAAATTCACGTAGAGTAACCCGGTTTAGATAAGTTATGTAGACACAGACGTTGAACCATGGTACAGCTATCTGATACTGGGTAACGACCTCTACTAATATTTAAGGGGGAGAGGGACGTCGGAGAGGGATTATTTATTAATTCGAAATAATGATAATATTAAGAAAAGACCTAACTCAGTGTAACATCTTCGCTAAAGGGGCACAGTTGAAACAGGTTGAAAAATTTAAATACATCGGGGTTGAATTCTCAAGCGATGGCCGGCAAGACGGAGAAATTGACCATAGAATAGGTGCGGCAAGCGGTGTGGTGCGTCCTCTTTACAGCACAATGATAAGAAAAGCTGAACTAAGTATCGAGACGTACAAATCAATGTATCGCCCCACGCTTACTTATGGTCACCAGATCTGGATGTTGAACGAGCTTAACATCGAACCACTATTACTCTTCGAAGAAAAGTCGCAACTGAGGTGGCTTAAGCATTTGTTAAGAATAACAGAAGATCGACTTCCACTGAGAATTCCGAGTGCTATTAATTACACCAGCCTTGCATTCTTTATGAATCACAATATTTTTCACACGATCATAGATGGTTTTACCACACATTCGCCTCAGAGATATCATTCCTATGGCATTCAGTTTACTTTCATCCTTCCCCTACTAATTCTATGCCTCATTGCCATACATCAGGGTCGGTATCAGTATTCCATTGTGGACTGCTAACTTCATTAAACATACTTCCCAAATAAACAAACTAATACTCCCTCTTTCAAAAATCACGACTTTAGACTTACTTACATTCATCATTAGCTCATTCTTCATACATACTTCGTTCATCCTAGATACGAGGGACTGTAGATCGTCCATACTGTTAGAAATCAGCACAGCATCATCAACATACAACAGGCAACATACTTTCAGATTACTCATTTTCGCGCACAAGTCCACCTCTTTCAATTCTTGCATACAATTATTATCCATATATAGATTGAATAACCATGGTGATATTACACAGCCCTGCTTAAGACCTTTTGTGATATTAAACCACTCCGTAAAATCACGTTAAAGTTGTAATAAAAGATTTTATGCAAATATATTTCAAATGTTTAATTCGGGAAGGCTACGCACATCTCAACATCTCACATCTCTAGAATCATGTAAAATGTTGATGGTTAAATCACCATTTCATTGCGTACTGCGTCTCTTCAATTTTAAGCTTAAACGGATTAAGTCTCTTGGGTATACAAATTCAAAATCTCTGAGTTTCAAAATTAAATTACTGCCTAAGTCGGTATCTTTGAACTGGAACGGATAGAGGGGTGTTTGGGTTGCGGTTTCGAAGTTCGTTGTTCCTTTGAAAGCGGGTGTTTCCTGGCCATACAAAGGAAAGTTCCTGGGTTGGGTCGGGAGGGGTAGGGAGCACGCCAGGAATAATAGGATGTCTTCTACAAAAAGGCAATTAATACCCAAACATCCTAAAATGGCGCATTCATCATCTTCACACAGCGCACCGCTACAAATGAGAAGTTCGGAAATCTGAGAACCAGGGAGCTATTCTATAAAATACATCATTAAACCGCCCTACCCATACGAACGTACGTAATACGGCCGCTATATTATCGCCCGAACGTAACAAGTCGCATCCCGTACATTCAGGTACAAAAAACTATACCCGAAACCCACAACACATTCGTATACGTCAAGTTTGTTCCTGCGTCATCTCGTTTAGTATTTAAGGGGAACGGCTGCGCGGCCTGTTTCACACAAAACTGAATTTTGGATTTGAGGCCAAAATACTCTCACCCATACATATCATAAATATCAAAGACTCGAGAAAATTCAGAGCTAAACTTAAAACTTACCTTTTTAGACAATCATATCCATAAATGGAAGAAAGTCACATGTAAATTGCTTAGCTAGGCTAGCCGGTTAGTGCTTACCTAAAGTCGCTTATAGAATAAGTAAAAAAATTCACGCACCGGTGCGTAAATGCGATTACAACCCGCAACACAAATAACTAAATATGTAAAAAAAATGTAAAATATCCTCAAAAAATATGTATTCACTTTGTGACGTAATTAATAATTAATTACTTTGAATTTGCAAAACATATTTCAGAAACCAATCATTCTTTTGATATAAATAAAGGTTTAAAAAATTTACACACAAATACAACCGGTTTACAGTCAGACAAATTTGAAATTTTAGAAATCATAAAAAGCGTTAATAGTGAATTAAATTCAATTAAAAATCTTTTTTTTTAATAGCTATCACTTGAATTTATTTTCATATTAATATTAATAGTAAAAATAATTTCTTTTTAATTTCTAATATAAATTTGTTATTCAATGTTTCATAATAATATTTTATTATCATTTTTGATTAATTACTTACCTACTTTAATCAATTTTAGTGTATGTTTATAATTTGTATATTCTTTCATTATTGTGTTCTATGTTTATCATTTGTCTATACTTGACATTATAATTTTTTAATATTCTATATATTCCTGATGAGGAAAGCATCGCTTTCGAAACACGCAGATATGTTTATATTAATAAAGTGGTGAATACAAAATTATTATAAATTAATTTATTAATGTAAATATCTATTAAAAACTTCTTAAGCTTTTTAAGGTAATTATATATATTCCACAGTCCTATAAATAATAAATATTTCAAATAAATACCAACTCTTATTGTGCCACCAATATTATAATAAATGTAACATCAATAGAAAAGGAGGATAAAATAGCAACTGTAAAAATATCGTCTCTATACTCAATTTTCTAATAAAACTGTGTTCATCTGAAGCGATCTGCCAGGTAAGTATGTTTTTCTGTATCTGTTTGTACATAATTAGATAAAGAATAGGAAGTAATATTTATACAGCGCCCTTGAGGTAATTATTCACAAAAACGGCGCAATACAAGTCATCAAATTATTATTATTACAGACATGAACAATTTACGTTATGTTTTAGGAGAAGTAGTGTTGTTTTCCGGTAAAATTCGTGTTATATTTTAAGTAACTCGCTTTCCTTTTAGGAAAATATTGTTATTTTTCAGCAAAAACGGCGATATTTTGCAATAACAGTGGTGTTATGTTCCCTTTATGGTATTTTTCAATAACAGTGGTGTTATGTTCCCTTTCAGGTATTTTTCAATAACAGTGTTGTTATGCTCCCTTTTTGATATTTTGCAATAAAAGTGGTGTTATGTTCCCTTTTTGGTATTTTGCAAAAAAAAGTTACGAATAGTTTATTAAAAATTTAATGTTGTCTTTTTTGAATCGATAAAAAGATGACTGCAGGCGACGTTTAGGACATGCATTTGACTGCAATCGGTTATATGATTATTCAAGCTTGTCAAAACCATAGACAAAGAAATATTTAGAGCGTACAATATTACTTTCTAATTAATTAACCAAAACGCCGTTTCTCCGCAGGGGCAGGCAGAGAGGGCGGACCGCCAGGTAGCGTTTATCTCATAAAAATGACGTATTTTGCGTAAAAATTCGCATTATCGCAAACGCAAAATTTTCAAGTCTCTACTTATTTATTAATATTAATGTGTGGATTAAATGCCGTTTGTTTCTTACAAATAAATAAATATAAAACTAGGCATTTATGAAATCCTATCTGTGGTCTTTGATAATATAATAATAATTTGATCAAAGACCACAGATAGGATTTCATAAATGCCTAGTTTTATATTTATTTATTTGTAAGAAACAAACGGCATTTAATCCACACCTATATAAAGTTTAATAAAACGCAAGCCAACAAAGTTTTTGTCCTAGCAGTAGTTAAATACAGATGTTTTATTTATGAAGTTAACAAGATAAAGAAAAAAACAAAATAAGAAGGAAGGGGGGAGAGGAAGAGGAAGATAGAATCGGGACAGGACATGCTCTCGATACATTTTATACTTGTGCATAAATTTGTGGTCGTACGTATTCGATATTTTGAAAGAGTATTGTGAAGAATGTAAATATTGTGAAATAGTGCGTTATATTGCGCACAAATACGGGGAATTGGAGAACTTATGCTAAGATTGGTCCTGCATGCGGGCAAATAAAAAAAAATCGGTTGGTCTTGTCGGTATGTGAATGTTTATAAAGTTAATGAGCTCCGGCGAGTCCAGGTCATTATTGGAAATAATACATGATATGTATCCTGGTTAGGTTTGTAACATTGCGACATTGGGCGGCTAGCTGGCGGAAGTGTAAAGGTGTGTTTCTGCACATACAGAAATGGGTGGAGCTTTCGCAAAATACCTGACGTGATGACATTGCATCACGTATAGACAAAACAGTATGTAGCTTGTAGTTTATAGCACAGTGAGTAACGACAAAGGTGCAATGACAATATGTTAATTCCGCAGCAATTTTCGGCAGCGTTACAAGTTTAGTAACGGCGTTCGCCAATTCCCCGAAAGCTAATATGGCATCGAGCGTATCGTAACAACGCCCCTTCGCCGACACGGACAAAGAGTTGTCAGGACTAAATACACGAACAGACAATAGCCTATCGATGGCAATGTAGCGAGGTGTTGTGTGCGAACACTGCGGAGTTGCGGACATGTCCCGTGTCAATATTTTCACTCAACACGTACGAACTGGACGCACTGAATACCAATCCCGATACCAGTGGCCAATGTGTGAACCGTGATGCCCCGACTACACGATCGCCCAACCTCCTAACTCGAACGTTTGTGCGATCGTGTAGAGGGGTAGTTCGTACGTGTTGAACCAACATTAGCTCGAGTTCGGCGAACTAGTTGGCCCAACTTTCAAAATAGTTGGCCGAACTCGCTCAAACCGGCCTCCACACATTGGTCGTTCAGTACGAGTTCGGCAGACGATCCCGACGGAGGTGCTGCGCGAAGAATAAAACATGACTGATATATAAAAATCACCTCAATAGCGAAATGCATGTTATCAGATTTATAATCGGGGCTAGTTGTTATATTTTTTGCGCAGGCTGTGCGTAAAAATAAAATACGGAGCTAAAACAGGCGCAACAGCTATCTGTTATATTTAATTGTGGTATTATGAGTACCTAATGAGAAACGAATTGCGTCAATAATATTATATATTTCGGTAGACTTTCTATGAATATCGGTAGATCGATAGATTTTAGCTAAAATGGCATCACTAGTTTGGAGTTCGTAGTTGGAACGTTGGCCGATCGTGTGGTTGCCCGATTTATAGTCACTATACGATCGGCCAACGTCCCCACTCTGAACCGAGGCCGATTGTGTGGTTGTAGCATTAACCTTTCGCAAACCACGGGCGGGATTTCCAAATTGTACGAGCGCATTCCCAGGAGGACATAAACGAACGTTGGATCGCCAAAGTTTTAAAATTTAGGTGTCATCGGAAATGTTTTGGATTTAGACAGCGCAAAAAGAAGGGAAGCCCTGCTTGTTGGCGGGTTTACATCAATATTTGCAAAAGTAGTTCCGAATCAGGGAAACAGAATTCTGACACAGTTCACAGAGGTCTTTTAATCCTCGGAGAAACAGTTATAGCGTAATGATGGTTGCGAGACAAACCAACAGCGACCTATTATTGGGGAAATAATAGAGAGCACAAAGATCTAACGAGTCAAAATCGTTTTCCTAGGCCACTATTCCCGTTTTTAAGGAAGATTCCTTAACCTTTTCCTTAGGGTTAAAGCCTTCTTACTTAACTGCGGTTCCAGTTCTATCGGATGACAGCTGTCAGCTGAATTTAGTGAGCGACATTCATCAAAAATGTCAATATTTGCGATGTTTTAAGAAAAGAAAAACACAAAATTAAGTATGTTACCAATTACGTTATTATTTACTTTGAACATAATTAGCTAGTAAACATTATTAAACATTATATACTCGTAGATGTTGACATTTTCGACAATTCACGTCAAGCGCGGCATTCATTGCATTGAAGAGAGTCGCCATGACGGGCCGAGTCGAATGAATTCGATTCCGAAGGCGGTGGACTCACTCCGAGTTCGCAAATCCGGATTCACTCGTTCAGTACTCACACTCGAGGAACGGCAAAGGTTTTGGATCGGAGTCAGAAACGAAAGGCGTCCATATTCATTGGTGTAATATGAACGATTTTTGATTCCGGAACGGCGGACCTATGCGGACCAAAAGGAATGAAGACCGAGTCCGAGGAATCGAGTCCATGTGGCTAAACTCGGAATTGGAACCGAGTTTTTAAAATAAGTGGAATTACCAACCTCTTCGGTCGGCACAAATTCAAATGTCCCTTTTAGAACTAGAGACAAAAACGGTCATTACCATGTAATGAGGTAGGTACCTTTTTATATAACGTGATTCTTCGTTAAAAGGCTTATTTATGATATTTAAAAATAAAATAAAAATGTATTAAAATGAATTATAATATAATGTAATTGGTTTTAAAAGTTTCAGGTCAAAATCTTATGTCACTCGAAGACATTTCATCAATTTGTGTTTTCAAATAATCTCTTGACAATCTATTTCGGATCTTTTTACTATGTCTCACCGGAATTCCGCAGTTAATTAAGACTTTAACCCTAAGGAAAAACGTAAGGAATCTTCCTTAAAAAGAACGGGAATGGCCCCCCGATTTCGTTCCAATAATCAAAACGATGTATGCTGGCAGAGTTCATTGCCGTGGGTTCCCGCGTAAAAAACTGTTCTTCGTAGCGAGTTGTCGGACTTGAAATTTACATAAAATGATCTCTTACGTCCGGTATTCTTTGCAAATCTATGACATCATAATATATGACTTATGCGCTGGTTATCTCTCCCACTTCGCTATATGGATAAAAACTGAGCATAAATGTTAACCATGAATGCCGTTTTTGTTTTTTTTATTTTTTTATTCCAGACTAGGTTATGCGTACCCGATTTTGCTCAGTTTTTTTTTTAATAAAGTTTCGAAGTTGAGAATTCTTGTTTATCGTTTGGGTGCTATAATTGAATTGGCAGCGACATACACTTGAAATGAAATTACACAAAATTGCGCTATACAAATGCTTTGTTATTATTATTTTACTATGTCTAAACAAAGAAACAAAAAAACATTCAAACCTGGTTTTAACCACTTTTTTTACACGCCTACCGGTTTCACATGCGTATCTAGTTTAGTAGTATACTGCCGTGAAGAGGCTACTAGCTAGTAGCGAAACCCTTATTATATTTTAAAATTATAATGTCACATCGCCAAGTTACCACTTTATATGAATATATAAGATATTATATTACAGTTTCAAAAAACAAAAATCCTTCAACTATCTAATCTTTTAAATTCTATGTGAAAAACGTACTGAAATTTTAGGTAAAACGTTCAAAATTGCCATCACTGGTTTTCAAACTGCACCTATATTCAGACATTTTGGTATGTACTTAAGGACTTAAAAGATTTCAGTTTGAGGATTGTCTTTTGAAAACTTATACATTTTCCTAACTACCCGTATAGAATTTACAGACAAATCATTTAAAGTAATATTTGATTTAGCAAAGTATGTTTAGGGCCACTAACGTTAGAATGACGAGACTTGCCCTAACGTACCATTTCAACGACTGGAAGCAAAGGTCACGTAACACCCATTGTGGCACCAGCCTAGTTCAGTACCGTCCACGTTTGTTTCGCGTGATTTTGACTGCGCTAAGCAAATTGTAAAACATTTTTACCCCCATCTTGGGTAGCATAGACGACTAGATGTTTATTAAGATACTCAGAAAATGAAGTGAAAACTTTAGGAGTAATTTGTTTGTTTCTGCGACGGGAAAATTGATTTCGTACCGGAAATTAAGGAAACTGAAGGAAAGTTTTAGCAAACAATAAAGCCTTTATTTTCTGTTGGATAAAATCGGAATTATTGCTAACAACTTTGTAACCATCGCTTGATTAACGGTAAAAATAAAAATAAATTAAAAAGTGTTCACCAACCAATCTTTTAAAAAGCAGATTATCAATTTATATGTCTCAATAAAAGCTGTGGTGAGAGTATGTCCAAATTTAATTAATTTGATTATACGCCCATGTGGGCTTTTAAATGGATTTTTAGAACAGTATACAATGAGCTGTCGAAAACTATAGGTACACAGAGATAAACTATAAAGCAATGTTAAACAATATTTTTAAAACGTTTAACAAAAAATAGGAAACTAAAACAATAATATAACACAAATTATTAAGGCTACAGTAACCACGCCCCAAAAATTAATTGTAGGATTCATCAAAGTACTGGTATATCAACAATACCTCCACAAACTTGTTGCCCAGATCATGCATCCTATTAGTTAGTGAGTGAGACTGATATTTGGTTGTGTACTTAGAGTAATAGTTGTGTACGTGTTGCAAATGTTACATTTTGTCTTGTGTTCCTCGTCGACACACGGAATTTAATGGTGGCGACGATGGCAGGGCTGTCAATTAGGTGATTAATGACTCTATATAATACAACTAGGTCTAAAATAATTCTTCTGTCAGAGAGAGTAATTAGATGCAATCGATAAATAAAAACTCACATAATTAATGTTTTCAATTAGAATTTTGAGCTTGAAATTTATACAGGTATACCCAAGAATATATGCTGAAGTGTACTTTATACAAAGGGGACCAAATAAAGTATGAAAGGGAGAATCGAGTATGAAAGAGACAGCATGACTTATGGACGTATATTACTATTCTTCTTAATACGATAGCTTCATAGTTGTCACACGAGTTGCGACAGAGATCCATAATCCAACCAACCAATACAAACAAGACTTTAATTAATTAATAAAAAATTACTTTGTAATCACCACTTTATTAATATATACATACCAACATGTTTAGAATGCGATGCTTTCCTCATCAGGAATATACGCAATACTAAATAATAAAAATGTAAAGTATAGACAAACGATAAACATAGAACACAATAATGTAAGAATAAACAAAAACAAAAATTGATTAAAGTTGGTAAGTAATTAAACAAAAATGTTAATAAAAAAACATCATAAAACATTGAATAACAAATTTATATTAGAAATTAAAAAAGAAATTATTTTATTATTAATACTAATATGAAAATAAAATCAAGGGATAGCTTTTTAAAAAATATTTGATTATTAATTATATTTAAATTGACTATTAACCCTTCTTTCTGATTTCTAAAATTTCAAATTTAAGACTTTAATTCCTTCCCACACAAGCCCAGATAATAATTGAAGACACGCCACGGTACCTTGGCGTGGTCATCAAACTCGCCAGCGGTGAGCTATGACGTTAGTTAATAATCGAACTGATCTACGATTATAGTTAATAATCACAACTCTAAAGAATAAATTCAATATGATGTTTCTGAAACAACATAAATGCCCCAACGGTTAGTTTTATCGTTATAAAAATGTTATTAAAAATTTAACAGCTTTTTCAATTTTTAAGCCAACACATTTGTCTTCAGTTCCCACAACATCATTTCCATCATGATCTTTCAAACGTCAGATAGTATTGTGTCATACGTGTGGCACACAGGCGAACTGTAGGGGACAGCTGATCCCGATCTGCGAAGAGGGCTGGAGGGGAGAGAGACACAACCTATCGTTCCCTTGCGAAGGGAGAACGATACCGACAAATTGACGACTTTGAATTTGCACAATATACATTGCTTGTTGATGGTTGATGCGAGGGTCTGGATACAGTGGGTGGTGGTAGTCCGGGAGGAGTCCAGGGTCAGCGGAGGTCAGAATAAAAAATAAGACAAGTTGGTAGAAGCAGAGCGAGGTGGAACAGTCGAGGTAGAGAAGTGTTTGTCGGGGTGAGAGTGGCTGGCCTACTGACAAATAGCTGTTTTTGCGCTCTATTTGTACCCCCAGCTAGGGGCTATCGTGAGGGCTCTGGTTGGGTTTTCGGGACGCTATTGGCACATTTCCGTGCCGGTAGCGTCACAAAAGTTTATCCGACAACACCTGTCTCCCTCGCACCGCGTTGTCTCGGTCTTTCGTTGATTTGGTCATTCAGAATTAGCAGTGACGACACACTCCCCGCAACCTGTGCAATATAAACAAGTTTGCACAAAAGGACAACATTTCTTTTGGCTAGGGGAGCCGGACCAGTTACGAAAATCAAACATTTATTTCACGCTTGGTCCCGGTCCCGTACAAGTGCCGACAATATAATTAATTAATCATACTACTACTGTCTTATGATTATTTAACTTTTTTTTTTTCAAACTCTTGTACATATTTTGTATATTTTTTTATAACTATTGCATGTATATTTTATAACGAATGTGTGGGACTGCACTAACCTCCCCACATACCGGAATAAAAATTTATTATTATTATTATTATTCTGGAATAGACCAAGAGGCCCAGACGTCCGACACACGCATGTTGTCATGCAGTGTAGAAGCTCCAGAAAAGGCGGGCAGTAATTACTAGTATATATATTTTTTAAATAATATAGTAGAGTAAAATCTTTCACTCTTCTCTATTTTTAAGGTACCTATGTCCCATACTAAAAATTAATAATATAATGATTTCAGCAGGCAGTTAAATGATGCGTTTAGCGCCGTGACTACATAATAGATTGAATAAATGATAGTCCCGTCATTACAGGCACGGAGACGACATATAATTACTATACCTAACGATAATAACTGTTGCTAGCATTCATAAAATCAGACATGATGAGTGGTGTCGCTTCCGGGATGTTGGATGTTGCCGTGCCGCGGAGTCGGTGGCTTAGCCTGTCATTAGCCGTCAGGGTTGGTGGTTAATAACAGTCTTAGCCTTCGCTAAGTCGTTTAATGCTCGGGAGGTGGTGTTTGCGAGGGGTCAGCCACGAGGGTACAGCATCGTTTAATAAGTCTATCATAGACGGCCTACACAGCCCACGTACTCTACAGTCGACATAGCAGAACGGTAACATCCTTTTCGATGGGCGTACAATGTAAAAGTTATATGTGTTTCTCCGAGAATAATTAAAACGTGGTAGGTAAATTTGCACACCGTTCCAGATTGGAATATCTTCTCTCGACCTCGTGAAACACCACCATTCAAAATAAAAATATTGATTACTACGGTTTAGAGATGAAATCTGAATAGCCGTAACATCCCAACCTGTCCCAATCCTCTCCTTCCATTCCCACGCTTCCCATAGACTCTACATCCTCAAAGTGGGATTTTCCAGTTTCCGCTGGATCCGATAAAAAACTAAAAAATAGAAATCGTAATATTTTTATACGAAAAACGCTTCCATGAAAATTCAACACAAATATTAATCGGTACACTTTTTAAAAAAGATATAAAAGTGCTTAAAACAGGCAGGAAACCTACTCTAAAGCTAACCTAATTAATCTTTCTTTTTAATTAAAAAAATAATAACTAACTCACGCCGGTTCTCCGCAGGGGTAGGCAGAGTAGACGGATCGCCAAACAACTCGATAATCGCATACACTTCTTGCTTCATTCACATACATATAACGTCTAGTACATTCTCTTCGGTTATTCCGACTTTTGACATAGCCCGACTCAAGTATTTAATTCACTTGATCGTGCCGTGTCTTCCTTGGACGTCCCCGGCTTCTTCTTCCATTCACATTATATTCTTACACTCCTTTCTTCCTTCATTTGCTATAGATGCCTAAACTCTACATAAAAATAATAACATTAAAAAATGATTAATTGGTTTAGGTTGGATTAGGTTTTCGGGCTATTTTTTGTACTTTAAGTAAACTTTTTTGTAAAGTGTGTCGGTTTATACATGTGTTGAATTATCCGATCACCGTAAAAAAACAAACATAGTTATTTTTAAAATAAGCATGTTGTAATTCTTAGGTTTAATTTGGAGTTCCCGATTGGGGACACAGACCAAAGCAAGGAAAGATAAAACTTAAGTAAATCCTTCGTCCCATTCCAACAAATTAGCTGATTCCGTAAATATATCCACGCGTTATAAAATAATGACCGCAAGAATATTTCGAGTCTCTCCAAACATTCAGAAGCATCTAAATAATTATGGCATTAGACGTAATTATGGTATCCTGGCGGCCCCTAGTGAAATATGCGTAAAATTAATAATAGGAAGAAAAAATATACAAAAACTCGTATCACATTACCAGAGTTAAAAGTTTTACGGCTCACTTGTCGTTATAAATTCCAAGTGACAACTGTTTATGGTGCATCCAGCGCTTAAATGAACTAATGATAATAAATCAATCTCTATTAATAGCAGTGGTGATCAGTCCATAAAGGCTGAAAACCAAAGTGCCTACCCTGACAAATATATATTTTTTGTTATTTTTTTAATAATTTCTATTTAATTTTGACATTTTAAGGTATAATTTTATATTGAAGAATTTTGTTCATAGTCCTCCTCACTAGGAGATCCTATGCTGTGGCGGACTAGGTTGTGGATAAAGGGGTTTAAACGACTTTTATATATCAACCTCAAGGTTTTGGTAGGGTATTTCCAGTAATTTCTATGATGTTGTTTTGAGAATAATAGTCAGTTCTTCTTCTGTTAATTCCTTAAGCCAAGTCTTGCTGGACGTGGGAGTATGTTGTATAATTTTACCGCTAAAAATTCAGAGCTTCTTTGTCCAAAAGTAGTATTACATTTAGGTACATTTAGCTTGTCTAGTTGCTTTTCTCTGGTATTATGATTATGAGGAGTCATAACCAGTTTATATACAACTATAATGAGAAGAAAAAAATGTACGAAACTGTGACAAATTTCTGATGAAAACGTATTTTACCAAAATTTTTTTTAAATATTTTTATGTCACAGTTTTTCTATATAAATTGTTCCTATTTGATAAATTAGTACTCTTCATTTACAACCTGAATTGCAACAATACACTTAACTTCCTCAATCTAGTATTTTGAGGGACACATCACGAAAAGCTAAACCTCTGCATATCGCATCCAATAAAATCAAAGAAACGATAAGACTGCCAGTAAAAATGTTCGTTATGAAATTAGGACCATAATTTTATCCCTCCACTAGAGAGGTTTTACCCTTTTCATAAATTGAAAGTTTTTTAGTTTCCAACACGGCCGCTAGGTTAAGGACTAGCATGAAAGAATTATTTTTGAGGTGCCGCCATCCCTGGAGGAAAAAAATAATTAAAAAATCTTTGACCGAAGCAAAATTATTACCTATTACCTCGAATTAACATTTATGAACGTATTATTAAACTATTCTTATCGTTTTAACAATTGATTGTGTTTTCTGTGTATTCCCTACTTATAAACAATACTTCGTAGGGCTTCAATTACGTACATATTGTCATAAAAAGTTAATATTTTGATCTAAGTTTTGAAAATATGCGACTGTTTGAATAGAAAACCCCGTTAAAAACTACACACAGTCTTAGCTTTGGTGATACAGCAATATATGCCACTGATTAATACCTACTAATTCCATCTCAGAAGAGTAATTACTACTTACTTTTATTTTACATATGAGTTACATTACAAGATCAATCAGATACAATAATTTTCTTAATAATTCTTGGTATCCGACACTCGACGGCTACACCAAAACTAAACGCCGAGAACCACATTTAATAATTATTATTGTTATTATGCTGAAATACCGGCCAAAATAAAGAGGATTAACGCGCACAATACGGTATCACTTCTACATACATAAACACACACTTTACCACAATCAAACATCTGCCCTAATGATGGACACTGTAACACTGTACGAAACGGTGACTAAAGGAGGAGGTAGTGCAACACGGCACAATATCCCAAAAAATAAACAAGAAAATATTTTTGAGCGTGAAATCATATCAGATACAGTCATGTTTCTACCAATTGGTGGCGGTTGGCACACCCCTAGTTCGTCTCGCGCTGTCGCAAGTCCCTCATCCCAATTCACAAACATAGGCTACTCTAGGGATTTTCTTTAGTTAGTAGTTTGGCGAGAGATACAGAATACAGAGGTCACCCGAAAATGAGACGGGCGACGACCTGAAGAAAGTTCAAAGCTGGACGCAAGCCGGCTGTTTATAAAGTGAAGGAGATGTAGAATTCGAGAT
Organism: Halesus radiatus; assembly: GCA_022606495.2. NCBI lineage: Eukaryota > Metazoa > Arthropoda > Insecta > Trichoptera > Limnephilidae > Halesus > Halesus radiatus. The sequence continues at coordinate 10,490 of JAHDVE020000236.1, read as the reverse complement.
TTGTTAAACAGTTTTATTTATTATCAATTATTAATATATTGACTGTAGAAATTTATTTTTAATGATGATCATCTATCTGCGTCAATAATTTACGCGGTATCATTCAATCCTTCCATACGAAGATTTACAACCTTGGGCCAGATCGAGGACTTCCTGGCGCAGACAATAACAGAGGTATAAATAATTGTTCACAAATTATTTTGTAAATATTGGTTGCCTCTCTGCGTTCACCGTCGACAGAACAATGTCTCACCCGTGAGTTTAAAAAACATTATTAAATGTCATTTTTTTTTAACGAGGATCCATCTCAGCATGTCATCGAACGCGGCAAAAACATAACAACAACCTGTTAACTTCCTACTGTACAATGGCGAATACGTTTTAATTTGCAAAAAATCTGACAAACAATGACAAATTTAACTTTGTAATCCAAACAATGCCCGACTCGCTGCGTGGAGGAGGATTTACAATAAAGAACAATAATAAAATACCGGAATACAACAGGAAAGAGAGAACATTAAAGTGCGAACAAAAGTACAATGTTTAGTTGGCAGCGTAGGCAGTGTAGGCACCAGTCGGCGGAGATAACGTATTGAATAACCGTCAGGTATCGTGTTGTTTGCGTGGGATGGCAGGTTTAAATAATAAAAATGCCTAATTAATGATTCCGATAACATAATATATTCTGCTCTATCAGAGACTTCTATCAGGATTCCACTGCTAAGGAAGCCAGTGTTCGGTGGTCCGTTAAATGATATTCCTGTTACAGTTAGACTATTTCTCTATTCTAAAAAGTAAATACAAACTCCAATGGTCCTCTGAGTGGAAAATATCTTCTCTAACAAAAGGTCATAGTCATCGGTAATCATTAATACCACATTTTATTCCTGTCAAGCCCTGGTTTCATAAATACACTTGCATGCAAAAAAATATATTTCCTCCGTAACTCGAATGAGACTAGTTCCACATAATCAGCTCGCCTTACTGTGATTGTGGGTCAGAGGATACTCTGGACCATAATTTCTGTGAGGGTCCTATCAATGACCAATTTCAAAACTTTACGCATGAATTGGTAAAACTTAAAATTGAACTTACCTCCAGTATTGACTGCCTTCTAAGTATCAACTCCCCCCAAATTAACAATTTATTAGCAAAGTATATTTATAAAAATGGTATTAAAATTAAAAGTCATTGGGATTCAAAACACATAAGTTTACTCTGTAACTTATTTGCTTCAATTTTATTTGCCCAAATATTATATCCTGTTTGAAAGTAACTAATTTTATGAACAATCATTACTATTAAAATCTAACTGATTAAACATGGCAAAGATTGACCTTAATGGGTGAAAGCCATAAAATATAATAAAAAATACATACTATCGTATTTATATTCACATCACACCATCATCTTGTTTAATGCATATAAACTTAATAACAATATTTATGATTGGATAATTCAACACATGTATGAATCGGCAGTTTTTAAAAGCGTATATATATATATATGTAAGCGTGTATATAAAGTCACTAAAAGTAGAAGAAAAAAAAACATTAATTAGGTTATGTTAAATTAGGTTCATCCATGTGTTGAATTGCCATGGAACAAGCAATATTATAACCAACAATGTGACATTTCACCCCGAGGCGGTTTATTCTAAATGTCTAAAGGCTTAAGCATTGTTTTTTTTTCGAGCTTAACTGTCACAGTTCATTTGTCCCGCAGAGCTAAACTTTTTCACTATTCACGTTTATTTTTGAACGCCTTGTTAAATCTAATTATTTTGGAAGTAATTTAATCCAAGATAAAATTTTCCAGCCTTGTAAAGCGTGTTTTCGGAGATGCTCACAAAATGGCATAATAAAAAATAACCAAGTATTATTATAAATATTTATTCTAGATTTATATATATAATCCATTCAGCGGTCTCTCTCATTTTACATAAATAAACTTAAACAGTGGTATTTATCTAAAAAGGTATTGGAAATGAGTATTAATCGAACTACTCAACATATGGTAAAATCGATGAAAGGTTGATATTGCTTTTTTCTATTTTTTCCAGAACGACTTGCGCAGTCGTGTAGGCATTTTGCAGTAATCTTTGGAGATCCGTGTCAGGCGAGCGCTTGTAATCGACTGAAGCCCGTGTTATCTCAATGTACCCAATTGGCCTCATTTATGTTGCCCATATTTCGAACACTGATGTTTACTCCATTTATATACCTCAATGCAAGAAACAAAATTATTAAAGATTTATAACATAAGAAAACGAAAACAACGCTGACGGAGAGAATACAACTCCCCATACCCTTCAACCTTACAACATACCCCAATTAGGGATGCTATAGTCTCACTGGCTCCGGTTAGCAGGGAGCAGTAGCGACCCTTGTGCGGTATTCACATTAAAAAAATATATATGTTTAATTTTTTGGAATAACTTATTGAAGCTTATAAACCTCATTGCAATATATTTTTAATAATTGAAGATAATATTAACAATTCTCAAAATAAACATGAAACCGAAAAGACAAAGAAAAGAAAAAGGTAACCCCGCAGCAGCTGGGATTCAATAAAATGGGAAAAAAGGAATTAATTAAAGATGATATTGATAGTTCTTAGAAATCGAAGTATGATGCCGACAAAAATGACGGGATGGATTGAGGTAGTATTCAGTGGATTAAAGCGCAAGATTCGGAAGAGACCATGAGGTCCTTGGTTCAAGTCCCAACTGCTACCGTTATCTTTTTCTATGTCTTTTCGGTGTCATGTTTCATTTTGAGAGTTGTTAATATTACCTTCAATTATTAAAACTATACATTTATTTCGTATTTTATTTAAATTCATTTTATTTATTTTAATATATATATATTTTTATTAATGTAGATCATTAGATAAAAAAAAAAAAAAAATATATATATATATATATATATTAAATGGAGTACTACGAAGTAAACACAAAAACAATTACATATTATTTGACTCAGTCGAAGAATCGGATATAAGATGAATGAAATAGGTTTGATTTCAGCACATTTTCCGAGCCCCCGAGCCAAAGGTATGTCAGCAGAAGATTGCAGGGGGGGGTGGAAGAGGATACGTGCTGGTATTCGAATGGAATCTGATTCCATCAACTCTATTCAGAGGATTTGTTGATTTATTAATTCCAAGACATACCATTTACGACGAAAGAACCACATCCAAAGGTCAGTATTAACACTTGGGTAATTTTAATAGCTCCTGTTTTTTTATAAAATATCACAAGAGTATTCTATTTATTTTAATAACTGAAGAAGATAATATTAACCAATCCTAAATGAAACATGAAACCGAAAAAACCTCAGAAAATATAAAGGTATCAGTCGCATCTGTGAATTGAATCCAGGACTTCTGTCATACCGGGACAACCGCTCTACCAACAGAGCTAATGAGACCAGTTCATTTTACGCCATCTTTATCGATATGAAACATCTGTGATAGCAGCCAGCAATATGGAATTTAATGGAGGATAATATTGACAAGTCTTGAAGTAGAGGTGCGCTATCGATTAAGATGGCGTAAGGAAAACTGGTCTCATTAGCTCAGTTGGTAGAGTTGTCCCGGTAAGACAGAGGTCCCGGGTTCGATTCCCAGATGCGACTGATACCTTTTGTTGGTTTTTTATCGATTTCGTGTTTCATTTAGGATTGGTTAATATTATCCTCTTCAGTGATTACATATCATAAGAGTGTTTAAAAATGGCGACAAGATTAGTAGTAGATTAAATTGACATTCAAATCACTAATAATGACTTAGGCATTGCAAAATAATAGAAAATTGATATTTCCAGATATCGCAGGCTTGTGATGCAGGGCTCACATTTGAGTAAATAAATAAATAAACACGTGTGCGGTAGTAGATAATAGTTTCATGAATTATACGTGTTCTTTTGGGTGACATGATAAATCAACACACATATGAATCGGCACACTTTTAAAAGTGATATAAACTCATTAAAGGTAGGAAGAAAAAAAAACTAGCCCGTGTACCTAATCTATCATAACCTAATTAATAAAATAAACCGTTATTAAAAAATAAATTAAATAATAATAATCAGGTTAGGTTGGACTAGGTTGTGTATGTCTTTAAATCATTTTTAAAAAGTGTGCCGATTCATACGTGTGTTGAATTATCATGGAACCATTATTTTGTGCACACTAGATCTCAGAGTCAAAAAGGCATACGACAAGGAACTGCAAACAAAACATTTCGACAAAAAAACTGCTTATACTTTGGTACTAAACTCTACAACAAAATCCTAATACGGACTAACACCGAAACCACTCAACCGCACTTAAAACACCTTAACTTAGATTTATTTTTATTTTTTTCATCAAGCACATCAATTTAATATAATGTAATTTAATATTTTCTAAATGAAATCCTCAGCACATAAAATCCCAGTGAGGATATTAAAAAATATATATATATAATAAAACATCAATATTATTGAGGTGATTTTTCACAAAAGCGGCGCTATAGAAATGGTCCCATTATTATTATTATTATATTTGAAAAAGGATAATGACACATAAAATCGGAGTAAAGAGTCAATAATTTCCCTTGAAACAAAATAAATAGATGTTACCTTTCGATTCAGACTATGTCTTGAGGGTTGGACGACTTACGTATATAAGATTAGATACTTATATATATATATATATATATATATATTATTATGAAAATAGCCAATATATTATTATTATGAAAATAGCCAATTTCAGTGATATGGGTTCAGAAACCATAATAAGATCAATCCAAATCAAATATAAATGTACTTTCGATATGCTAGGAGAGGCAATAAAACTTCATAAAAACGTTCAGGGGAAACGTTACCACGTAATAAGGAACTCCAGTGAAAAATATAATGGCTTTAAAAATACATATTCATATAGATCAGCAAAAGCCGATTTTGAATATATAACTTATATATAAAGTAGAATTTACAAATATATTTTTTAAAGTGAATAAAAAATCATCACATCAAAACACCTTGTTACGTTGGTACAATTGTATTTAGAAAATCTGAACGTGCGCATTCTGTTTTTTGATTAGTGTGACAATTTTCATTTTTCTATTTTGTTTTGTATTTAAATTTTTTTTTTAGTTTTGACGAAATTTATACATAATTTGGGTAATTGTTGTTGAATATAAAAAAAACTATTATTAATTAAAGAGATTGAAGTATTCATAAGCAAACCAATTATCAATACGGATATTATGATAAATGCTCAATACTATTACTATTCTTCGAGTAAAATTTCTAAAAAGGTACATAATTTTATTACTTAGTTTAGTTTTGGTTTACCATGAATAGAATATAAAATTATGTACGGAGTTTTAATATAGTCCTGACAAAGGAAGAGTAAGATGGGTTAATTATATTAATTTTTTAGCATTATGGATCAGCACTGTGATCGAGGTTATGGCTTCCTTGAAATAAGATTATGGATATTTGGTTTCAATGATGTGACCGCAAGATGAAGAACTGCATTATCTCACGCTGATATCGGTACCTTGTTTTGATTGCTGTAACAAATGAAAATGCCTTTCGGATAACGTGGAGAATGGAATCAGAATTTTCATGGCCTTTTCACTAAGCGAAAGTTATTCACTTTTTATGGAAAGCCAAAACTAAAGTCTTGATAAGGAGGAATGAAATTTAGCTTTGAGAGTGTCATCGGACGAAAGGTCGATGAGGCTTTCTTTTAGATTCGTGCTTAAATTAGTTGTAATGATAAACCACGCAACCTATCTGCGTAGTGCAAGAGACACGCATCTCCGCATGCTGAGATTGACATAATTGCATGCATCTTGCACAGAATTCAGAACTAAACTCATTTTTTCAGACAATATCTATAAATTGAAGAAAGGCACGTGTAAATTGCTTAGATAGGCTAGCCGGTTAGAGCTTACCTAAAGTCACTTATAGAATAATTTTTTAAAAAAATTCACGCATCGGTACACGAATGCCTCCACAGCCACCAACACTGTAAATAACTAAATATATTAAAAACATGTTAATATCTATTAAAACTTCTTACGCTGTTTAAGGTCATTTTATAAATATCCTCCAGTTATAAAAATAATAAATATTTAATAATAACTATTAAATTTATTTTTTTATAACTTATTGAAGTTTGTAAACCTCATTGTAATATTTTAATCATTGAAGAAGATAATATTAACACATCCCAAATGAACCATGAAACCGAAAAAACAACAGAAGTGAACTGGTCTCATTAGCTAAGTTGGTTAAGCGGTTACCCCGGATAGGTAGAGGTCCTGGGTTCCAGTCCCAGATGCGACTGAATTTTTTTTTAATTTCTGTTGTTTTTTCGGTTTCGTGGTTCATTTGGGATGTGTTAATATTATCTTCTTCAATGATTAAATAATAACTCTTCTTGTGCCACCAATCTTCTAATAAATGTAACATCAATAGAAAAGGAGGTTAAAATAGCAACTGAAAAATCATGTCACCTCTAAGCTAAAATTTTCTACTAAAACTGTGTTCATTAGAAGCGACCTGCCAGGTAAGTATGTTTTTCTGTATCTGTTTGTACATAATTAGATAAAGAATATGAAGTAATATTTGTACAGCGCCCTTGAGCTGATTTTTCACAAAGACGGCGCTATACAAATCATCCAATTATTATTATTATTGCATCGTTCATCCGCGCAAGACACTTAATTTTTCCGTGTTGGTTTGCTGTGGATTAAAAAAAACAAATAATGTCCACATTTCTCTGCGGACGAGCGAACCACCACTTTGGCGACCCCTGATATCACAATCCCGAGAACAGGTAAACTTAGAAATGAATTTGTCGTCCTTAGCCAAAACAAGTCCATTACAATTTCGGAATGAAAAGAATTCTCTTCAATACCTTTAAATGAAGTAAATTCAATGTAAATCCAGTATAATTATCCCATCTGTTTCTGTGCGACTGTTCTGTAGGTGCGTACTGGTTACTGCTATTACTCCGTCACGGGGCGGCGAGCGCGGGATTGGAGCTAAAGTATAGTGGAAGACGCCTCCATCCGGCGAAACCCGTCGATACCATCTCCCATCTCCCGTGGCAGCATAATCGCTCTGTTACAAGATATACGCTGAATAAGCAACACTTGGGAATAAATTATCCACCTCTCCAGTGGTGCTGTTCTCCGTGAATACAAAATGCTTCACTGTTACTTTACATCTATATTTAAAACTATAACAGTCGTACACCACTGACGTCAGAATGAATAGACTTGACTTTTTAACTATACTTGAATTTATTCGAATAGAGTAGTCGCAACTGAGGTGGCATGGACGTGTGTTAAGAATGCCAGAAGGTCAAATTCCACTGAGAATTCTGAGTTCTATTCCAGAGGGAAGACATCCAGTGGCCCGTCCCAGACAGAGGCTGTGCGAGGAGGCTGGACCTACTGTGAGCGGATGCCGTAAACGTAGCACAGAACAGAGACACCTGGAGGCGCCTTGTCGACACGATGGGTCCCCGGTCCGAGTGGAAGAAGGGGAAGATAAAAATAATAATAATACTTGAGATGACTCGTATAGCGCCGTTTGTGTTAAAAATCACCTCAAGGGCGCTGTACAAATACTACTTGCTGGGGTTTATCTTATTATGTACAAACAGATACAAAAATATCCTTACCTGGTAGGTCACTCTAGATTAAAACGTTAAATTACAAAGTTTTCGCTTGAGATGGTATGATTTTGCACGCACAGGACACAATATCAGGAAACACTGAACATTGCATGATATTGCAGTTACTATTTAAATCCGATTTGTCATTGATATTATATTTATTAGAAAGTTATTGGCAAAAGAAAAGTAGGTATTTATTTAAAACATTATTTTATTTGAGATTTTTGATAATATTTATTTATTTACAATAATTACATAATTATTTACAGTTACAAAAAATTATAATTATTTAGAATGTCGCGGACTATGAAAAGTTTCAAATTTTTCTGTTAATTACTTTATGTATGTACTAACTGCTAGCTTCACTATGTTAATTAGGTATGCAACTGAACCATTAATGGACATGACTTTCCGAAGAGATTTGCTCTGAATTATGTCGAGTCTTTAATCAATCTTAGATCATATGGCAGTTTATTCCAGGCTTCAGGGCCTGACACGCTGAAAGCTCGCTCACCAAACTCAGTGTCTGGTGTGCGCTTCGGTTCCTTCAGCCTTCCGATGGCCGATGACGTCGCTGATCTAAGAGTTAAGTGTCTTGAATTGGAATTTTCAGGGATGCATAGTTCCGATAGGCAAGCCGGAGCCATCCCAATGGTGTATCCAGATGTATGTATGTATGTAGAATAGAATTAAATTAGACTTGGAGTTGACCTGATCACCTTGGAAGAATATTCCTACGAATTGGAAAACATTTTGGAAAACACTTTTTTTTAACTACACCGAAACAAATTTCTGAGAAACTGTGTAAATATTGGATTAACCGTTAGAGTGCGGCCCAGTGCCATCGCGCTGTAAGCTTTAGTTACCTAAATTGCGAAGCAGCGCTATAGCGCTGCAATTTTCAATGTACTTTTTATCGTCCTCGGGAGAGCATGTGTTTAATTTGTTCGGTTGGCGCGTTTCTTGATAACTGTATTTATTGTTTATCCTGTTAAAACAAATACACCCTAAAGTGAATCGATATTTTTCACCATGTCGAAAGTTAGTTCTATTGCGGATGATCGTAATGTATCAAATAACAGCGGAACTACGAACGACGAGACCTTTGTTCCCATAAATGAATGTGTGGAGCAAAGCAAATGAGATAAGGCGATCCAATCTCATATGCGCTTGCTGTAAAAAAGGACTACATGGACTTTGGGCGGGAAAACACAATTGTGATGTTGAATAATCTAAAATTTTTTATTTTTTAAGATTTTTTGTAGTTTTTTATTTGCAGTATTTGATTAAATCAACTAGGATATTTCTAAGCCATCAAATTTTCAAACCAAAAACATTATTTTGCATTACTTATTTGCGTTGCATCGCCTTGAGCTAATTAAACACATCTAAGATTGTTTTCATTCATAACAGCATTGATTGCCGATGCCGTGATGTGGCAGGTGGCAGGTATCACGGCATCACGCATGAGCAAAAAAATATAATAATCTTGATATAAATAAACGACTTTTACGACTCTTGAATCGAACATACGATCTCAGTCATAGAAGGAAATTGCTGTTGAACAACCGAAGGCTACATCAAGGATGTTGATTTATAGAAACTTCTAATAATAATAATAATAATAATATTACTTCAGTAATTAACAACAAACAGAGATGCTTCGTATTCAGAGGATGAATAAGCATGATTCTGGGAGATCAAACTAAGAAAATGATTATAAGGGAACGAAGAATAATATTACGACGGAAATAATAATTGTTATCGAATATAATCAATTATGTAAATGAAAAACAAATAAATGTACATAATCGTTGCGATCGCGCAGAAATGAGCGAAAACTGAATATATTTTAAAACATCGGAATGATAAGGATGTCTATAAAATGATGATTTTTATTGCATTTTTGATAAAATATTTACTATAGGCAAGCGAATGATATCTCTAAAACATAATGTGGGATAATATGTCACATAATCACATCCCCACTTGAGTTATGAGCAGTCAGCCGCGTTTTTCGGGATTTCGTCACTAGAAAGCCGGAGAAATTCTGCAGAAATACTGTTTATACCAGACGTGACTATCAAAGTTTGTAATACCCTCCGTTTGCATAACATCAACCAGTACATAACTCAGTAGGTGGTACGACTAGATACGAAATCAACTACTGAGTTCGTGCAGCTTCGAACGAGAGACGACTCGATACGTTTCTCGATCGAGCTGGCATGAGGTACTGGTCAGGCTCACACAGACGACCTGACCACAAACGAGAGAGAGAGAGAGAGGCGACTAGATACGCATCTCTATCTTGTTTGTTATGTCTGCACAAATAATTAATTGTGCAACGCCCGACTTTAATTTTAACCTGATAGAAGCGACTAGATACGCATCCCTATCTTGTTATGTTTGCACAAAAGAGGATTTGTGCAAACGCCCCATTTCAGTACATATTGGCTTTCGACAAGCGTAGTTCCGGGGGTTTTAGAAGAAGTGATGATAAGAGTGCACGTTATCGTTTTCTTTTTCCTACGCCTCTGAACCTCGTTTTCGTCCCGAGACGCTACTGGGTGCTAACGGGACCTTTCTCCGACCCCCGCCACCCCTACGGTCGCTCCCGGCGACGGTCCCGAAACAGAGCGGGCTCTCATTGGTCGAGCTCCTCTGATCCACAAAAAACTTATCAAAATTATTGTTCTACCAAAATTGTCTGTCTTTGTAAGCGATTCCTGCGGCCGCGGTGACTGATCTAAATAAACGATCTTTTCTGATCTGTTCATTAGCACCCGCGGAATCGAGTAAATTTAC
>JAHDVE020000235.1:0-62802 GCA_022606495.2 Halesus radiatus | reverse complement strand
GGAAATAAAGCGGTACGAAATTGAGTCCATCGTTTGAATAATCCTGTATAATAATAGGTAATTAAAAAAAAAAACATTATTATGAGCCCGAAAAGCACTCTTCCGTTTTTCTTACTTTAATTAAATGAATATTGTAATAAGGCGGCAAAGAAGCTGGGGTTGTCAGACGAGAGCAGCGGTCAGAGACGATAATAATATTAAACGCACGTGAGAACAGGTAAGAGCGGTGACCAGGGCAAAAACACGTATTTAGTTAGAGAAGGAATCGAATTAGGTCAAATTCATTGACCCTCCAATTACCGGGACTCGCATCAAAACGAGGTACAATAAACCTCGATTTAATAATAATAATATAGTAATAAGTTTTTTTTTATTCCAGCTTTTGGGGAGGTTGATGCAATCCCACAAATCCCATAAAGTTATATATAAGAAGAAAATCAAATAAAATTAAAAATACAATACGATAATAAAATAACATAAAATATAATGCTAAAGTAACAGTTGTCAGGCGTGGTCCTGAGTGAGCTCGGGCCTACCGCTCACTCAGGAGTGGCGCTTGGTGCTGGTAGGCTGCGACCATCACCTTGTCATCGGAGGTCATTAGCCGCATCCTGGTTCCTGTGACCCGATGTCTCATCAGGCCGGAGAATCCGTTCGTTCGTTGCTCCGTGAACATTGCTGAATCACAACTGTATCTCATATACCCAAATATGATTCTGAAGGCATTAATTTGAATTCGGAGTCGTTCCATCGAGCTGTTTCGGCAATGACATCATGTCTCACAGGTATATAGATTAGTAGAGAATGCATTGAATAAAAATGTATAAAATCTGCTGCAATCATATTAGACACTATACTAATGCCGTTCAGTATCGTCATCATCCGAGAGGTCTTCATTAATAACGAGTATGTGCCCCAAGTATTTATTAACGCAGTACTTGTAATCTTACTCCATTACGGTGTACGGGAAGCATCTTCTCGGGATCTTTTCGGTGGTTTACTACAATATAATATGATATGATATAACGGACTTAAGTAGGTGAGAGATGTCAGTTAAAGCCGAAAGTCCAGAAATGGAGTGAAAATATTATGTGATTTTCAACAATGATGACCTAGGTGTGAAAACTATAATTATATGCTGTCAAATATATATACGTAAATATAAAGTCAAAAATTATGAAACACAAAAAAAAATCTTATTAGTCTTCGGACGATATATTTAGACACTCCCGTTGCGCTTGCTTTCGGTAATCCTACTCTTTAAAAAGGAATCAAGTTTTATGCCTTTTTGAAATCTAATGTTTTTTTCATAATCAACTCACTAAAATTACGAAAATGAGTTCAATATAGTTGAATTTCGTTATCTGCCGAATAGTCAATAAGTAGTTAATTAGCCTTTCGTCTAATATAATAATATGAATTAATGCTGACACTTGGATTTAAATATGTATAAAATTAAAAGTATATATTTCTACAATTTTCGCATTTGACCGGATATTTTGATCGTTACCAGGGGTGTTAGTTGAAGTTTGCCGGTTTTACTCATAGATGTCGCTAGAGATATGTATACATTTCTATGATTTGGCATCTATGTCATATTTTTTTATGGACATTAACCTTCAAAAATACACAAGTTACATTCTGCCAAAATAATAGTGTCATAGTTGGTTACCTCAGTGAACATGTCGAGTTTCGTTCCAAGTAAATCGCATTTGCGGCATTCGTTGCTTTTCTTATTTCATCAAAAGAAAAAAGCAATTGAAGCTCATCGGTTGCTGGTAGAAACATATGGTGAACATGCTCCAGTGATTAGAACATGTGAGACATGGTTTCGTCAATTTAAAAGTGGAGATTCCGATTTAACAGACAATGAACATCCTGGTGCAACGAAAAAGTTCGAAGACGAGGAATTGCAGGCGTTATTGGATGAAGACCCAACCCAATCGCAACAAAAATTAGCCCAAACACTTAATGTGACCCGAAGAGCAATTTGCCAACGTTTAAAAGCCATGGGAAAGATCCAAAAGTATGGAAAATGGGTACCACACCAAATGAACGAGAGACAAATCGAAAAAACCGCTAAACCGCCTCATACAGCTAAAGTAGTGAAGAACACTCTCAAAGCATTGAATTGGGAAATATTATCGCACCCGCCGTACTCTCCAGACCTTGCCCGTCCGACTATCACCTTTTCGCATCGATGGGACACTCACTCGCAGAGCAGCGCTTCGCCAATTTTGAAAAAGTCGAAAAATGGCTCGTCGAATGGTTTGCCTCGAAAGAGAACTTTTTTTTTTGAATGGTATCCATGATTTGCCTCAAAGATGGGCAAAATGTATAGAATCCGATGGTCAATACTTTGAATAAAAAAAATTTGAGATTCCCTTGAGAATTAAGCGTTTTCTTTATTGAAAAAAACCGGCAAACTTCAACTAACACCCCTGGTATATCCAAAGTATATTGAGGTCCACTATAGCGAGGTTTTACTGTACATCATTTGTAAAATGCCGAAGGCTTTGATTAATTCATTTATATTTTAAAAGCGTGAAAGTTCTCAAAGATAAATGACACCGAGAGCCTTTTATTTAACAAAACTCATCACAATGGGAATTTCTTACTAATGATTCTTTTGTTTCCTAAAAATACAATGATCAATTTTCTGTTTAATTAATAAATGAAAAAAATTTATCAAACTACGAGTCTAATCATACTTCTGATATCCGGGTAGTAATCTTACCTACAAAGCAGAAAATCTAGAGCGTGGCGTTCCGGTGTCATGAAATTTGCACAGCTTCTTGTATCTAAGATTTCTAGGTCAACGTAATCTTTTTAACCATTCGGAAGCATGTGCTCAGATTATTTTCATAATGAGTTATGGCTTTTTCTACGTTTATTAAAAATCTGTATAATATGACATATATAACAAAATATAATAAAAGATGAAATATGAAAAAAATCTAAAACATCAGTAATTGGTTCCATCGTTTGTATAGGGGACCCCGCCGGAAGTTCAGGGCTTATCGCTCTATAAATATCTATTTAACTGCCAAAAACTAAGACAAGATGGCATATTTGTTTGTTCGATTTTTTTTTAATTTCTCGAAAAGGAATTTGGCGAAAATGGATGGTAAAACTAGTAATTAAAAATTGGTAAGTATAGCCAAAAACCACCCAACCAAAACTTGGGAACATTTTGAATATGAAACTCCCGACTCGGCTGGGATATAAGTAATTATGTGACTTACTCGTAGATGTTTTATAATATGATGGCCTTGCTAAAACGAGGGAGGCAAACGTCGATACTCTCGCATTAAAAAGCCTCGCTCCGAGGGGCCCGTGATTTTTGTGAGAGATGATAATCTGGCCGACAGGGGGAGCAAGAGTGATAGGTCACGTCTGAAGCTAAATAATGAATCCGGGGTCCTAGGGACTGGGTTCCGAGAAAGGCCAGGCCGGCCTGGGGGACCCTCCGAGGGACAGCGCAAAAGGCAGGATGCCCGACAATGCTCCAATCGAAACTAGAGCTGGAATCACAGGGCGATGCTCTCAAGGTGACATTGGATAAAAGTTGTAGAATCAAAGCACAGGGTGGGTTGGAGCCCACTGACAAGTTTTAACCCTTACCACTCCATTAATTTTTAATATTTATTGTCGGCCAACTCTAATTTATATAATGTCAAAATATTAATTTATTGATAGGCAGATACAAAAAGGTTATTTTCTAGTAAAACAAAAACGGAAAACATTCAAAATCTTATTAAAACGTGAATTTAAATGTTTTTTTATCGAATTATCACAAGAAACAACGTCACGTGTCAAGTTTTTCGCGCGAAAATACACCTCGCGCGCACGTCTTATCTTGTCGGCCGCCAGCCAATAACTGAGTTGTAGCGTACAAATAGTGATGTCGGCTGGCATCCGACAAAGGAGTGGTAAGGGTTAAGGGGCCAAAAATAAAGAACGGAATAACTTAGAGAAAATCGGTTTGTTTTATTCAAATCAGCAGGTAATCCCATTTTTATGTCATGTTTTGAAAATTATATCAACAATATGGCGGCAGCCAGCAGCAACATATTGATGAAGGTGATCTATGGGAAATGGAGGTGGTCTTTCGGGGAATGGAAGTTGTCTTTCGTGAAATTTCCTTGGATTATTATACAGTCCAATATCAAAATTTTTGATTACTAACAGCGCCAGAGAGATGAAAATGAGCATAGTCGCTACAGAAAAAAAGTTGCTCTCGGAGCGATTTGTGGAAGCATTTCCTGAGAGCGATTTTTTCGGTTCGCAGTCAATAACACTTGATTCTTGAACGAGCTTTAATTTGTAGGGATGAATCTACAAATCTTCGTGAAGAATTCTTCTCAAAGAGCGGTGTGACATCCCCAAAGCAACCGCGTCCTTTCGAGCTGAGCGTTTTGGTGACTGCTAAACTGCTGCTCTAACCAACTGCACATTTTCGGGAGTACATGGAGTAAGCATATATACCATATAGTCGGGATATCATTTTGCATATCCCATATATATACATGGTCACTCTGTGTTTTTGTTCAATTTTATGTTTTTCCCCGATGAAGCTTGAGATAAGCAAAACCGGTTGATAATTATTAAAAAAATAAATTAGTGATATAAAACGAGGTGTTGGTTTTATTTAAGAAATAAATATTAACATGATTAATAAGAAGAATTTTGTTTGCATCACTTTTTTTAATATACAAATATCTACACGTTTCAGAAGCAAAGCTTCCCTCACCAGGATAAACAACATACATTATTAATGTTAATAAACACTAAAATTTAAAATCCCTAAATATAAATTCTAGTATATTGAATAACAGAGTACGTTTATCGCATAGTCCTCTTCCAGATATTTTTCCAGTGAACTGCTCGGTTCCTCCTAAAAAAACCCTAATTACCCCTTCCCTTATGGTCGACTCCCACTCTAACAACTAAATATTAATTTATATCTGTAATGATTTTATATCTTATATTGTTTTTTTAATATAGTCCTGACGAAGGAAGGGTAATTTCGAAACTGGTCATTAAATTGAAGTGGTTTAAAACAAATGTACGTGTTTCCATTATAAATAAACAATATCTTCATTTCAACATTAGAATGTAGATAAAACGGAGAAAAACATCGACCCGTTTTTTAAAAAATGTTCATTTAATTCAAATTTGTTGACTGTCGTTGACATTTTCATATATTTTTACTCCGGGTTCTACAACGACGGCTTCGGTAATGGGTTTGCCATCCAATGTTTAATATGAAAATAATGAATTTGATATTATCGTCACGCCATCTTGCCATGCAAAAATGTATTCCGACATTTTAATAAAATGCCTTTATTTAAAACAGGACCATTTTAAAATGCCGTAATGTTTTATTGGGGACTGTTAAAAAGAAGTAAAGTAAAAAAAGCGTCATATTTGAAGAAAGAAAATTAAATAAGGCGACATATTTTCCACTGCAAGCATTATTGGTTTAAAACCGTGTGTCGTCCTCCATCTTTCGTTATTTTTAAATGTGAATACCGCACGAGCCTCCACTGCTCTCAACTGTCCCGAGCTAGTGGGACTATGGCATTCCCAACTGGGGAAAGTTGCGAGGTTGAAGTAGTATTTATTACTCTGGAAAGTACAGAAATTCTTTATTTTATTATTATTTTATTGGAATTAAATGTAAAATATCTTTAATCATTGAAGAAAATAATATTAACATAACCCTAATGAAAAATGAAACCGGACAAAAGGACAGAAACCAAAAAGATTTCAGTCGCATCTGGGATTTTCTTCAATGATTAAATATTACAATGAGGTTTTTAAATCTCAATAAAAATAATTAATAATTAACAATTAATCTTCTTTGAGCACGACGGGATTCGAATCCCGACCTCTTGGAGAGTCTTAACCATTTGACCACGGAGGTTGTCACATATATATCCTCATGGTACATCTCCTTTTGGTTTCATTATTTATATGGGCTACGGTTTTCCAAGTTGACGTAATGTTACTAACGATGAAATTTAATCAACCTATCCCGAGAAAAGCTTTGCCAAAAAACTTGGTCTCAAAGGGGTATCGAACTTCCAAGAAAAACACAATTTACCAATAGACAATGTGCAGTCGATTAATCTTCGGTTAACAACATGTTTCACGTATCGGCAGTTTGGAGTACTGACCTGAGTCAACAACAGCCCGACAAAACCGTAAACAAAAAGAAACAAAAAAGCTCGAGCACACATTTTGAATACAAAAACAAGTTGTTGTGCCAGGAGCGCGGAGATAGAGAACGATGCATCTCCGATGGAAACCGTAAGACATCAATAAAGAAACAAGTCATCTAGTATGCAAGTAAGTAAGCGCCACGATTCCTCGTTGAACATGTGCAGTATGCAGTATGCACTGTGCATTCACCACCGACCTACACACTTATAATGGAAAACTGTTGTGCGGTGAGGCAATTTATGTTCAATCAGATATGCGGTTGGAATTAATTTACTATCCACGAGCGGGCGCGCGGCTCACAGCTCATTCCACCGAAAGCAATGGGGTCAGACATGTCCAAGTATTTTCCCATCGGCAAACTGATGAAAGCTTCTTCCTTATGCCTATATCGGAGCGGTGGAAGACCTCACGCGTTACAGATAATCCGTCTTCAGACGAGATCTGAATCGGGCGACTGATACAAAATGTGGATTCAATTCTGCTATAAGCCGAGACATTAATGGAAAATGGAAGAACGAGAGAAAACATCATCAGATAAATACGTTTCATCGGGTGATAATAATCCGGAGCCAATGGGACTTTAGTAACCGCAATTTCGCTAAGCGTCGTAAGGCATAAGGAAAGAAAAGTTCTTAAATCCTGCGACTGCAATATCAAGTTTAAATAATTTACAATTAATGTGAAGTGTGTGTAATGTGTTTCAAACCTGCCAATGCAAATGGTAATACAAGCATGAGCATAATATTTTTATTACTCGCTTCATTTGAAAGCTGTAAGATTGAGTGCATTTTAATGAAACTTCACGTATCAAAATGTTTAAATTGAGTAGAGGGCTGTTACCTAAACATAACTTAAATGATTAGTTATTTAATTTTTTTTAAAGATGTTTAGATTGTAAAAAAGCTATTTTATAATCTTATTATCAATAATCCACAAATTGTTATTGTGGCTAATCTTGTTAAATCTGCACCGTATTATTTCGTCGCCCGTAACACAAACAGGCGTATCTCATATTTAGCAACTTTCCAGGAGAGTAAAAAACCGTTTATTTTGCCTGAACCCCAATAGTGAAACATATAATAAAATGTTTTAAAATTGGGCAAAAAACGCAGTTTTATAGCTTTCCGGGAAACTTGCTGAATATGAGATACGTCTCTTTGTATTGTGGGTAACGACTTGATGTACGAACTCAATACACACGTACATGGAATTCTTGGTTTTCACTGGAAAATTTAATCTGACAGTGAAAATGATTGGTTCTACAACAAACTTACAGAAATTAATATTATGCTGTATATAATAATGTGGATTGAAACATTCAGTGGAATCGACAAGGTATGTTGGTTTGTGAAGGCAGCGAGCGATGGTGTTCCCCTGCCCTATTCCCCGTTCGCAGTGAATTGTGGTACCGGGCAGCCAAATGTATGCGAAATGCAAATTGGAAGCGCACTGCAACCGGAGAACATTTAATAAAAATGCAGTAAAACATTTAGAGCCGTTGTAAACTGACTGCAGATGGGTTCGGCACGCCCATCGCGTGCAACGACGGTGCATACATCATTTCCAAATAACAGTAGCAGAATCCTAAAAGGGTGAAGGAGCTAACAACTAACACCTAACAGATGGAATTTCTCAATTGTGTGAGAAAAGAATAAAATACGAATGGCGTAATAGAACCTTATAACATTAGTGAGGCGGAAATTTTGCAAGAAAATACGCCTCCATGATTGACATCGATGAGATGTAGAAACTTAATTAAAATTTAGATAAACAAAACATATATACCTAAAATTCTAAACGTCTTATTAAATAGCAATAAAAAGTAAACAAAGACCACAAAATATTAAACACATAAATGAACGAATCAAAATAATAAAAAAATGTCCCTTCTTGCCTTAGGGTAGGGTTAGGGAGGGGTACGGGGAGGAGTAGGGGTAGTACATTTAATAAATTTAAGTACTTTTATAAATTACACTATGATGGCGGGGTAATAGTAAAAATACTGTAATTAACTTCAAGTAACAGGAGATGAAGAAGATAAATAAGTGGAAATAAGTTATAAAGATTTTTTAATCAAGAATTCACATTATAATGAAGAAGAGACATTCGACAAACATTAACATTTCTTTAAAGTCCTCTCTTCTCACTATGTCATGCCGTCTCTTTCATACAGTAGCGGTTTTTCAGTGAACTCCCAAAGAAAAAGAATAACGAACAAGAATGGATTATAATATTGCTAGAGTTATAGTATAGTATTTTCCTGTATAAATTCCTAAGCAGTGTAACCAAAAGGAAGGAACGCAGCGCAATGCGAATCCCGGAACGCACATACGAGTATGGAGCTAAAAAGCCTATGGGATATTGCATACAACATAAATACGGTTTCAAACGATGCCGCAACCTGCATCTAAGCCAAAATTCGCTATTTCGGTGCGCAGCGATAGGGCAAATATTTTTTTCTTCTTTTCTGTATTTTTTTTTCTATTTCATTGTTATAATACTACATTTTTAGTATTTTAAAGTTTTTTGTTATTTATAATTTTGAAACAGTGAATTCGTCACGGAATTCGATTTACATATGTTTTTTGTTTTTGTTTTTCATAATAAAAATTCATATTAAAAGGTTTTACATTATAAGAAAATTATGTATTTTGTTAAATTTATCTTTATGATTTACACAAACATTTGAAATGAAGTGCCTTCATAATAAAATAAAATATGCTCATAGAACTCACAGAAACCTGAAATTCATTGCTTTTTTTAAATCGCTTTAATGTTGAACTCCCAATGATTTAGTCCACGAACCGCCATTGCTTTCACGCTAGATGTCAATCGCACGGCCGTTACAGTTTAATTTGTTAAAAAAAAATTCAAGCATTTTAAAACGACAATCTGTAGGCGAAGGTAATGATTTTTTTTATATGGTGAAAACACATTTTAAAATAGTGCAGGCATTATCCCTGATACAGTAATTGTGTATTTAAAATATAGTGTTGAACATCAGCGCAAATGTTGGCGAAAAAAAACACAGTGAATCAATTTATATTCTCTATTTATTTGGTTCAATAGAGAATTCATCCCGTGTTATATATGTTTTGTCCCGGGGATAGCATAGCTGTGGAGGACGCAGAATCAAACAAAGAAAGGGATTTTGGTAACAAAAGTAGTAAGGTAGGGAGGCTGTCGTGGACATGACGTTCCGATGAATTTGTAGGCACATTAAAACCGATTGCAAAATGAGTAATTAATTTACTGCAAGTTGCAATTTTTTTTATAAAATGGTAAGAGATATTAACAGACAGCCTTTAAAATGTACACTGCCAACAAATTTCATAATAACAATGATTCACATTAAGGGCGAGAGGGACGTCGGAGAGGAATTATTTATTATATCGAAATATTGACAGTGTTATTACGCAATACGATAAACATAATGATTTTAAATAGAAAAATATTTATTAAATATTTTATAAATTTACATAGGCTTAGCATTTATCAAAATGTAATCAAAAATATTACTTTTTCTGACGTATGTTTTACAAAATATTTAAAATGTGAATATGATTTTTAAAGTGGAGAAAAATATTTTTAATCCTTCTCGTTACGTTTTTGTAAATAAACTTAACCAAAGATTTACAATCCGCATTAAAAAAACATTAAAGTTACGTAGTGTTTATAAAAATATTAAACTAGACACAGTTCTTTTTTTAAATTTATCTCATCGACATGTTAAAGAAAAACCTTCACAGCATTTTTTAAGGATATTCAAGTTTTTAAATGTTTTTGTAAAACATGCGTAGTCAGAAATGTGTAATATTTCTGATTTTATTTTGAGAAATGCTAAGCCCAAGCAAATAAAAAAAAACAATAAATAGTTTTCTTGAATTTTGAATTAATAAATAATAACTCTCCGACGTCCCTCTCCCCGTTAAAGGCGATGCATATTGCGAAATGACCTTGACATTCGGGAGTGGACATATACCATAGAAAAAAGAATAGAATAGACATTTGGATCACGAAACACGCCCACGTCGCATTTCTTGTGTTATTTTTTTATTCTATGACATAGGCTCTTTGCGCTTGGTTACGGTAATGTTGAAATTGCTTCGTCGTGTCGCGCAGAATAATTGTAGCTCAAAAATGTATCTTTTGATGTTGTAAAGCCCAGGCCCAAATATTTTCCAATCAGAATATGAAGAGCTCAGATCAAATCATACAAAAAACCCTTCATAAGTAGGAAAGTCGATAGTCAAAATAATGTTTAAAGCCCTGAAAATCTAAAAAATTGTCAACGAAGGTTGTTTCGAGAAACTTGAAGGATTCATCAAAATTTAAAAGTTAATATTAAAGTTCTGCGATTATCATTTAAACACTGTGAAACAACTGACGCATAATGCAAAAATAACAGAAGTTGAAAAGAAATTTAAAAAAAAACTTGAATATTGACTTTGAAATTTCGACGAAATGTTGAAATTTACCGAAACAACCGGCCCTGAGTATTATTCCGAACAATTGAAAAGTGATGATTATTAAGTTTTCAAAAACAAATATGTCGCTTGAAACAGTTCGCGATTTTTTTACATACTTTCGGATCATTTAGTACTACGAAAACCAACAACAATAATACTAGATATTTCTCGACAAAATTCCGGTGTAGTATACACATGCACTCTATCCACATCGTACACTACCAAGATACAAATAACTATGAAACCTCATCCTCTGTGCTTCTTTCAACGTCGATTCTAGCAGAACTACGATCCGGTGAAATCCCATTGCCTAATGGCGTGAGAGAGATAAATCCACGCTTGAAAATAACATGCGTTGGTAATAAGTTGCACACGTGGAGGAAAAAAGCAACTGCCAGGAAATCGAATACGCGACCTGCAGCCGCTTTCAGCGGAGATAACAGACATTATTTATTATTATTATTATTTTATGC
Organism: Halesus radiatus; assembly: GCA_022606495.2. Classification (NCBI taxonomy): domain Eukaryota; kingdom Metazoa; phylum Arthropoda; class Insecta; order Trichoptera; family Limnephilidae; genus Halesus; species Halesus radiatus. The sequence continues at coordinate 51,632 of JAHDVE020000235.1, read as the reverse complement.
TAATGGCGTAATAATATGACGTAAAACGTATTATTGGATAAACGTAACATTACAGATGTAGGCCTATAGGTACGGCACTCTTTTCGCTAATAATTTGCACGAACAAGTAGCAATTTATGTATATGTGCAATGTAACATCAGCGTTCCAGAATAATTGGAGCGGATTATTTCGTTAACGTGTAATAATAAATGCATTAAATTTGGAGGTTCATTAGATGAGATAATTGAAAATGCATTTAATTTGGATGTTTATTACATGATATAATTGAAAATGCATTAAATTTGGATGTTCATTAATTAGGTGAGATAATTAAAATGCATACATTTTGTACGTTCGTTAGGTGAGATAATTGAAAATGCAATAAATTTGGATATTTATTAGATGAGATCATTGAAAATGGATTAAATTACATATGCAGTGGCGGTTTTCTCTAAAGTGGGTTTGAACATTGAGCATTTTGAGTTTGAACGCCCATAAAAAGAAACGATAATAATATAAACTTGTATATTTTAAACAACCCACCATTCAAATTCCGGACGAAAAAATTCACCCATGCGTATTAATACTACGTGCGATATGAATTCAGCACATATGAAACTTTCTGTTCTAAGAAATAATTCATACAAAATAATATGTATGGCACTTCAGTGGCAAACTGTGTGAAGCGTACAACCTTAGAGTTCTGTTAGCTGTCCGGGTGTGCAGCGACAATGGAATTTGTTAATACCAAATTTGCACGGAAAACTACTGTGCAAGAATCAATAGATTTTTCTGGGATTATCGTGTTTTAAGTTATAAAAATATATTTCCGAACATTAATAACCCTATATATTATACAAATAGACTAAAGCACACTTACAATACTCGTCTCGATTTTAAGGAAGGATCAATGGTTCCTAAGCATACAAACAAATATGGACAAAATTGGTTTACAGGATTCCTAGCTACTGAAATAGAACATTTTTATTATAATAAAACAGTTAATAAATATATCGAAGACTTGACTAGCTGAAAGAAACTATTGGTATTAGATAATTAGGAAATATGTATTATTTTATGCAAGATTTATTGTTGCTAATTATATTTTTATTTTTTTCATAGATATAAGTAGAAATATTTTTTAGTAAGATTATAATGAAATATTTATGTTTTAGAGAATTAAGTTAGTTACATATGTTTTATTTTATTTTACATAGATAATATATAAATATATATATATAGGTAGATATGTAAGTACCTTAACTGTAAATTTATTAACAGGTTTTGCACCCGTTAAGAGGAACGGCTGCGAGGCCTGTTTCATACAAAACTTAATTTTGGATTTGAGGCCAAAATACTCACCTAAACCTAATGATCTTTTTTTTTCAAAATTATAGTAAATATCTAGTACGGATTAGAAGTAATTTATTTATTTTTGTTTTATATAATGAAATATAAGCCATTAAAGGAATCGGTTTTTCACGACTTTAGAGGCACCTTTGACAATTATTTGGGGGCAAACGGTGATTTAAAAAACAAAAAATTACCCCGTCTGCTTTGAAAATATTATGAAATAAATAATTTAAAAAAAATTAAAATAAGCATTATGGTGGACTTTAAATTAAATTAAAAACGACCAATTTACGTTGCAACACAAATTTGCCGCACACAATTCAAAATGTCAACCAGAAAAAGGTTTTTTTTTTTTAATATTGTTTTTATATTTTTATTTACGTAATCATATTTACATAGCAAATAATGATAATTTAAAAAAAAGTACAATGAACCCGAAAATAATTTTCTAAGTTGCCTCTAAAATTGCGAAAATTAATATTTTTTCACGGCCTATATACTTCATAATTTAAAACAAAAATAAATAAAATACTTCTCATCCGCACTAGATATTTACAAAACCTTTAATTAAAAAAATATATCATTCAGTTTGGATGGAAACAGACAGCGCAGCCGTTCCTCTTAATGAAACTATTAAAAAGTAGTTGATAGGAAATTTTTGTCTTATATTTTGAAAATTTTCTTAAAGTTAATAAAAAAAAGTTAATTATTTGAAATATTACTTTTTATATTGAAAAACGGCCCAGTTTCTTGCGTAAATTGTGATTTTCGTATTAAAAAACAATTATTTATAACCTCCGATAGTACAATATCATATTCATTAGCCAGAGGCGCTTAGATGAATCGTCAAATTGTAACTTGTTGCTAGGTCGCTAATCTCTGGTGCAGTGTGAAATTCCTTTATATTTAAGGAAAAAAAAACATAATAATTACGGAAAAGACCAATATAGGATAAAGGATTTTTTTCCTTTGATATTTAATTTCCGATTGAACTACTGATGAGATGGGCCACGAACCGCCAATAAATGCACGGTCACTTATAAGTAGTTAATAGACGAATATGAACTACCCCTGGAGTGGACAGAGTAAATATAAAATAGGTAACTACATACATTTAGTAGAGCTTAATAATTTTTTTTTTATATGAATACCGCACAAGAGTCCCAACTGCTCCCAACCGTCTGGAGCCAGTGAGACTATGGCATCCCCAATTAGGGAATGTTGTGAGGCTGAAGGTATTGGCGAGGGGAAGGAGAAGGGGGAGAGGGAGGTGGGGAAATACCTGGATATTCAGATCTGGTCAGCAAATACGGGTAAATGCCATTTCAAGCAACGTTTCAATTCTGAATGGTGGTCTTTCACCAGGGCGATACTGAGAGTATATTCAACCCTGGAACGTGCGCAAATATACTATATATTATTTTTTAATTAATTAATTGTGAAACAAAACAAATTAAATAAATAAAATTTATTTGAGCACGCCGGGATTTGAACCCGCGACCTTCGGATTCGTAGTCGAGAGCCTTACCCCTCGACCATGTAGGCCGTCAATTACTTTGATTGCTCTACAAATATATCCCTTCTACTAAATAGCTATTTGTTTCAATAGCATATGCAAACTATTGAAATAGTAATTGCTCATGTAAATTTAAATACCGACATTAGTTGGAATTACGACGTCAAAATAGACATGCCATATAGCCGAATTTGCCTACCATATTGACGGCTGGAGGCAAACCACGAGACATCCTGAATTTGACACCCGGATTTACGGATTTTTCTAATACATGAGGTCATCATTCATGTATTGACAGGCAGCGGGTGACATTCTAAATTCTAAGAAATATATTTGTGCAATCAAACGTTGTAAAAATAGAAGTGGTAAAGAGAATATTTTTTTTTTGTGTTTAATTCGTAGAACTCCATAATTTTTTTTTTTAAATTTAATGTAAATCAAATTTAATAATGTTATTATTAAGTTCTGCAAGTATTTTTAGTTGTTATTATTGTGACAGCTGTTTCGGCGTTTAAGGTCATTTTCAAACTGTCTGACAGTTTGAAAAAAAAATGGTAAAGAGAGTAACAAGGAGGAACTGGTGGATGACCTCGTATTCTTAATAAATCTCTCTCTGTCAAAAGGTATCTTTCCAGACAAACTAAAAGTTGCAAAAATTATTCCTATACATAAAGACGAATGTAAAAAAAATGTCCAAAATTATCGTCCAATCTCTGTACTTCCAGCTATCTCCAAAATTTTTTAATGTGTCATCAAAGAAAGACTATTGAAATATCTCGAACAAAACAAAATTCTCACCTCAAAACAATACGGTTTCAGACGACGATCTAACACTAAATGTGCAGCTTTCGATTTCATATCAAATCTGCAGAAACATATTGACCATGGAGATTTTACAGCGGCAATATTTATTGATCTAAAGAAGGCGTTTGACACGGTGGACCATAACGTATTGATCGAAAAACTGAAACATTTGGGTATTGTTGGTACTCCTCTGGAACTTTTCAGATCTTACCTATCAAATCGCTTTTCGGCAGTAGAACTGGGTGGAGAAATGAGTGAATTGGGTGAAATAACATGTGGAGTGCCACAGGGATCAATTCTTGGACCGTTGCTATTTCTAATATATGTTAATGACATAACAAAGTGGGGCATTAAAGAAACTCTTCAACTTTATGCGGACGATACTGTAATTTTTTATAACAAAAAAAACCTAGCGGAACTTGAAATGGAAATGAATGCCGATGTTTCCCATCTCACAACCTGGTTGAGAATAAATAAACTGACCCTTAACGTAAAAAAAAACCCATTATTTACTATTCGGCAACAAGAAAAATTCCAGCCTCGATATCAAAATTGGTGACAACTGCCTCGAAAAGAAAACGACAACAAAATATTTGGGCCTTATAGTAGATTCTCAACTCTCGTGGGATCTCCACATAAATCATGTAAAGGAGAAAATTACCCCCATAACTGGTGTGCTATATAGACTTCAAGGATTACTACCCATTCCGTTACTAACTGCAGTATATTACGCCATGGTACATTCACACATTTCCTATCTCTGATGTATCTGGGGCTTTGCCTCGAAGAAATTGATTGCTGATCTGCATGTGGTTCAAAACCGAGCCCTCAGAAATGTTTTTGGACTTCCATGGGACACTCATGTCAGGGACATCTACTCAGTTTCCGGTATCCTTCCAATCACGATCCTTCCTAAGTATGAAATCACCAGCACCATCCTACAAATTACTCAACAATCAACTCACACTAACGTCAAGCCACTTTACAATCAAGACATCCACAACCACAATACTCGAAATAACAATAAAATCCGCATTCCTCAAACACACACTACAAAATATGGAATAAAATCTTTAAACTACATTGCCTACACACTTTATAATTCGCTTCCAGATATGTACAAAACCATCCAGAAAAATAAAAAATCCCAAAATGATGGTATAAAGGAATACTTTTTAAGGATATTTAAAAATGAAAATCAGTAAATCCATATTTGTATATTTTGTTGTTCCCTTATATGTTTTCTCTTGTGTGTTGTTCTATTTAACTTGGCCTTATAAAATTATTTCTGTTTGTATGTGAAACTTGTATTTTTGATATTTTGCTGTCAATGTAAAATTGTATGTACTATCTTCTACTTATGTATTGTATATTCCTCCCGTCCTAAAATGAGTTTTGAAACTCATCGGGATTGATTTAGCAAGAAATAAATATAAAAAAAAAAAAGTATCAAAACTATGGCATTATATTCAACACATAAGCGTTTTTTACTGTTTTTAATCTTATTCAATTATGTAATACACGAACAGTTTTAGTGACACGAAATCACTGCGGTCCACGTTTCTTTCACGTGATTTTGACTGTGATGAGTAAATTTAAAACATTTGTAAAGGGGGTCAAACTGAATACTCCAACAAAATATTCGGTTATTATAAACAAGCCGAACACTTTTCTTATTTACTGTTTTACGTATTGGGGGTTTGGGTTAGTTAGGATTCTATCGCCACAGCTGCGGGAAAAAAATATATTTACCACAAATTCTGCACAATAGTAAAAAGGACAAGTTGAACATTAACAGATTTTGTTTTCGAAAAGCAAATACTTATACTTTGCGGTGTAATACGAGTTGCCTGCAGAATGTCGGGATGCATTTATTCGCAAATTAAATTACAGTGACACGCCTAAGCGCGCCCCTTACTCCCCTAATTTTAGTTTCTTCTCCTTGCGTGTTAGAGCATTTTTATCAATTATTTGCTCTGTGTTTCGGATCTACTGATCTTTTGAAAATATTATACGAGTGGGTCAACAACACCAGACATAACTAAGGAGCAAGAAGAAGCTTACATAAATAGAATATAAACGGGGAAGTCGATCTTTTCACCGATAAAAGGTCTTTCGTGAAAATGCAGAGCATTTATTGCGTCATAAAATCGCCCGAGCGTAATCGTCGAGCCCACAAACCTACGTTTCCATACAAATTTAAACAAATCCGGCGCTCGCCGGCCGTTAAGGAGTATAAATTGCTCAACAAATTTGTCTAGGCGATACGAATGGCTAAATAAATAGGAGACGAAGGAAACAGCGACCGGTGTCGTGACGAAGGTCGGGTCACGCACGGTTAGGAGTGCCTTACTTCTTCTATCTTGATCGTAATTAAGCAAGTCTGCCACAGAACCAAGGCTGCTGCCGGCTGCCCAACAACTCTGGGTAGGTACTTAATCAAACTCACACTACCGCAGAATTATTAAACATGGCAAGGATTCACCGTGATCCGCCAAAGGTCAGGGGTTACTGTACTTACTGTGGCACCACCACACGCCTGCTCTACTCGATGCTCGCTACTCGCTACTCGCTACTCGCTGCGAACACTTGGCAATACAAGTAGGTGACTGGTAAAGAGACAAGTTCGAGACAGGCCACAAAGAACCCCTTTTGTTCAACTAAAAATAAGACAACCGCTTAACGGAACAATGCCGAGCAAGAATGCAAAGGGGCTAAAGCACGTCCATATATTATTATGTAAGCACAATGATACTGAAACCCATTAGAGGAGAATTTGCCGAGTTCGAGACTCATATTCATACTTCGCTTTTACAAGATTGTTCAAGAAACAGCGCTTTGAGGTGGGCAAAATGTAACACCATATTATATTTCCTCAAACCGTTATACATTGTAGGTACCTACAGCTTTATCGGAATATTACATTTAAATACTAAGACAAAGGCCTGCTCTTTTTGAAAATTACATTAAGTAAAGAATATGGAAAAATATACGGAGTGCAATTGAAAATTACTGTCAATAATTATGGCTAGGTCAATATAATTTACGTACACGCGAAATAATATTTCCCAGTCAGCAAAATCGAAGCCCGCGGGGAGTACGTTATATGTTTCACGTTACATCGCCGCTGCTCGCTATTCGCTACACCTCGGTGCGTGTGGTGTCGGTTCCATTTGCATAAAATCAAACAAAGGCTTGCTCAATTTTAATACTGGCGTGTGTGCAAAAATCCGCTCGGCAACGGGGCTCCACTCGCTGGAGCTATACAATTGAAGGTTCAACAAACTCGGAGTCGCTCGCAGCATCAGCTGTGAAAAAATATTAAACAAACAGCCGCAAAACGGTGCGGGAGACAAAAGAGGCGTCAGCGGATGCAGCGGCCGTGGTCGATAGAGACGCGATGCCGCGTGCAGCGGGCCGCAAGCAATCCATCCACGACACTCTGCCTCACTGTTCCCTCTGCCAGCGAGCCAACCAAACAACTAACTAAACTAACTACATATTTTTCATTGCGCGAGATTAGAGAAGCGCGACGAGATGCGCAATTAGATGGATAAGTCAAGAATGACAGGTAGGAATAATGCTTTTTGCCGAGAGAAATTGGCCTGCCAACCGTCTAAATTACACAAAATAATACAATTCCTTTACCTGAAGTCTTCATGAGATACAAGAAATCGAAAATCGTCAGAAATAATATTTCCGTCGTAAAAAACGGTAGATTTGAATTTATACATGAGAACTGGAAATTGGTTGGCAAAGGCAGCTAGCAATAAATTCCGCTGTCAAAACGTGTTTCATAATCTTTATCAGAAGCAAGATGGAGCGAGTAAAGAGAGATGGGGTGAGGCATAGAGCATAGAGGGATCCGGCCTTCCGTAGGCTGTAGGGTAGGGGTAGGGACTAGGGGGTCGCCGGTATTAGGGGTCCTTCCACAATGAGCTTACAGAAGAACGAGTGTCATAAACAACGAAATTGACGCAGGCTAAATTACAATGATACGCAATATTTCGCAGTGTGTAAGTGACAGATGGCTAAAATGAGCGCGCTTCACCTGCGGATTCCAAAATGATTGGATTCTACGAAAACAAATAAAATACAACAAATTGTCGCGTTTCGGGAACAATATCAAATATTAAACGGAACAAAAAGTCGATAAACAAATTAAGAATACTCTTCAACAAAACAAACACTTTAATTAAGGCAGTACGTATCAAGAATATAAAAAATGAAATACTTTTAAAAACAATACGATCTGTGTACAAACAAAACAAAGGTCGAACAGAAGTTCAGCAGACAAAAGAGAAACAAATACGAATAAAACCCAACATAAAGATGTTTTGTATAGCTCGTTAACCGTTCCAAATTGTTAGAGGAACATAAAATACGTTCACGTCCCTTCATAAAATTCTTTTTGGAACAAATACAGATAAAAATAACTGGTGGATCTGGATAAGCTATTTTAAAATTGTGCGAGACAACCACGTAATCAAGAAGGGTAGAAAGGGGTGTTTCGTGTTCGAGTTACACCAGCAAAGAGAATAATTATTATCGTTAAGCTTAATTTAGAAGTTACAGAAATAAATATATTCATCATTAAAGATTTTATGTAAATACAAAATTACAATTAAATTTATTTATTTTATCATTGAAGAAAATAATATTAACATAACCTAAATGAAACATGAAACCCGACAAAAGAACAGAAACTAAAAAGATTTCAGTCGCATCTGGGACTCGAACCCAGGTCCTCTGCTTATCCGGGGCAACGCTCAACCGACTTAGCTAATGAGACCAGTTCAATTTGTGTCATCTTCATCGATATCATATCTCAAATTCAAGATTTGTGAATATTATTTTCCATTTTTAATCTCATACAGCTATTTTTATGATGTTTACAAAGTTCTACCCGAACTCAATTGCAAACTTAAACAGTGTCAGATTGTTTTTAGTTTCTGTCCTTTTGTCCGGTTTCATCTATCATTTAGGTTATGTTAATATTATTTTCTTCAATGATTAAATATTAAAATCTCAATAAAAATAATTAATAATTAAAAATTATTTATTTTGTATCATCAAATATAATTATTACATAATTCGAAACACTTTGTTTTGAACCAGTAATTTATTTTCAATTATCACCAGCAGGTTTTGCTTAAATCAAGCTTCGTCAGGGTTAACTTTAAAACAGTTCAGTTAAAAAAAAAAAAAATTGCCTGACGAAGCTTGGCATAAGCGAAACCGGTTGGCGATAAATTAAAAAGACATTAGTGGTTCTAAACAAAGTGTTTGTTTTATTTAATAATATGTGAAACCACAAAAGTAATTGCTTTCTACGAAAACAAAATTATAATTTTATATTTATGCGAACATAATTAATAAGTGTATTTATTTGTAATGATTTATTCCAATCAACACTTAAATTTTTCGAAAATTATTAATCATATTCATGGAAAAAGTAAGAATGCAAAATAACTGTTTTGCAGTTAAATATTGCAAAATGTTCAATGGAAAACAGGAAACGAAAAAACTACCTTACGAAGTGCGTTTTTTTTCCCTCCGGAAGCACCTTACACGAACGGATAGTAAATGCTTCGAACATTATTCCCCCAAAAGCGGTATTTTACTTAAAATTTCAGGATGTGTGGATTTTTATGGTAGCTCGTGCCACCCTCGGTGTGACGCCTCAGTAACCAATAATCCGGGGCGGGGAGCGGAGCGCGTAAGCCCACACTACTTTATAGATATATTGGGGAACTCCAGTTTAAACGCGGGAGATTAGCGCTGAACACAAACAGGCCCGAAAGTCACAGCGTACCTTCATGAAACATGGAATCTACCGTAAATTATCGTGAATTCATAACGTGCGCATTAGTAACCAAAACACCAACATAGAAAACACTTCATGATCGTATCGAGATATGGCAATTTAATACTCATCAAAGTGTTTATGAACAGTCTTCTCGCATCATAGCCGGCAATAAAATGAATACTTAGATCATTTTAACGCTCGAAATCAATCAAATTCATAAACCCCAAATCAACCGGACGTCGGTCCGTACAAAATGTTGGGAAGCTGATATCTTTTTGATGAAATTTTACGAGTTTAAGTACGCGGGGGGCGGGACGGGTGGAAGGGGGAGGAAGGGCGGAGCGGTGGGCGACCACCCCATCCAACAGATCAAAACCTTCCCGACAGGCAAACGAACGGCGAAATGTGAAAACCTTATCCCGTGCCACAGTCCACGGCGGAAATGAGAAATTGGGGAGTAGATTGAATCAAAAAGCAGAAAAAAAAGGAAACCTAAACATACATAAACCGAGTACACTACACGAAAGTTTCCCCGATAAAAGGGAGGATCCAAAGCATCGGCAATGAAAGAGACCTTCTTGTTTTATTGGCATTTTCCACTCGGCGACGTTGATTCGGATACGTATCATCCGCTCGTGCGAGTATTTCGGTGAGGACCATCGGATCATCGAAAATTGATAATATCCTGGGAGTAATGGGACTCGCTGGTAGTCTGAGTCCGGAACCCTTAACCCAGCATCCGCAGCCTGTTCCGGTCCTAGTTCGCTCTGTTTCGTCCTTGTCATACACGGGCATCAACCCCGTCGCAGTGTTCCCCACGCGAACATTACCCCTGCAGCGACGAATTTCAATAAATAATGTCTAAAGCAATTTTCGATTGATTACGGATTCTGACAAAATTACTGCGGACTTATTCACGTTCGCCAAAATCCCTTTCATGTTGACATCTGACAGCGAAATGGTAAAAAAGGAATATGTTAGTGAAATGATTCCTTGCGCTGTTCTCACAGCATAATTAGGTGGAGTAAATTATGAAAATCAAACCCATTCATATTTTCTTCAAAGTAAATCAATAATTACTTCATAACCGTTGTAAGTTTGTATAGAACATGGGAAATCAGCACCGCACATGTTAAGCTTTCCGAGGAATTTATCGTGTGTGGGTCTATAAAAAAACCACATCATTTACCGTAGAATATATTATTTTTCGTAAATTGGTAAAATCGATGTGTGATGGAGAAATATGCTTCATTAGTTTGAAGAGCCCGCCTGAGAGTCCAGTGGGTGGGGAATTTTCATACGAAAATAGAAAAAAAAGGGGAATACCACCTTAAAGGGGCTGTTATTGGATTTATTAGTGACCCTTTTCCAGAATCTGATTCGCGTTATTTTATATTTTTGAGAAGCACATTCGGTTTTGGTTCGATTACAATTTGATATTTAAGGCGAAACGGTGAATATGGCAGGTAAAAGAAATACATATTGAATTCTGGATTTCTGATTGACAATTCAAGAATAGTGAATTGAGGAGGAGGGATGGATCGGATTATAGATTGGAAAGCGAAGGGCGGGAATCGTATTCAAACATTCGAGCGAATGTGCAATATGGAGGTTAAATAAATTGGAAATGGATCATTTTATACATTCTAGAGAAAACAAAATACGAAAATGGCATTATGAAGTCGTCGATGATCTCCATAATACGCAAGAAAGCATATTAAACAGAAATGTAAACTACACCCGATTGCGTATTTATAGTATGTACCTGCTTACGGTGAGCTCTGCCTGCTGAGCTGGTCACTAAAATTCACTATTCCGACGGCCGTCAAACACCGAAGCACGGCGACACAAGTGACATCTACATTTTCTATATAGTCGCCGGTTAATTAACTAACCATCACGTCGTTTTCGCCGAAGGGGTAGGCAGAGAAGACGGACCGCCAAACAACTTGATCTTAGTGGCCAGGTAAATTATTAGTATTTGTATTTCATACTCTTCTAATTTATATTGTGAAAAATTAATAATAAGCTTTTATAAAGGCTAAACAAATAAATTAATTCCTCTTAACCATTGGTGCGTCCCCTCGTATTTTCGCCGCAAATTTCCAGGAGAGCCAAAAAACAGTTTTTTTTTGGCAGTTTCTAATACATTTTATTACATGCTTCACTAATAGGGTGGTAATTACCCTGTTTTACCCATTAGCGAAACATGTAATTAAATATATAGGAATCCGGTCAACAAAACAGTTTGTATGGCTCTCTAGGAAAGTTATTAAGCATGAGATACGCCTGTTTGTGTTGTGGGCGACGAATTGATTTGTGCTACTGCAAGCTCGTAAGTACGAGGAAAAGGATGCAGCTACGTTCCGCTAAATATATTACTATACTCGGGACGTTCGAAACTCACCGGAGATGCGGAGGAAGTGAAATCTTCAATTGGCCACCGGATATGGAAACTGGAGTGCAGAAGCTATATCCGGATGGTTATTGATAATATTCTTGTTTTCCAGGGACGAGTTTACTATGACCGATCAGTGGCTGAGTTGGCATCGCGTCTGGGTCTCACCCAAGTGTCGTGAGTTCAATTTCTCAGCTGCCTAAGTCCTCCATAACAACACAAGCAAAATTTTCCGCTTAATGTGATGGTAGTAAAAGACTTTAAAATATTGTCAGGTTATTCGTAACCCGGGATTGTTTGTCTTTCTTTATAAATATTTCTTTACATTTCCCCACCTTCCTCTTCCCCTTCTCCTTCCCCTCCTATACCTTCAGCCACACAACATCCCCAATTGGAGATGCCATAGTCTCACTGGCTCCAGACGGTTGGGAGCAGCAGTGAGGTGATTATATATATATATATATATATAAAATAAAACTGTTACGTATATTTATTTACTTGTGTATTTACGGACTATACTCCAATTAAAAAATTTAAAAACACACATGAGTTAGATACGAAACAGAAAAAAAAAGAAACGATAGAAAAGGGGTAGTACATACAAATGAATAAGGAAATAACAAATAGAACAAAAATCTACATTTAACGAAGATAATGTCAAGTCAAAGCCCGATCACGATCGTTATGCAGTTCGTGATTTAAGTCATATCAGTAGAAAACACTACTAAAACTTGATTTGACTGGTAAAATTAATTATGAAAATATTCTGTATGTACATATTAAAACAACAAAAAACATACACATTGTTTTAGCGTATTTTGAACACGAACTGTGATAAATAAAAATTGTCATTTTGTCCAAATTTCATAACATATCATTCGAATTACAAGTTAACCCCTCGATATTGTAAATCACATAGTAGATAATATTATATATTTTGCACCAAATTTGGAACGTAATTAACAATGATGGTCCAAAGTTGGCGCAAAACAATAAAAAGAACTTGACTTGCACCGAACTTCCATCTCTTCAAACCACCCTCCTGTAAATTTCCGAATTTGAAGTTAAGATGCTTTACGTAGGAGGGGTCGATATATACACGAGTGTGTACCAATATTGTTAAATTCTGATTATTTGTCGAGCGATAAAATTTGGTCTTCCTGAGAGTAAAACTTTTACTTACTTTTTTGCGAAATGTATTTAATCAGAGTTCGGTGCTCACCTGGAACAAAGAAAAAAAAAATTAGTACATAAATAAATTATATGCCAGGGGAAAAGCTGTAGTCGTTGACCCTTCCAGACCTGTTTTAAAACTGGGAGTGATGCTGTTAGCAGAAATATTTGAAAAACGTTGGGGTTGTTTTTTTTTTCAATACTTTAGAAGTTAACATTAGGTCTCCAAGGGTGTGTTTTACTTAAAATGGCAAATCATGCACTGTGTACAAAAAAAATACAACAATTTATTAATTTTTATAAATTTGCATAACAATAAAACATATTTACGAAACATACATTATAAAAATACTTATTATTATACAAAATATGAAAATTAGTACCGCCTGAACGAGTAGTTCAAACCCAATAAAATGGGGGGGGGGGGAAATCCAGTAATGCCAGCAATTGGAAAACGAAAACCGCGAATTTTTAGTCGCTATAGATACGGAGGAAAAAAATCTGAAAACCATGTATTTTCAATGATACGTACGGTACAAAAGGGTTAAGATGATATGAAATAGAAAGATTGGGAAGTACCAGGCTATTCAGATTTGGTCACTAAATACGTCTAAAGCAATTTTAAGTACACATCCATCGATACAAGTGCAGTTCGGCCAATTCGTTCCTAACTGCAATCTGCAGGATGAAGATTGCCCTGATGATAACCAATAGAAGCAGATAAGTTAAAACGATTTTTCTTTTAACCTCAAAGGGGATTTTCTTTAATCAAAGGATCCAAGAAATCAAAATATTTTTATACATTTTTATTTAATATAATTATAATAGATACAATAATACAGATATATCAACCTAATTACAAAAAGTTTAAATTTAAAAAAAAAACTACCAAACTCAATAGAGAAATCTATCACAGTATTTGAATTGGGTAGTAACGTCATTATACATAATTTGAACATGTTGTATATTCATCGACTTAAGGAAAGCATTTGACAGCATCGGAAGCTAATCAAAAAATTTAAAGAACAGTAAAAGAATCCACCCAATCAGAATTTGGAATCCACCAAGGATCACTTCTAGGACCAATATTATTTATAATTTACGTGATTGAAATACTTACAGTTCCGAAAATGGAAAAAAAATCATATCTTTCGCCTACGACACAGTCTTGAACAAAGAAAAAAAACTTGGGAAGAAGCCTATCGAAGCTTAAATGTAGAAATAAGCAATCTGAAACAATGACAATTATTGGATGACAATTACGTATCCTTAAGCTCTGACGAAACTTACTTCATGACATTATTTACACTATCGGACAAAAACTTTCCTACAAGTCCAAAATTACTATACATAGCTCTTGTAAAAATTATCCTGACAACTGCAATTCACCTGAATATTCTACACTGACAAATAATCACATGGCAGAAGGTAGAAATGAAACAATGAGGTAATATTCCGAACGATCACCAGACTGATCAGTGAGAAAACAGTAGGCAAGTCAGGCGTAATCGAGTCATTACCGCCCACGACTCAAGCACAGAATTAGTTATAATACACCTGTACGCTGGAATGGAGCTTTATTACCGAAAGCTACGTCTCACTTAATGGCTTATTAGCATGAAAGGCTCTACAACAAAGAGGAAACCATATCTTTGAGGGTATAATATCGTGTCCCAAAGGCACCGTCACACTCGCACACTCATAATTATATCAGGACGTAGGACTAAGGTAGTGGATATACACGCCGGTTACTGTACAGTGTACACACACGAGTGTACAAGCCGAGCAGTTATCCAGGCTGGATTCCCAAACCGAGACACCCCGTGAAACATTGGGGCTGGGGCTGAGATGGCCAGGGGCGTAGCGACCGGCGCTCAAATGACCCGGAATATACTGGACATTTTATTATATAGTACAATAAGGATTGTTGGAAATTATCTTAGCCAGGGTAGTAGGAATGAGAGAAAGGATTTATAACTCCGAAAGCGTCTTTATATCGGAATCCAGTCACTAATGCTAGCATTGAAGCACACTGGAGAAAAATATTGGCCCCATTAATCTTAACCGTGACAGATCAATAGTTAAATAATACATATTTTATTTTTTAAATACGTATGTATATTTTTTATATTAATGTTTAATTTAACTATATGTTCATATATTTAACATAAAGACTATTGTAACTCAGTGTATAATGATATTACTTTGTATGTAAATAGTATCTACGGGATGTATAGGATTTCAATAATCTCCTCATATCCTGAAATAAAAACTATTATTAATAAAATTAATATGAAATTCTTTGTTTACACCACTGTTAAATATGTAAATATCAACATGCATCGAAAACGAAGCTTCCCTTATCCAGGATACATATTACCGGATATTAAACAGTGGTGTAAACACAAAGAATTTCACACTAAATTTATTAATAATGACGACACAAAATAATTAATCATTTATTGATGAAAAATGAGTATGAAGCACCAACTTTGAGGGTATCTATAAATGAGGAAGACATCTCTAACGGTGAGCTCAGGCGTATTCAAATTTGAACAGGTTTTAGTGTCTGCAATTTTAACAATTTTCAGTACACAAAAACATGTACATAATGAGCTTTGGAGCTTTGCAATATTCAATGTATTGTCAAAAAAGGTAAGTCGCCATATTGTACTTTCATTTTTTTCCATTTCATCTACATCAAAAAAGTATCGAAACTCGGGTAACACCAGGTAGAACCTACTTTCTAGAAATTAATACATAATAAAACGTGTAAACTATCATAAAATTTCACATTCCAACTTTGTAAAGCAAGTTTGACCGGTCAGTGGCTGAGTTGGCATCGCGTTTGGGTCTCACCCAGGCATCGTGAGTTGAATTCCTCGGATGGCTAAATTCTCCATTTACGACACAAGCAACATCTTCCGCTTACTGTGATGGTAGTAGAAGATTTTCAAATACCGTCAGGTTATTCGTAACCAGGGAATATTTAAACAATACATATAATGATATTATATTAATATTGCCAACAAAGATTTACTCCAAATTCCTGTAATTCATACTACTTTTGGCAACGGAATTTTACGTACTTTACGACAAGAATTTACAACATTCTTCCGGTTAGCATAAAAAAATCTGATTCACAAAAAATATTCAAACAAAATGTAAAAAATTGGAATAAAGGTAATGATAGGGCATTTACCGGTGCACTCACCCAAATTCGAAATTATTGATTCAACGATTTACGAAGCATATCTTAATATAAGTATATATTAATAGGTATTTTAAAACTATAAAATAATTAACAAAATTACTGCCTTAACACAGGCTAGCCTAGTGAGGCGGGTTATGTGAAACTTCAACTATAACTGTTACTATATTATTTTCTATTTTACTTTATAAACCACTGTACACTTACATTATTATATTATACATGTCTTTTAGTTATAGTTAAATTTAATTACAATAAAGATATTATGATTATTATTTGCCTTTCTTTATTAAAAAAAGCAACATTATGGCAAGACATATTATTTATTGATTCTCAGTGCGTATTTTTACATACATTTTTTTTTTTGTTTGTATTGAATCAGGTTCACAACAAACTGTTATTATTGAAAGGTCATATTAAAAACAGGATCTTTTCCAACATTGGTTGAATGTATATATTTTTTTTTATATATTTACTAGACATAATTAAGAACATTGTTTACATGGTTATAGCAAACGAGTATTTAAGTACAATTTTTATTTTTTATTAATAAATAATCCTTTTAGCTTCATTTTTTCAAATTTAATACCTCCCTAATTGAGAAATTCTCGTGTTTAGGGAGGGAGTACTAATATGTATTGTTCATATTTAATTTCTATAGTACTACCATGAACTTGAGGTTCTGGTGACTATACACTAATTTAAAATATAAAATAAAATAAAAGGAATTTTTTAGTAATTCAATATATCTATATAATGTATGTATATAAACATATATACATTTTTCCAAGTGAACTTATAATATACACCTAAAATTAGTTTCTTGTAAAATGTATTTTAAGTTTTTTCTTAAAAAATCATAATTTTTTTCATCTTGTATATCTTTGGGAAGTTCGTTAAAACATTTTATGGCAGAATATGTGTAATGGTGTTGAGCTGTTGTTGTATTGAGTTTAGGGATTATTATTTGTCCTGTGGTTCTCGGCCTGGTGCTCAATGACTCTAATTTTAGATTTTCTTTATGGATTTGAAGTAATGAATTTTTTTTGTATATTACATACAAAAAAAATTATACAACCTTATTTCACCGACCTTCTTTTAAGGAATATGGGAGAAGACGGGTCTTTTCAGTTGGATACTGTTTTATGATTGTTATTTATAAAGCGAAGTTAAACACTTTAAGGACGCTAATGATCCGGGTGCCCTTGTAGAGCAAAAGGAAATACATTGATACGCATACATAATTAAGGAAATAACGATATTCAAACAGAGTAGCGTAGTGAGAACGTCCTCAAGGAAAAATTGAACGTTGTTATGCAGAAAGCGTCCAATTCATGGTGGAATTCCATTTTAATATAAAATTGTTTTTATTAAAAAACCTTTGAAACTATCTTTCTCTTGTTCAATTTTTACCGGACCGGTTTCACCCTATCAAGGACATCTTGAGACTGATAGAATTAAAACTAAATCGACGGTATATTTATCATCTACGAGTATGTCACGGGTGAGTCTCATTGCTCTTTCTCATCAGTCATAAATGTACAATATTAGAAAAGTTGTTTATAAAAATAAAAATAAATCATTTATAATATAAATAACTTCATAAATTTATTTTAGTAGGTTTATTTTTATCCTGATGAGGGAATATAAAATGTAGAATTTAACATATTAAAAACAGTGGTTTAAATAAAGTAACCGTTATTAATTTATTAACTATTTAAAGCAATTAATTTTTTTAGTAACTTTTGAAGATTATAAAACTCATTGTAATATATTTTTAATCATTGAAGATAATATTAACTACTCTCAAAATGAAACATGAAACCAAAAAAAAAGGAAAAAATTGACAACTTTCAAAATTAACCGAAAAGAAATTTTCTTGTTTGTGTGTTTTCGGTTTAATGTTTCAATTTGAGAGAAAATACAAAATAAACTTGGCAAAGTCGGGTTGTTAGTAGCTTATAAAAACGGCTATTAAACTGTAAAAAAAAATTCAAAATAAACGAAAAGCACATATTATTTTGTTGCGGCGAGAGGGTTTGAGAAAACAATGCGATTTTACATAACTATTTTTGTAGAAGCCAAGGCAGACCAGTATTCCCGCTAGCCCGGGAACTGTTTTCCGCCGCGCCACTGGACAAGGACATCCCGGGAACCCGAGCACAAGGCACCGAGGCGGGGACGGCAAGCCGAGCGCGGAAAAGCAAACTTCCGCCATTACTCCATTAGCATGTTTGTTCGCGAACATGACTTATACCCACACCACGCTCTCACTCCCCGTTGAAAATCTGCTTTTATAAACCTCGGTGACAAACGCATTTTACCCGGAGCGATGCGAGTGGGATCCGACGAGGCTGCGCTGTAACGAGCCTGTCGAAATTGATATTTTGATGACGCGGGTATCATGTTCAACGGGAGATGCTCGTCTCCCGCACTGATATGAAGTCCAATTATAAAGAGATGGTTTTAACATATGAAGGACCACTACGGACTGATCTTCCATAAAAAAAACGAACATTGAAAAAAAATTTACAAAACTTTTTTCCAACACGGTCATTATTGAGAATTCCGTGGAGAGGGTTTTTTTTAATGAAAAGAAGAAGAGAACATGGATCTTGAAGAAACCCATAGGAGTGAAGAAATACAATAGTTACAAAATCATCCCATAGTCGAGCTGTTAACTCTTGTAAAAGAATTACGAAATATGAGATTTATTTTTTTAAATTTAATAATGTTATAACGACCATTAAGTTCAGCAAGTATTTTAGTTTATTATTGTGACAGCTGTTTCGGCGTACAAGGCCATTTTCAAACGACGAGTTACTTATATGATTTAATTTACTCCCGCCCAATTTTAATTTAGACGGTGTTTAAAATGATTTACTATCGGTAAAACCGATTTAAGGTGTAAAGTATTTACTTTTATAATGTGTTTTCCAGGTACATTTTTTTTAATTGATTTGTAATGATGTGAATGGTATTGACTTATTTAAATGTGTTATATTATTTTAGCCGCGTGAATATACTGAGTAGTGGGGAATAAATCATTTTCCACATTTTATAAATCAATTATATTGGGGGATCATTCGTTCGTTTATTAATTTTCAATTGTTCAAGATTAATGCTATAAACCGTAAAGAAAATCGAAGCCGGGGATTTTAACCTTTCGGCCACGTTGATTTTTAAGTTTTATTAACCTTAAAAATTGCTGTAAGGCTGTCTTTAAATGATTTGCCTATATGTGCTAAATGCAATTCGTCTAACATGACATAGGGTCTAAAATATGGACGTATTGATTGAACGCTATTTTGATCTAACCAGACCGACAGACAGGGTCATTTCCGATGCAGCAAGGTCAATCTATCCAGCATCATCGGCTGCTAAACATACGTTGCAGATAAAGCGTTTCCACATCATCTATCACATCATCTTTGATATATTGATAGATGAACACAAAAATCGACGGTAACCCAATTCAGCGTTAATAATTATCCGCGTTCCATAGAGCCGTGCATCTTTAGCAGTCTCCCCACTGACTCATTGGCAAGTCGGATGATTGATGACAGCGTAATGCGCCCGACCCATCGTAGCGCCCGGGTGCACGCCGACTGATTAATGTGTCAAGAATCGGAGGAATACTAATTACTGGTGGCTAGTGGCACATAACTCGGGGCTGACCCCTGCGATCAGCACTTATAATTACGATAAAAAAATTAGCTTCCGTTCGCTTATGTTAAGCGTATAAGGATGTGTCTGGACGAATATCTTCATTAATTCAGTAATTGATTGTTCAGTTATTGATTATTATTATTTAGACATTGATTTTTCAGGCAACGATTCTTCAATTGTTGATTGTTTAGTGATTGATTCTTCAGTCACTGATTCGTAAGTCATTGATTCTTCAGTCATTGATTCTTTAGTCATTAATTCTTCAGTCATTTATTCTTCAGTCACTGATTCTTAAGTCATTGATTCTTTAGTCATTGATTCTTCAGTCATTGATTCTTTAGTCATTGATTCTTCAGTCATTGATTCTTCAGTAACTGATTCTTAAGTCATTGATTCTTCAGTCATTGATTCGTCAGTCATTGACTCTTGAGTTATTGATTCTTCAGTCATTGGTCCCGTCGGAGCCAGTGACCAACATTTTTACACGATTGACCTTTTACGTTTATTAGGTTCACTCCGTCGTTTCTTAAAAAGGTTATCCACACAGCTTCCCTAAAGGTTACATAACATGAGCGGTATAAATACATTGCCAATAAGTCTAAATACGCGATTTGGCAGAGGTGAAATTTATATGTATTTAAATGGAGTGAGTATATTATCTAATAAGGATAATAAACTGTTTGTTTTATTTAATAATAAGGATGTGTTCGTGTTTAAAATAAATCCATAAATTAACACTGCTAGTGATGATATTTTGGAGAAAATACACACACTGTGTATTTTTGAGTGCTGTCTGTTAACAGAGCGATTAACTTATTACACACAGAATGTCCGGAGATTTTCCTCACTTGCTTAACGGTATTAGCACCCTAAAATGGGCAATTTGCAGGTTGCTAACTTAAGAAATACTACGAATGATTTATCTGTAAATTCTATACGACTAATTGGGAAAATGCATAAGCTTTTCCAAAAAAATAACACTCAAACTGTAATCTTTTCAATTCTATACGAAATATATGTAGTGGAATTTTAGCTAAAACGTTCAAATTTACTTTCGCTGGTTATCAAACTTGGGATGTATTTCATAGAATTTAAAGATTAAAGTTTGAGGATATGTAATTTGTCTTAAAGTAGACTTTACAGATAGATTATTTGAGGTATTATTACTTTAGTTAGCAACATGAAAAGTGATGTTTAGAGTAATTTTTGAGTGCTGGACCTTAAGGCCTCCTCCGTAGGCGAAGTTAATATATATTTTTTTAAATCTTAGATTATAACTGAATACTTCACCGAATAAATAAAAATTATGCAAAACTTGTATCTAGGTACTTATGGCAGAGAAAGACTTCACGAATAAGGTGTGTGTAGCATTTGCATTTAGGTTAGGTTGGGCCGAGAGTAATTTTCGCCAAAGATCCCCTTCGAATACCGTCGAGTGCGGAAAAGGTCTTAGCGCAATACGGCGCGATTAACGGCTGAACTTTGAGGACTCACGTTCGGTGGAGAGGTCGACGTTCGCGGAGAGTTGCAATCCAAAATGTCAGGAGTAGTACTAGAAGAGTAAAATGCGGGAGCAAAGCAAGAATGTCAAATCGTTTCGCGGCGATGAAATAACATTGCATCAGCGGGTAAGCACACGTAAGCCAAGCGGAAAATTTTACAAAAAAAAACATTTAAAAAATAGAGCGATACATATTTTTTAATGATCTTGGAATTTGGGAGTGGCCGCATACTCCTTGCAGTAGTTGCAATAAAGAAATCGCTTCGTGGCGTCACCTGTCAAAAATTAGGTTAAAAAAATGAAAGCGAAGCCCCAAATTTTACATTACCAATTCTCTGAATTATTTTTTTTTAAATATTTTTTTTATATGAATACCGCACAAGAGTCCCAACTGCTCCCAACCGTCTGGTGCCAGTGAGACTATTGCATTCCCGATTGGGGAATGTTGTGAGGCAGAATGTGTTGGGGAGGGGAGGGAGAAGGGGGGAGGAAGGTAGAGAAATAGGGAAATACCTGGCTATTCAGATCTGGTCACCAAACACGGCTAAAAGCCATTTCAAGCAACGTTTCAATTCTGAATGGTGGTCTTTCATCAGGGCGATACTGAGAGTATCTTTCGCTCTGGAACGTGCGCAAATACACTATTATTTTAAATGAATTAATTGTGAAACAACACAAATTAATTAAATAAAATTTACTTGCGCACGCCGGGATTTGGACCCGCGACCTTCGGATTCGTAGTCGAGAGCCTTACCCCTCGACCATGGAGGCCGTCATTTATTGTTTTATTTAATTACGCACACACACATATATATGTAAACATTTGTTATTGGTGATGACGTATGTCCCATCTCACTTAGTGTGAAACGCCTGTGTTGAGTTGGCAATTTATAAGAGTAGTTGTTCCGCTAGGTTATATATTATAAAATGACAAATACTATACATATTATAACAATGAAATTTAGTAATTTAAAAAAAACGAAATGATTGAAAAAAAATTTAAAGCAGTTGAATTTCAGACAAAAATATGATATACTCGAACGTACATGTAAGACACGAGAACAAAATGATAGCAATAGAAACAAATGGGAATGAAGAAGAATACGCATACGAGAATATACTCGTATGTACAAAATATGAAATACTCGTGATATATATGTTTATTGGAGGGGATTAATGGTCTTACTTTTAAAGCAACTTTTGATATGGGTAGGTATTTCTAATGTCACTAGGTAGGGAATTCAGTATTGTATCGAAAACTTCTTTGTCCATATAATGTCTATGTAAACGGGGATATTAAAATATTTTAAATTAGATTTTTTTTCTCCATATTCATCAATACAACTTCCTTGTGCGTGAGTATGAGTACGACTTTGCCAAAATTGGTTCGGATATCGTAGCGTATGTTTTATAAAATGCATAAAATCATTAAATTACAAAAATAATACTTATCAAAATCATACAAACGATAAAATAAGGTCCCTATAATATTTTTTCCAAACGATTATTTTTATTCTATATTTAAAAAGTTCTATATTAATTCAGTAGAAACAAAAATTCTCAGTTTTCATCGTGTCAAGTTGAGTTACAGCTATGATAAAAACATGTGGAAAACCTGTTCAAAAATATAAAAGCTGACAGCTTAAAAGCAATTTTACACGTCTGATGAATTATAGGATTTATAGGATTACAAATCATATTATGTTAATAATGCAGAAAAATAACCTAAATAATCATAAAAAAAAATAATGAATGAAAAAACCTAACTTTTCCCACTTATTTATTTTCGACCGGACCGGTTTCACCCTATCACGGGCATCGTCAGATTGTCACAATTAAAACTGAATCTATGGTGTATATATAGCATCAATGTCGGAAGTGAGTCTCCCCGCTTTCTAATAATGTTTTTATTTATGACTTGAAATTTGTTTTATTGCTGACGGTACTGTTTATTATTATGTTTTTAAAAACTACTTTCGGGTTGGTTTAGTACCCTCTTTAAGACTGATTATATTGTGTGTATTTACTGAAACTATGGGTTTTAAAAAAATTATATAATTATACATTACATAATTTTTTTTTCAAAATTATAAATAAGTAAATAATCGGACGTTACAATTTAGGCCGAATTATTGAAGAATTTATATTTCTAGATAATATTTTTGATGATTTAAAGATACCACATGATATGTTATAAAAAAAAACTCGACAAAATCACTCCAAATATGTAAAGGTATGTATATTTTGGAATGTAGTAAATTTGAGATGAAATACGGTAAGTATAGGAAACATCATAAACTACGCTGTGCTGTATTACCAGTATAAACAGGAATTAAGTTTTCATCTCGAGGGTGAAATTATTTAATAACACAATTTCTATTTGAAGTGTTATTACGATTGGTACCCAGTTGAGAAAGTAATTCCAAAATCATTAAGTTTACCCGAAACGGTGAATTTGAGTACCAAACATTATCCAGTGTTGGATGTAGTGATGGGTAAATTCCGTGGATTTATTATTGAGAATATTACCGGGAATATTGCGGGAATTTTCATCGAATTGGTGAAGAACACATTACAAAATAAATAAATGTACTTTTTTAAACCAATCGATTCATTTTGAATCCAGCATAAAAATAATATAACAATTTCATTAATAAAGCAAATTTAACTACTGTCAGGAATGAGAAATCACCATCAAAGTCTATACATTATTATTTAATAATCGTATTATTCAAAAGAAACGTACGTTAAGGCTGCCATATCAATTTTATGAAAGATACTGTCATGCACTCGCTTACAAATTATCATTAGAGCATGCTGAGGACAGAACTTTTACAATGTTTGGGAAATACCGAATAGTACCGAAGATTTAAGCCATTGAAATGCAGATATAATATCAATTAAAAAAAAAAAGTTATATTGGCAAAGCGAAGTAGAAGAGTTTTTCTAACGTCGTACAGGTCTATTTTGCATTTTTGAAAGAGGAAAGTAAATTATTAGTATTATTTTTTTATTAATTTAATTCATGAAAAAGAAAATAGGGGACGACCACATATATAATTAAATTCTTAATAAAAATAATAAATTCCCGACTTTGGGGAATTTACACTAGGTCGGGAAATATTCCCACTAGTTGGGTAAGTGTTTGCTGCAGGAGCAGTCGTTTGAATCGGAATTGTCAACATAGCACAGAGCGCGATGCCTTTCGTCGGACTACTTGTTATTTCACGTTTAGCGGCGAGGCCTCCGTCTGCTCCGAGCTAAATGCACGGAAACTACCGCTGTAAGTGGTGCCTGCGACAATATTTGCAAATTGCAAACGACGATGGTGATTATTGGAATTACGTCGGAGCGGAACATGCGGACGAGTTTGCTTACATTAAAGGGGGGCACTCAAAAATACAGAGTTTGTAGTCTACTAACGCAAGAAATACTAAATCATTAAAGAAAATAATATTAACATAACCTAAATGAAACATGAAACTGGAAAAAACAACGGAAAATAAAAAGATTTCAGTCGCATCTGGGACTCGAACCCAGGACCTCTGCCTTTCCGGGGCAACCGCTTTACCAACTTAGCTAATGAGACCAGTACAATTTATGTCATCCTCATCAATATCATATCTCAAATTCAAGATTTGTCAATATTATTCTCCATTTATAATCCCATAGTATTTCAAGAAATACTATTAATAATTTATTTGTAAATTCTAATAAAAATGCATTCTAGGAAAATGAATGAACAAGTTAAATATGGGAATAAAGTTCTATATGGGAAATTTAGGTAAAACGATCAAAAATGCTTTCACTTGTTTTCAAACTGCACATATTTTCAGACATGTTGGTTGGTATGTATTTCATAGAATTTAAAATATTACAGTTTGGGGATTTTCGTCATTCGAAAACTTGGACACTTTGATACCCATATAGAATTTACAGGTAAATAATTTGTTGTATTGTTAACTTTGGCAACCCGCAAAGTAATGTTTAGCGTCTTATTTGGGCGCTCGTCCTTAAAGCGAGCATATTGTGTTCCCATTATTGATAAATTCAATATTATACGCATCGTGAGCGACCGACGTAATCGGTGTAATGGAAGACTTTCTACGAGATGACGTAAGAATGCGAATGAAGCAAGGAAGGAGTGTGTTAAGACATTCGTGTAGCGTTCCAACCTCTATCAATCGTTTAACGGAAAATGTTCATATGAAAAAATGAAAATGGACGATGATTTGATTATCAATAAAACGTGACGAAATTTAATATACCCCAACCTAAGTTTATGGAAAATCACAAAATTATTGAAAGATTGCATGCTGCGGCCACATTGTTACTTTAAAAAAAACGCAAAACAATAACTCTGGTTTGTGTCGGAGTGACGGAAGGTAGACACTAAAATTGAACGTACATTATATTAGCATATTCCTATACATGGCCGTGTTTACCTCGCTCTACGTGTTCCACCGATCTGCATACGATTTTCTATGATTTTGTGTGACGTCCAGATTTACATACATAGTGCCTCAGTTTCACATGGGATATTGCCGAACGGGAATAAGTGTATCTCTCTAGTTACAATTCCGCCCGAGGCACGGCAGTCAACACCATCCTTAGACTTTTTGTGCCCCGTCTATCGAGAGACTTGGGTAACTGACGTATCTTTGATTGGGTTATGGAAATCCGAAGTGTGCACCGGCTCTTCGCGGAGAAGAAACGCCGAGTGGGTGCTGCACTTACTAGTGTGTGTGTACAGAGACCGTTAAGTGATTGCACCGCAGTCTGCTTGAAAATCAAGAGCTTCCCTAACTTGGGGAGGAGGAAGGTAGGGAAGCATCTAGTATATCAGATCTGTTCACCAAACACGACTAAAGCTATTTGAAGCCACTTTTCAATTATAAATTACGGTTTTCACCGAGGCAATAAAAAGGCTTCTACCACTCTGTAACATGTCGCAAATATAATGTGTTGCATTTCGAAATGAGAATATAATGTTTTTCACAATAAGCAAACACATATGACTAAATAAATGAAAAGACACTTAGTTTGAATACGCTTTTACTTTTGTATAAATACATCGACTAGTTTAGATTCGACTGAATCATCTTCAGGAGTATATTTTATATATTTTTAGTATATTTTGAGCCTTAAGATGATTCAGTCGAATCGAAACTAGTCGATGTATTTATACAAAAATAAAAGTTAATTCAAATAGAGAATATTATGGTTGGATTCTACCGTGATGTTATTTATGGAATTCCCACCATTCCTAACCATCACTATTTGTATAATGGAACAGAAAAAAGTGCAATTTCGAGTTCTTTGTTCTGAAAAAAAATAAAGAAAAGGATTGTCGTCGAAACTAGTTGGTGTTATTCGTTTTTATGGAAAATATAATTTTTCCTCTCGTATTTGTCGTTTTACAGCAATTACCTCGAGGTACCGCGCTCTGAATTATTGTGGGTCTTTAGATTGTTTTTTTACAGTAGCTCCACACAGGAATCACCGAGGAAAATTATTTCCCTCAAGGCCTGTATCATCTTTAGATATGCTGTGTGGGGGGTCTTTTAGATGATATTTATATATATTTCCGACTTTCTCCTAGATATGCTCGGAATGAACCATCTGCGGGTCAGAAGGGATGTACACATTGTGACATAGTTCTTGAGACTGATTCGCGGATGGTTCGAAAATTCGGCTATCATGGAGAGCATTCATTTCTATGTTCCCGATGGTTATCTCCGTCACCGACAGCATAGACTGTTTTATCTCGGGGCCTGCAGGACCGACTTGCCAATGGTCATGCCGGTGGGGAGGGCAATCTTGCTGTTAAATAGAATCACTTCGGATATCGACATATTTAGCATCAATGAAGCTGCATTTAAACGTGAATCTTTGTTGCTACTTGTATAATACCAGTATGCCTTGTATACAATTTACTGAGATTATGTATGTCTAACTTATTTTTTGTTTTAACTTTTATTATTTTTTATAAGTAATTATTTTGGATGTTGTACATCCTGTATTATCTTTAAAAATGCCTTAAAATGTAAATTTTGTAAAATTTTTAAAAAGAATAAAGAGTTGAATTGAATTGAATAGGAAGGAGAGAACCTGGGTCTTGAAGGTTCGTTAAATCTATAAACTTATAAAGGAAGTCATTGTATTAAATGACCAGTTCTCAGAACAATTCTTCCAGCTCCATGTTCTCGTGAAAAGTGATGTGGTTATTAATTCTATCCATTCCTTGTTTTAATCCTACATTCATTTTTACCCGGTTTCGAACCACGACTTCTGCTCGGCATGGATGTCGTCATTTATTTAATTTTATTTATGTATTACCGCTCCGATGGGTTTTTACATATTTTAACATTTAAATGATTTCGTGTACAGAAAGAAAAAAAAGGTATTAAGTCAACAAAAAAAGAACATGATACATAGTAGGTATATAAGTGTAACATATTTATGATACATATGTACGTATGATAATGTATAAGTGCATGACACAGAAAATTTATAAAGGGAAAGGTTTTTAATTTGTAGAGAATACATTTAAAAAAATAAAATAATATTATAGTCATAATATTATTGAACTGGGTGTAGTAGTTAAGACAACTTCCAAAAAATTCTTATTACTTTACTGTTGAACATAAGTCTCCATCTATTAGTTCCAAAACTTGTCTTTCGACGAGAACTGGTACCACTGGATAAAAATGTGACAGAGTGTTGGGACCTCCACTCCCACTGGCTAGGAGTTACGGCGGGACGAAACCGTCCAATGACAGCTAAACGATACATCCGACATTCAATAAACTAAGGATTTTATTTTTATTATTTTGGATTCCTTATTTTATTATATTTAATAGATAAACCACACGTCATCGAGATGTTGAGTGAATTAGGCATTGTTATAAAGATTTAAACATCAACAACGCGGTATTTTATGCCTAACGTACATTCTCAGGAACACATTGCATCTCTTCAGTATCGTATGAACTAAATACCTATAGCAGTGGCGTGCATTGCTCTACGCCAAAGGGAAGGCTTTGTGTAGGTTTTAAAGTTAGGGTGTAAATAACTGTGTATTGAATATATGAAAATGGCTATTTAATTATCATCTTGCGCTGATTTTTATGGCCAATGAAATAAATGAGCGTATAAGTTCCTTACTAAAATCACGGAGAAAAAAACATTTGGTTTGGAAAATTGTCGCCTTTTGAAATTTTTCTATGATGTCTTCCTATGGTTAATTTTTTCCTAGGGTAGGCATAGCATTTCAGCCTTTATGGACTGCTCGGCTCTGACCTATAGGTTTTACATTTTATTTATTTAAAAAAAAATTATACAAATTGAATGAAGTAATAGACTTTGAAATGAAGATATAATAAACCGGTCAGTGGCTGAGTTGACATCGCGTTTGGGTCTCACCCAGGCGTCGACAGTTCAATTCCTCGGCTGGATAAGTCCTCAATTACGACACAACATCTTCCGCTTACCGTTACGGTAGTAGGAGGTTTTTAAATAATGTCAGGTTATTCGTAACCAGGGAATATTTGACTTTCTTTTAAGAAAAAAAAAATATGTATATAGGCGCATCCTCCAAAAAACCTGTACACATAAAACAGTGATTAACAGCCTTTTTAGCACGCAGACCCATTTATCCATGTTTCGGACAGTGTTATAGTGTCCAACAATAGGGCAGATGGTTAATTGTGCGGCACTTATCACTTTTCTCGGGATGGTGATTTAGTTACCATTCATCAATGTCCTTGCTACTGGCAAGGTGTAACCTACGAATTGGCTCCGTCCTGACTCAGCTAGGTGTGCGACGCATGACTTAGACAAGTGCGAGCAAGTATTAAGAAATACTTGAACATTTGATGTAAAGGCCATAAATATTATAACGATCAAAACTAAAAGTACCCACAGTTCCTCAGCTACCGTGTACACATCAGATTCCGCCGATAGAGCGACCCACAAAAAAGGAAGAAAGCCCGCTGATGTAAGAATGAATAGATTTGACCTAAGTTCCATTTGGACGACTGGAGGCAAGGTCACGTGACAACCATTCTGGCACCAGCCTATTTTACTGCCGTCCACGTCTGTTGCGCGTGATTTGGACTACGGAAAACAAATTACAAAACATTTATAAAGAGGGTCAAACGAAATATTCGAGTTTTGTAAACAAGCCGAAACTTTTTACATAAATACGCCCCTCTTATTTTGCGTCCTTCCCCTTGCATATTAGGGCATCTCTATGTATTATTTACTCGGTGTAGATGTCCCTTTGATAGTTTGATACAAAAGTGCGAGCAAGTATTAAGAAATACTTGAACATGAATGTACCAAAAATATGTATACTGTCAAAACTAATTCCGTTTGCCCTTTGGACGGCTAAAAAAAAATTCGTTGGTTGGGAACGCCAGGAGCGCGGTGTGTGTACATAATTATCCACCTATACTTGTATAAGAAAATCGAAGCAACCGAACAACCACTAACCGAGTAAACACGTCCCGGAAACTTAATGCGTTTGTTAGATACAGATATATAATATCGATTCCATTGAAATGAGCGGCGATTTGTCGGTAAAAGCACCGTTGTGAGTTGAACGTACTTTAATATCCCATTGAAAAGGTCGATATAAGTGCATCACATATGCACCGCAGCTATAATAAAACGACCAGGCTAAACACTGTGTGCTTTGTTCCAACAACAATAGTACCCACAGTTCCTCAGCTACCGTGTACACAGCGCGCAGTGCAGCACGGTAGGTATAGGGCACAGCGCACAGTGTACATGCACAATGCATGTACAGTGCCGCATAGGGAATGTCACGTACAAGAGCATCTCTCGAATGCACACGATTGACGATAGTTAATATGAAATTTATGAAGACACCAAAGAAAATTTTTGTCACGATATCTTTTGAAATTTTATGAAACGAAAACCTTTAAATTGCTGAATTATCTAGTGTTTATAATAAAGAAAGCGCACTAAATATGTCTATCGACCAAAATCACATAAAATCGTCCCCCCAAGCGAGTTAAATCGCCCACCGGTGGGGCGATATTGCCCACGTCGGGAATCAATGATATATCAGTGATTCTTAAAGTGGAAGATATCGCCGCCCCCGGTGGCGCTGGAGAGATCCAGTGGGGGGTTGAAAGACGCGTTGGGTGCGTCAAGGGCAATAAGAAGACGTTGAAAATATTTGGATGACCAGAATGCAATTCCTATTCAATTTTGGATAACTTATTGAGGCTTATAAACCTCATTGTAATATATTTTTAAACATTGAAGATAATATTAACAACTTTCAACAAAATTTCATATTATTCATATATGTTAATACCGAACTTGCTTTTCTATGTTAATACCGAACAAGAGTCGCAACTCTCCGGAGCCAGTGGGACTATGGCATCCCCAATTAGGGTATGTAATGAAACTGAAGGGAGTGGGAAATGGCAGAAGATGATGGAACGTTGGAAACGCTGTTATTATGAGTCAAATAAGCGATCGCATATTTCTGGAGAGAAGGGAAGGGAGGGGGGAACTGAAGAGCGTCTATAAATAGAGGGTATGTTAAAGAGAGGTTGGGAATCTCTGATATGCAAAACGACAAAAAGCAGGAATAAGCTAAGTCCTTCATCATTGCACAAGCAACATCTTGAATTACGGTAGTAGATGATTTTCAATATTATCAGGTTATTTGTACGTAACCCGGGAATGGCCACCCAATTAGGGCGCTAAACGTGACTTTACATGTTGCTAAAGCAAGCAATACAACAAATAAATCATCAGTAAAATCTATACGGGAAATTAGAAAAATGTTTAAGGTTTCCCCAATCACCAAAATCCTCCAACTGTAATCTTTGAAATTAAAATTTGAAAGTGTCCAATCTAAGAACTTTCGTCATTGGAAAACTTAAACATTTTCCTAACTATCAGTGCAGAAATTATAGATAAATCACTGGCAGTATTTCTGAAAGTAAATCCGAATGAAAGGTGGGCATTGTATCGTATCGTATAGTATCGAGTGTTATTTCCTAGGCCCGCGGGGTTTCAAAATAATCAACAATCCTGGCGCCAAGTGTCCGGCCGATTAGTCCGTCTGCACTACTCTAATCGAATTCGACAAATTTCAATTGAATTCATCATTCTCCAGCTAGGTAGGTAGTAGGTACTAGAGACTTCGGCAGGGCGTGATTCATTACGTCATTATTAATGTACGCTTCAAAAAACAGTTGTATTTAGTGGAGTTGTAAGCACTGAAGAATAATATAATAGAAATATGTGTTTGAAGTATTTTTAACAAGTAATCAATTTCACCGGCCCGTCTGGGAACTAGCCGTAGAAAGCTCCTAATTAACAATATAATTTCGGATGTGATGTGAGTACGCAACACGTAAAATAATTAATCTAAAATTCAAAACACATAATTCTTATTTTAAGTACACATAATCGTTGCCTTTCAAGAAGTTGATCGGTTCGATTTTCGGCTGCGACAATATATTTTTGTTAATCATTAATAATTATAATGATTTATTTTTTTATTAATTAAAAAAGAATAAGTGAATTTTCACGGGTCTACAGTTAGATTAAAGAAAAACAAAAATTGTGCGAAAGCATTTTTCTTTGGAATCCGTCTAGATCACACTATTGGTTTTGTGTTCAGTGGGTGTGAAACATTGTCCGAAACTCCACTGCCCACTACAATAAATTGCGCACCGAAAAAAATATGTATTCGTGGGACGTAATTGGAATCTAAGTTTCTTTCGAAAGAAAAATAAGATTTAATATCAAAAGGAAAAAAAAAAACCTAGAAAAAAAGATTGGTTGGGGCATTACTTTTTCAATTTATTTGTTTGAGGTAGGCACATAATAATAACCTCTGAGAAATACAACGTGCATGCATACGTTCACGTAACGGGAAGGGGAAAAAACTCTTAAGACGCAATTATAATAATATGAACTCCAAGAGATGGGATTCAAAGATCTTTCCGTCCGGGAAATCATCATTTAAAATTACAAATGAAGCCAAAAGACTAAGGCCTGCCGCGCACTAGGCAACCAGGCCGAGGCAGCCGATAGATCTTCAAATTTGTATATAAATGTATTCAAGCGAACGCACTAGGCAGCCAGAAATCTTTGGCGGCGGCAGTTAGTCGAAACATGCCGATAGCGCAATAGTCTAAGCAATGACCATAATTTTTAACAAGTGTTTAGAGGATGGTTACACCCCATTAGATTGGAGAATGGCTGTGATCATGCCTCTATACAAAGGTAAAGGGTCGCGTATGGAATGTGGAAATCACAGGGCTATTAGCCTGCTAAGTTCAGTTGGAAAGCTGTATGGTAGTGGTATCAGAATAATGGAGTGCTGATACCAACCCTAATCTATGGCAGAGAGGTATGGAACTGGCAGAGGAAGGACGAAAGTAGACTGAATGCTGTAGAAATGAGATCTCTGAGATGAATGTGTGTAAAACCATGGATGATCGTGTGAAAAATGTTGAGATTCGTAAAGAATGCAAGGGTGATGTAAGCGTAGAAAGCAAGATTAAGAAAGGGACGCTTAGATGGTTTGAGCATGTAGAGCGAATGAACGGAGAAAGGAGTGTAAGGAGAATATATGACGCGAATGTGAATGGAAGATGAAGCCGTGGACGTCCGAGGACGACATGGCACTATCAAGTGAATCAAATACTTGAGTCGAGCCATGTCAGAAATCGGAATAACAGAAGAGAATGTATGATACGTTGTATGAAAGTAAATGAAGCAAGAAGTGTATGCCAAGATCGAGTTGTTTGGCGGTCCGTCCTCTCTGCCTACCCCTTCGGTGAGACGGCGTGATGGTTAGTTAGTTAGTTAGTTATGACCGTCAAATAACACAACCAATACGTTACCTACACCGAATGAGTACTGGGCGTTATACACCAAAGAAGATTAGTAAAAAAACATCGTCTTTTTGAAAGTTAGATACATAGGTACTCTCAGCATCGCCCTGGTGAAAGACAATCATTTAGTATCAAAACGTCGCTTGAAATGGCTTGAATCGTGTTTAATAACTAAAACTGAACAGCCGGCTATTAATCAACCTTCCTCTTCCAGATCCCCTTCCCCTCCCCACTCACTTCATCATCACAACATTCCTAAATTGGTGATGCCATAGTCCAGCTGACTCCGGGCAGTTAGAACTCTTGAGGTGTTCGCATTGAAAACGTAAATTTGAACGCTTGACGGAAGATAGCTTGGCTTAACTTTAAGAACATCGTTGCCATGTTCGTAACACAGATTTTGTGCTATCATAACTTAACCGCCATCAGTGCCTACGTGCGTGTGATTGGAGAAAGATTCGAAATGACAGGCAGATGATTGGAAACATGCATATTGCATAAGGCCCATTAACAAGTTATTTAACACGATACACGTGGGTGGGGGTGATAGGGTGACTTAGAGGAGGAGGTGATGTCATAATGCATCGGTGAACCCCACATAGCGATGGGGGTGCGACGGGGAAACGATAATTCGAGGATATCCACATCATCAGCCCAACAATAGACTGTTGGCCGTGCACATTGGAACACCAAAACACCCGGGCTGTGATAAATAAAAACGTTTATTTGCCAAGAAGTTTATTTATTTAATTATTTATGATGTTATATACGCCCTATGTGGCCTTTTACATATTAAGTTACAATAGTCACACAGGTGCAAAACACATCACAGTAGGTAGGTATATACGAGATTTGTTCAAAAGAAAATGTGAATTTCGAATTTTTTCGAAAAGTATTTATTTATTCATCAATATCCGTTTTCTCTCCTTCAACATAATCCCCCTCAGATATAATGCACTTATGCCAGCGCTTCTTCCAATCCTCGAAGCACTTCAGGAATGCGCTTTTTGGTATGGCCATCAGCTCGTTCTTCAATTCTGACTTTATCTCATCAATTATGGCAAAACGCTTTCCTTTCATTGGTCTCTTCAGTTTCGGTAATAGGAAAAAGTCGCAGGGAGCCAAATCTGGTGAATACGATGGTTGAGGCATGATTACGGTGTTGTTTTTGGCCAAATAATCTCAGAACAAGCATTGATGTGTGAGCTGGTGCATTATCGTGATGCAAAATCCATGGTTTGTTTTTCCACAATTCCGATCGTTTGAGCCGTATTGCTTCACGCAAACGTTGCATAACTTCCTTGTAGTATTCCTTATTAACCGTACGACCTGTTGGCAAGAACTCATGATGCACCACGCCGTTGTAATCGAAGAAAACAGTGAGCAAAACCTTCACATTTGATCGAACTTGGCGTGCTTTTTTCGGTCTTGGCTCTTCTGGCCGCTTCCATTGGGATGATTGGGCCTTGGTTTCGACGTCATAACCATATACCCACGTTTCATCACCAGTTATGACCCTTTTGAGCAAATCTGGATCGTAGTTGACGTCATTCAACAACTCCTGAGCGATACTAATGCGACGTTGCTTTTGCTCAAAATTTAGCAATTTCGGAACAAACTTCGCTGCCACACGTTTCATGCCCAAAACATCCGAGAAAATTGCATGGCATGAGCCGATTGATATGCCAACATCCTCTGCAACTTCCCTAATAGTGATTCGACGATTTTCCAAAACCATTTTGTTCACTGTTTCGATGTTTTCTTCGTTTGTTGACGTGGTTGCAACTCCAGGACGCTCATCGTCATTAACATCTTCTCGGCCTTCTGTAAAGCGCTTGTACCACTTATAAACACTTTTTTGAGACAAAGTAGACTCGCCGAATGCCACAGTCAACATTTTAAGTGCGTTGGAGCACTTTATTCCATTTTTAACGCAAAATTTAATACATATTCTTTGATCCATTTTTTTCAAAAGTAAAAAATCGAAGAACACACAAAAACGTGACTAACCTGTCCAGTTGTCAAAAAAAAAAACCACTAATCCAAAATGGCTGAAAATTCTAACATATGATAAACATATGTGTACCAACATAACAAAAAAAATTCGATAATCGAATACAGCCCGCGAAAATTCAAAATTCAACTTTTCTTTTGAACAAACCTTGTAGATACCCTTCATGAAATACAACAACTAAATGTTTCATTTGTTTCATGAACAAATACAGGAATACATAGTGTAAGTATCATTCCAAATAATTAGCTACAGAGGCGAATATTCAATACATACCTCCAATTCACTGATACTTATACTCTAGAGACATATATAAATAATTGTTGAGTATGTATGCAATAATCGTCTGTTAGTATTTGTATTCCGAGCAATTGAACATATCTACTATGTCTGAAAATGTATTTATTACCTTCTGCGTGAAATCAAGGTGCAAGAGAATTTTTGAGAATATTAAGTTGTTAATTTACGTATTTTATTTTAACATATCATATAGTTTTAGTGATTGAAAAAATTGTCACAGCTCAGCTACATTCTGGAGAACGGAGTGCAGCTGGTTTTCACCAGTGCCTATAGAAATTATATCAAATCTCTAAATTGAACTGCTGAATTGCTTAGCTAAGCTAGCCGGTTAGTGCTTACCTAAAGTCACTTATAGAATGAGTAATTTTTTTCACGCAACGGTGCGCAAATTCAACAATGTAAATAACTCAATGTGTAAAAAATGCAAGTACCTATTAAAAACTTCTTAAGCTTTTTAAGGTCATTTTATAAATATTCTCCAGTCCTAAAAATTATAAATATTTCAAATAAATACCAACACTTCTTGTGCCACCAATCTTCTAATAAATGCATTATCAATAGAAAAGTGGGATAAAATGGCAGCTGTAAAAATCATATCTTTTCCAAGTTTAAATTTTCTAAAAAAACTATGTTAATCTGAAGCGACCTGCCAGTTAAATATGTTTTTTTCTGTATCTGTTTGTACGTCATTAGATAGAGAATATGAAGTAATATTTATAGCGCCCGTGAGGTGATTTTTCATACAAACGGCGCTATATAAATCATTCAATAATAATAATTATTAATGAGGTAATAATTATTTTTTACAAATCATTAACAAAATACCCATTATATTATTTATCAACGGTGTTGCGCGGCTGACTGTGCAGTCAGCAACCATTCGCTTGCAGAACTTCTTGAAGTACATTATTCATTTCAAAGTTTTGTTGAGGAATAGCTGTAACTACCCTCAAATACGTTCGATGTATAGGGAGAACAAGCAAATGGTCTCTTTGGCGTATATTAACCACCTTCGAATTCATCAAATTGCACATTTGACACATTTGATGTAACTTCCTTCCATTCGATATACTCAGTATCCCAAGCCGATAAAGGTGAGGCGAGATATGCTGACGTCTTGGCACATTATAGCAATATCGAACACGCATTTTGGAAGCGTTGCAATTGATAAACTTCGCATAAAATCTACTCAACGTGGTGTTAAAATAAAAGTGTTCCTAGACATAACATAAAGCATCCTAGATAAGTTATCGTCAAGTTACAATTTAGAATACTGGATTAGAATGTTTTCTATTTTTTGGTTAAGTTATCCCTCTGCACGATGCGCGCGCATCATTGTAGTTAGGTAGGGGCTATTGGAGATGCACACAATCAAGTATTACTACACATACAATAGTTTACTAAATCACTTCCTTAAGGGTAAACGAAACTAGTTTTGACAGTATACATATTTTTGACTCTGAGATCTAGTGTTTATAATATGTGTGATTGTAGTTACCTCTTGTTTTTTGTATTTATGAATGTTAAGTACTATTGTTTTAGAGTAGAAACGTTTTATTGACATAATGTAAAGTCTGTTAAAGATTTCGTCATTGCTAGTTCTTACAGAGACTTTAAGTATAATTTTTATGATAGCTTTTTGTGTTCTTGTGAGTAAATTAAGAATATTATCATTAGCACTGCCCCATCCGATGATACCATATTCTAATAGTGATTGGCACAGAGCCATGTAGATCTTAATCAAATATTTTGTACTGAGGACATTCCTGATTGTTTTAAAAAGTAAATTATTTTTTTAAAATTATGTTATTTAACGAACGAAGAAAAGAGTGTAAGGATAACTTATGACGCGAATGTGAATGGAAGAAGATGCCAGGGATGCCCAAGGAAGACATGGCACGATCAAGTAAATAAAATACTTGATTCGGGCTATGTCAGAAGTCAGAATAAGAGAAGAGAATGTATGAGACGATGTATGAATGTAAATGAAGCTAGAAGTGGATGCCAAGATCGAGTTGTTTGGCGGTCCGTCCTCTCTGCCTACCTCTGCGGAAAAATGGGGTGATGGTTAGTTAGTTAGTTATAATCATAATATTTCGATCTGGATAAGAACAAAAGGTACAGATTTTTCGTAACTTAATAACACCAACTCAAACACAACACAATTACACTTACATTAAATATAATTATTATCTGAATTATTTTTGTATTTATTTAAATATTTTATAATATTATTTAACATAAATAAATAATCTTAATCAATTCCCAGTATTACTACATCAAAAACACCCCAATACAGGCTCTTCTAGTGAGGTAACACTATAATACATACATATTTTACAGTGCATATCATTCTTACTCGACATTGCATTATTCACAACTTATAGTATAAATAAATATTGTACATATATAAAATAAAAATAAATAAAAACAAATTAACGACCCTCCACACTGGCGACTAAATAATTCATGTATTGTGCACTCCAAGATTGCATCTACGATCTATGCTATAAATTCTGCAACCCTATAATAAATACAATTTTATATTGATTTTCCCGTTTTAGTGTCAAGTGCACTATATTGTAACAAAATCGTTGTTGACATAATAATGAAAAATTTATGTTTGACTTTAAAAAATTTCTACAATTAATTGTCAAACTTTGCTACGTATAATATGAGATTAAAGATCGAAATCCAACACACAAGAGTGTTATTCGGTGGATGTAATTGGACTCTAGATCACAACGGATCGACCTGAACTCTGACCCTAGGCGCAGCGGCTTCCAAGAGGCAAGAGCGGCAGAGCTACGAACCGGGTGCAATTAACAACACCATCATCTGTGGAGCCGCCGTCTTCCTAGAAAACTGCCGCTGTATCATTAAATATCCTTTGATGTTCTATCAACAGCCCCGCATAATCTGGTCTAAAAAGGATTACAGACGAAAAGTCATGTTATATTTCCGTGGTGTTGGGGCATAACCTGATAAGTGCAAAACGGTATTTTTATTCATTTAATTTATTTACTATTTTATACGCCTATTACAATATGTAAGGTGGTTACTCTTTTAAAACAATTGTTAGTAATAAAAACCGAATGAACAAATATTGAACAACAAAACAGTAGTTGCATGCCTTCAATAATTATCAGTTACAAGGGTTTACAAATGAGATGTAACAAAAAAAATGTCTAAAGTTGTCAGAAACAATATTTAAAGATGAAAAAATTGATTAGGTAAGTTTAAAACATCGAATTTGTCATTTTATTTAAATGTGTAATTTCTTCCCATGTAATTAATATAATAAAATACGTGGTAATATTTAAATAACGTTCCGGAATAAGATATAATTTCAGTATATATCACCCTGGTGAAGGATCACCATCAGGATCGTTGGTTAAAATGGCTGTATTCGTGTTCGATGACAAGAAGTGAATACCCAGGTACTTCCCAACCTTCCTCTTCTTCGTTACCTCGCTACGAGTGATATTTATAAATGCATTAGCACCAAACTTCAACCAATACTTATATATATACTGTATATAAATAAAGATCCTTTAACCCCTCGAGTCTTTTTGGGAGATGTTTCTCCCATAAAACAAACAGCCGTAGAGTATTTTGGGGAGATATTTTTCCTAGCCCGAAACGGACTCATAAAAGTCATGTTATCTTATTTTGTACTATTGTAATGTATATGATTTAAAGTGTGTTAGAAAGAGATAAAACGCGCTTTTTATTGCCATTTAAAAGTTTGCCATGCACATTTAAAAATTGCCATTCAAATGACTCGAGCGGTTAACGAACAAAACGTGTACCTAACTGTATCAAAGATAATTATATTTATAGAAAATAAAATTGTTTTATTACACGATCTGTGTAGGTACTGTTACACTAGACCTAGACATAAATTCAGAACTTAAACGTGCCCATTAGAATTTTGAAGTTCAAAAAAAGAACGCACAGCGTGATTTTAAAAGATTACCTCTGAAAACATGAAGCAAGAAACCTAGCTAAAAGGGTACCAGCATATTTTAACGTAAATAATTTGTTACCTAGGTCCTATACAAAGTTACCGTAGTAAATGAGCAATAAAATTTCGCATCGCAATACACGCCTGTGCCGTTATTTTTTTTTATCGATGAAGTACCAAAAACTGGAAAAATTGCCGCGTCAGTAATTTTTCCACAGTAAACGTTTGACAAAGATCTTTTTGCAGCGTGAGCTTTTTCAGTTCCAATTTTAAATGTAATTTATCCCCGGGAGTTAACAGCCAGTACGTGTTCTGTAAAGGCTCGTTTGTTGGCAGTTCGGATTCTGAAGAGTTGATAACCCCCGCGCATTATCCGCTCCAGTGGCGTTATCTATTTTCACCGTTCAAATGAGCGATGACATCACGGCATGGCAGCAGCGGGCCGTGATTTCGGCCAAAATCACGGGGCGCAACATTTAAATTTGCTTTGTGTCAGAATTGACGCATTTTGGTATAAATTGGTCGACTCAAACGCACAAAACCAGTTTATAGTTGGCATCCTAGAGGTAGAAGCACTCAACACCTCTCGTCGATTATAATAATTATGTTGAATAGTGCGTCGGATGCTGGGTTCATAATTAATAGCGACAAAAAACTTTTGAAATGGTTAGTTTAGGATATGACTAAAAGGTCTTTGGGATGCTAAGTTTGGGTTAGAAAAAACCTTTGTAATGGTTAGTTTGGATTAGGACTAAAAGGCCTTTGAATAGTTAATGATGAATAGTAAGACATCACTTACAAAAAAATGACTAAAAGCCTATCCAAAGGTCATTTTAGGATATAATGTTTGAAAGCCATTGTTATGTGTAGTTTGTATAAGGACTAAAAAGCCTTTGTAATGAGTAGTTTGTGTTAGGATTAAAAAGCCTTTATTATGGTTAGTTTGTGTAAGGACTAAGAATCCTTTGTAATGGATAGTTTGTGTTAGGATTAAAAGCCTTTATAATGGTTAATATGTGTAAGGACTAAAAAGCCTTTGTAATGGGTATTTTGTGTTGGGATTAAAAAGCCTTTGTAATGGGTAATTTGTGTTAGGATTAAAAAGCCTTTGTAATGGGTAGTTTGTGTTAGGATTAAAAACCCTTTAATGGTTAGTTTGTGAAAGAACTAAAAAGCCTTTATAATGGTTAGTTTGTGAAAGAACTAAAAAGCCTATGTAATGGGTAGTTGTGTTAAGATTAAAAAGCCTTTATAATGGTTAGTTTGTGTAAGGACTAAAAAGCCTTTGTAATGGGTAGTTTGTGTTGGGATTAAAAAGCCTTTATAATGGTTAGTTTGTGTAAGGACTAAAAAGCCTTTGTAATGGGTAGTTTGTGTAAGGATTAAAAAACCTTTATAATGGTTAGTTTGTGTAAGGACTAAAAGCCTTCATAATGGTTAATTTGTGTAAGGACCAAAAAGCCTTTGAGATGGTTATGACTAAAATACTGCGTAATGATTGGTTAAAACTGAGAGTAAAATACCTTAGAAATGATAGTTTGGGTTTGGACAAAAAAGGGTCTGTGGTAGAAAGTCTGAAAGTATAGACAACTTATTAAGAGGAAAGGGGGTC
The DNA here is from genome assembly GCA_022606495.2 of Halesus radiatus. NCBI lineage: Eukaryota > Metazoa > Arthropoda > Insecta > Trichoptera > Limnephilidae > Halesus > Halesus radiatus. The sequence goes on along the minus strand of JAHDVE020000235.1, from coordinate 10,434 downwards.
AACAGTTAGACCGTTCGTACAAAGGCGACGCAAATATCCGATACTCGGCAACTCGAGTATCTTCGCGACTACCGCAATACATCTGTTAGGAGGTTAATGCACACGAACACGTCGCCGACATTTTATCGACTTGTCAGCGACGTCAGTCTCCGGTGACCAGTTTGTCCAGGTCTTCGCTACTCAAGTCGCTGAGACTATTTATATGTTCGTTCCAAAAAGCGACATTGCTTTATAATTTATGTATTTTATCACAATGCGTGTGTTTTAGATCAATACCAAAATAACAATATCTATCTTTGTCTCTAGTCAGATGCAATCATATTTTTATTGTCTTTGTATTTATTTTATTTCATCGTTTGTTTCTCCATTTTTTTAAATATCCATTTATAGAATTACACTTATATATATTATTTTTCTTATTTTTTTCAATCTCTTGTTAACTTAAAGGAAGTTTTATTACTGTTTTTAATCTTATTAGATAACATATGTACCTCCAACGTCTGACTGGATACAGGAATCGTCCCAGTGAGACAGACATCTAACAATCCGTATAATTATGTTTTATATTGATAAATATAAATAAATAAAATAAAATATTCTTGGTCGGGTCAACGCGGGTCTCGATATTTCGGTAGCGTTATGTATGGACTGTATGCGACTAGTTGCTTGCGAAGTGAGTACACAACTTAGGTATCGGATACTTGCGTAGTTTTGTGTAGGAAGAACGTTATAGAGCAATCCGGAATCGAACATTTCGGTCCCGGTGTAAAAACAGGTAATCATTCTTCCCGATTCAGCTAGCAACCATTGAACGTATTCGTTTGATACAAGTCGAGTGACCATGTTCCAAAAACTGTCAGTCATGCCGAATAATAATTCAATACGTAAAATGTCCAATTTAATCAGCCGATCCTTGGAATCACAGCGTTTAGATGTTGTGTATGCAAACCGCCCCGATAAAAGTCCGTTGTGTAATTTCCCGGGGCTCAGCGACATGCCAAATAGGAGAGTCATCGCGATAAAGAATCATTTCAGCGCCGAAACACAACTCACCCCACTCCGGTGAACTGTATCCATGTTTACAGGGACGGTTCATTAAAAATATTGCCGCGTCACTCCTCCGGGGAGACGAGGCGGGAGACGGCAAACAAGTGTTGTGATACAGTCAGGGCTATTAGGCAAGGCCTCGCTCTTCGCTCCTCGCTCCTCATTACCGTCCGCACACATCTACGGCACCTCACGTGCTACGCGGGGCTCCGACCCAATCACTGGTGCCTAAGCGTTACGGAGTGCTTTTGTTATTTTCATAAACTTAAACAAACACTCCAGTCTTACTTGCTAGATTCTTACGCGCCAGTTCTTCACAAGAGATGGCAATTTATGATGACACGCGGCCTAGTTAGAATTTTGTATACAATATGAATTTGTGGAACTCCATTTTAATTTAAAGTTTAAAATTTTAGTAATAACTGCATATTATTATTTGGTTTAAAGAACGGTTTAGATATAAAAAGGTTATGTTAGGTAATTATTATTACGTGCGACAGCTGTTTCGTCTTGTGATCTCATTATCAAACTGTGGTGAAGCCACTTACAGATGATCAATTTATATTATTTCTATATATGCAATAATAATAATACTTGGATGATTTGTATAGCACCGCTTTTGAGAAAAATCACCTCAAGGGCGCTGTACAAATACTACTTGCTAGGTTTTATCTTATTATGTACATATACAGAAAACATACTTACCTGGTAGGGCACTCCAGATTAAAATGTTAAATTACAATGTTTCGGGCTGAGATGATGTGACTTTGCACGCACAGGACACATATATTAGAGAACACATTGCATGACATTGATGTTACTGTTTGTTTATTATTATTATCATTATGTACTTGTAATGAAAGTCTTAAAATGATTTAAATTTTATTACCAATGCCCTTATTCATTTCTGAGTAAATTGACGGACTTTTCCCAACTTAAGGGTTATAATGTTATATTGTTTAAATTAGAATAAAGGTCTTTAAGATGGTTATCTTTAGCGTTTCCAAATTAACCTGAAATGTAGGTTTTTTTCCTCTTCCCCTTCTCCCCCCAAATACCTTCAGCCTCACAACATTCCCCAATTGGGGATACCATAGTCTCACTGGCTCCAGACGGTTTGGAGCAGTTGGGACTCTTGTACGGTATTCATATATAAAAAAAATATATTATTATTATTATTACTTTTATTTTTATCATTATCACCGTCGACGTCATCGTCATCGTCATCGTCATCGTCATCGTCATCGTCATCGTCATCGTCATCGTCATCGTCATCGTCATCGTCATCGTCATCGTCATCGCCATCGCCATCGTCATCGTCATCGTCATCGTCATCGTCATCGTCATCGTCATCGTCATCGTCATCGTCATCGTCATCGTCATCGTCATCGTCATCGTCATACATGAATAAAACGAAAAAAATAAAGTGTTTATATCCCGAAAATGAATAAATAAATATATCCACCGCACAGTCAAGCTTCGTGTGTTTAAGGAGACTGATGAAGTTTCATGAGAATTCATATAGCTCAAGCGAATGGAAGAAGTCGGGGACGTCCCCAAAAGACATGGTAAAATTAACCGAACCAAATACGTGACTCGGATCAAATCAAGAGTTGGCATAACATGGTATATCCGCAAGAGACGATGTATGAATATGAATTAAGCAAGGATTAGGTGCCAAGACAAAGTTCGTTACTGAAAAACAATAAAATAGTGAGTGGCATAAAAATATTCAATAAAGATAATGATAACCAGAACATTCTCTTACATAAAATCGTGCTAGGTTCGAAAACACAACAGTTGTGAAACGATGGCAGACACGAAAGAGAGTTCAAGGGAAACCGAATACGGTACAAATGGTAAAAATCAAAACTCCACGCTGTACCACGGCTTCAATATACATGCTATACAACGTACACGTGATGTGTCCGTTCTAGTATTTCATTTTAGTTCCGTATTCAAATTCGTTAGAAGTTACGAGGCTTTCAATATAGCCCCATAGGAAGGCAGCATTGGCTTTGTTGCCAACATTGGAAAGAAACGATGCTAAATTTGTTATGGCGACCATGCCTTTGCTGTGATTATTTTGTGAGTAAAATGAATTTCGCTCAACAATTTGTTGAATATTTTGGTGTTAAAAGTTAACTAGTAACTTTATTGCTTACCCTTTTTAGCCAAACGTTTGAAGCAGATCGTATTCAACGCCCGGTGCTTACCTGAAACAAAGAAACAATTTTTTTTAGTAAGTAAACTACATAAATATTTTCTTCAAACGATTTGTAAATTTGTGGCGTCATTATTAAGTAAATAATTAAAAATATACTTCGTATACACCAATTTTATTAAAATATGTAAATATTTCTACATGTTTCGACAGCAATACTGTTATCCTCAGGAATATATGAATACTAAAAAATAATTTCAAGTATAGACAAATTCATTTTTTTTATATCATTTGTCTATACTTGAAATTATTTTGATAGTTAATCATTGAAGAAGATAATATTAACAAATCCCAAATGAACCACGAAACCGAAAAAACAAAAGAAATTAAAAAGATTTCAGTCGCATCTGGGACACGAACTCAGGACCTCTACCTATCCGGGGTAACCGCTTAACCAACTAAGCTAATGAGACCAGTTCAATTAACGCCATTTACACCGTTATCATACTTCAAGTTCAAGACGTGTTAATATTATCCTCCATTTTTATAAATCCCATATTATTGGCTCCTATCATTATGATGATTGCAAAGTTTCATCCCGAACTCAATTGCAATCGGAACAGAGAGTCTCGGATACACCAACCCGATTTTATTTATATGAGACATCTATTGACTTATTTTACAAGTCTGGAAAGAAATATTCAATTTATTTTTGTATAACTTGTTGAAGTTTGTAAACCTCATTGAAATATTTAATCATTGAAGAAGATAATATTAACACATCCCAAATGAACTACGAAACCGAAAAAACAACAGAAATTAAAAAAATTTCAGTCGCATCTGGGACTCGAACCCAGGACCTCTACCTATCCGGGGTAACCGCTTAACCAACTAAGCTCATGAGACCAGTCCAATTAACGCCATTTACACCGATATCATACTTCAAGTTCAAGACTTGTTAATATTATCCTCCATTTTTATAAATCCTAACCAATCCGGAACTCGCATCTCTACACCAATTGAGCTACCGAGAACTTATTGAATTCCGTAATTACTATCAATTTCATACCTTTCAATTATTTCCCGTATATTGGTTGTCATCTTTGTATGAGAGTTCATAGTTCTGACCGAACATGATTGCGCCCGTAGATGGTGTTTTGAATACAAACATTACTTAATTTTTTACTAGAGATATTTTTGACTTTGTGTTATATTAGAATATAAACGAACGAATGATCCTAATATAATATTAATTAATAAAAAATCTTAAGCAGGTTCCTAATTGTGTTTTCCATTTTTAAAATATTCCACCCAAACAAACCTTCTTCTTTCGAATATGTAATCTGTGGCTAACCAGAATGGTATATCTATGTGCTAACCTCAATACAACATGGCGATTTCAATGTTTTTTATACTAATTTTAAAACATTATATTAACAGTTTTACATATTGGATTTCATTCAAACTACCCTCTAAACCGTCTCGGCAGTAATAAGAACAAACTGTGCTATTTTCAGCGAAACCGGTGGAGTGATTTTCGAGAAATTCGAGGACAGACAGACAGACAAACAGTCACTTTTACATATACAGATATAATTTAATTAGATACGATATCTGCGTTATTTTTTTTGTGGTTTTCAAGTAGCTTCTTCGAAATTATTTCTTCACTACAGACAAATAGACAAACATCCATTTTTATATATTATAAGATATATTTCAAAGAAAATCTATTAAAATGTATTAAAAAAAAAACAATTCGCAAAACTCGGGTAGCTCGGGTGCTAGTGTAGTATGGCGCTATCAAATGTCAGGTATTGTCATTTTACTCAATAGAAGAATTTTGTCGCTAGTGTATGGAGCGCAATTAAAAGTAGTCATTATTAGATTATTACTGATCGTATCTCGCTGAAGAATATTTACAGTTGCTGTTGCTACTCTAAAAACGAGATGTTAATCGTGGGGTGAATCGAAAACAGATTGGTTCCATGCGCGGTGGCGATTGCTTACGATTGCTCGTAGTTCGTGCCACGCGGATTAAGGCTGCCAAGGAACTGGTTCTGATAGGCTTAAAATTCATTTTACACCATACTACGTATTGATTCGGATGGAGAAAAAAACGACTACAATCTACGCGATCTGTTACACGCGCTCGGCTTACTATGGCCCCTCCACGACCCGTACCGTTACGGATATGTAGTAACGTAGTGATTGTGTATTGTGATGGCGCTTAGAAAATAGCGTTCGTTTTTTCAGCATACAAGTCCGAGCCGGTCGAGAAGGGATAGCTTTATGCACGACTGTAAATTCGGTATCGAGGTTCCGTGCCGTGTACTCGTAGGTCAAATGTTGCTTCCATGATGCAAATACAGTCATACTATATTGAACAGCGATGGTTTTTACAATTGGATAGGTAAATGAATATTACAAGAAATTTTGTACCATTGTTCATTACGGCGATAACCTATGTCGTAAGTCGCTAGTTATACTTTTTCATTTATAGTTAGTAGAATTTAAAATAAAGATTAAGCGCCTTATGAGATGATCATTCAATAATCTTGAAACAATACAGTTTCGTTATGAGTTATAACAAAGGTAAAAAGAGAATGTAATATTTCCAAACATTATGTCAAGTAATCCCTACTCAATCACATAAACCATTTGATATTATCAAAGGTTTACACTAAAAGGGCACTTGAAACTGTGAAACTTGAGATAATGTATCGCGAAGAACAAAAACTGACGAAAATAATAAAGGAAATGCTGTGAAAGGAACAGTATCGGGGTATCGAAGTATCGGAGTAAGCCTTATTCGGAAAACAGATTCGAGGACACCTTTCATTATTTTCCGGATCGAGGGATTCGAGTGGGTTGGCAAATAATGTCTGTATTCACATATCTGTGACCTGTGACCTTATTCTTTTTGAAATGTTTGCGGGGAAATGGGAATCGACAATAAAAAATACACGTTTTAGTGTATCAAAGCTATATCTTCGATTTTAATGCGATTCGTGGCTTATATTATTTTCGATTGATACATAATACAAGAAATTGGATGCTAAATAGTGTGGAGGAGCGTCAAATAAGCATGGAGGGTAATGGGATAATGGAATGCTCTTACAGGAATGTATCCAGCCTTTCTGCGCCCACGGAGCGGACATTGGTAAAGAAAAAAAAATAAAGAAGAAAGAGGTCGGCTCCGAAATAGCTGTCATGACTAGGCTCAATGGTTTGAAAGAGGCCAAGACTGAAAAAATAAGTATAAATAATGATTTTACGTCAGGACAGAAATGTGTGGTCCTACATTATAATCCCTGCTATACGTTGAGGCTACATCAATTCATACATTCATTCAATTGGAGCGTGCCTAGTTTCCCTGAAATTTAGAAAGCTTTACAGGGATCTTAAGAAGTTATTCTATAAAATAGAATAAATATACGATTTTCTTAGGGGATGTTTTTGAAAAGGACCGAGAAAGTAACGATGTATGCAATCGTCTACGAGTAGGGGAGGGTAGAATGACTATATAATTTGCCTCGGGGTTTTAGAATGCAACTGAGAAAATGTTAATCAGTGGCATTTATACCAAGTGGGAGGGAAGGGGGGTGTGTTTTTCTCATACTAAAAGGGTAACCAGGTAAACCATCGTTAATATCGGAGGAAGGGTGTCAGGTTATATCAATTAATTATTATTTATAATTTTGAAACTGTCAATTCATGGAGGAATTCCATATTAAAATGATTTTTTTTTTTTTAAAACCTTTGTAAATTTTTTCCACTTATTTACTTTCGACCGGACCGGTTTCTTCACCCTATCACGGACATCGTCAGACTGGCACAATGAATACTAAATCTATGGTATATATATATATATATAGCATCGATGTCGGGAGTGAGTTCGCGTGCTTTCTAATATTGTTGAAATATTAGAAAGCACGTATTGACTTGAAATTTGTTTTATTTCTGGCGGTACTGTTTATTATGTTTTTTAAAACTACTTTCGGGTTGGTTTATTACCCTCTGGGAGACGTAGTATTCATTGTGCCAGTCTGACAATGCCCGTGATAGGGTGAAACCGAACCGATCGAAAATAAATAAGTGGAAAAGAGATACAAAGGTTTTTTAATAAAAAAAAATCATTTCAATTAATTATGTTACTTTGTTTATATTATATTATTAAAAAACTTGAAATCAGTGTTTAAGGTTTGTTACTAGGCAAGGGTTTCAAGAGAAAGAAATTAATATAAATTGGTGAGAACGCGGCTGCAAGATATAGCAAAATATAAATCATATCAAGTTCAAATATTGTAATATACGATAGAACATTTTTATATCAGACCGTTCTAATTTAGTAAAGTTAATAATACGATGTATCATTCAACATTTCGTACAAATTCCAAGAGTCAATATATTAAGCAAATTAAGACATTAAAGCTGTGCAAATTTTATCCCACGGAAGAGCTCACCGTTCGAGAGTTTTTGCTACTTCTGAAAACATGATTTTTTTAAATAAATAAATTAATGATAAAATTCCATTTTTGGTAGGTACAACAAATTGAATTTTATTATTGAGTATTCGACATATCGTGAGCATACAACGAAAAGAGACTCGTTATTTATTGGAAGATTGAAAGTGTGGATTTTTACATGAATGAAGATCATAGTTTCGCAAGTTTGGATATTATTTTACGTGTATCATATCATATACGTAAAAAATATCTCGACTTGCTAAGCTGTGAGTGTGTGCCTCTATGCAAAGAACTTAAGTCTTAGTTTGCCAACGAACAGGGATTTTGACTTTGCCACTTTTATATTAAAAAAAAAAGGTAAATTTTTCTATTCTCAAGAGCGCTACACATCTTGTTAAAGTTTGTAGTTCCTTTTAAATATATATGGTTTTAGACTTTTCTTAAATGTTTAAAAATTGTTTTCTAACCTCAAACCAAATGGAAGGTCATTCCAAGAATGTGGACCCACTACATTCAGTCAAGTCCTGTCCCCAAATTTAGCAGCACCGTACGAGAGGGTTAAACCACTCTGTTCGATGCATCAGACTAGGCTGACCTGAGCGTGCGTGATCAGTCAAGTGTGATGGTGCCAGCCCGCTGAGTGCCTTATATACCAAAAGACAAAACTTTAACTGAAAATTTTCTGTGACTCAAAGCCAGTGGAGGCAATCACGTAGAAGAAGAGTGATGTGACACCATTTGGTGGCACCGTATACTAGACAAGCTGCTGTGTTGGACACAGTTTTCAATCTCATTATAAATATAGATTTGGTAATACTTATTGCTTATTATCCTAAAAAAATAAATAATTATGAATAAAAAACAATGATAATAAGAAACATTGTGGCGGCCCTGGGTATTGGTTACACAGGTCGGTCTTTACCGTTGTTCCGCGTCGCCATATGCGAGACGAAAATGGCACCGATTTTCCCTCCGAAACTGTTTACGCACCGCCTCACCTACTTTCTACAGCGTAAATTTACACATTTCGAGACGAGGAGATACGAAAACGCCAACTCGAATCCGGTCGCGAAATTTGAATTAATAACGGATTTTACGTATTAGCTTTTTATTCAATATTCTTGTTTACCGGTGCTGGTAAAATGTAATTTAATAAATTTAAAAAACATATATATGGAATGAACGTAGACATTCTTTTCAAGTGTGTATTATAAAAACATAAAATTGTAATTAGAGTCGTCAAAATAATTGTCAATAAATTAAAATTTATTATGTAGATTACTATTTTAAGATAAAATGTAATTTGACTAAGAAAAATGTTCGAATGAACGTCGTTATTCTTTCACACACACACACACATCATATATAACAACAAAAATTTGTACTAATGCTTATTTTTGTTCTGTTGGACTGCTGATTTGTTCCAGAAATAGATTTGTTCGTAAACTGATTTATTCATGAACTGATTTGTTCATGAACTAATTTGTTCAGAAACTGATTTCCATTCCATTGCATGCATTCCATTTCATGGTTATTCAAGCTTGTCTAAACCATGGACAAACAAATATTTAGAATGTATAGGTAACCTTATTTGTAATTAAAAAAAAAATTAAAAAAAATAGCCCTAAATTGGCAATCCCGCTTTATTCTCGTCAAAAATCGCGTTATCGCAAACGTGAAACATTTAAACGCATTGACTTAAATAGCATTCAAGAAATTATAAAACAATTAACAAAATACTGTCAACACTTTATATGGGGAAAACAACTTTAACTGTAAGTACCTCACAGAATAGAGAATTTTTAATTATCACAAATATTTTCAAAGTAAATAAGTTTTACAGGTAAAAATAATTTATACACCGTCTAAATTGAAATTGGATGGAAGTAAATCAAATCATATAAGCGTCTAAATGTGGCCTAACTATAGTTTGAAAATGGATTTGAACGCCGAAACAGCTGTAACAATAATTAAAAAAAATAAAAATACTAATAATAATAACATCATTAAATTTGATTTACTTCAAACATTATTTAAAAAAAATGAATGAAGTTTGAAAAATTAATATATATATATATAGTGAAATATTCAGGTCTGTAGTGACAGAGAATCTACGACTTAGTTATGTGTTTAATTGATTTTTGTTGTAGATAACAGTTGTTGTAAACAAACTTAATATTTTTTCACGTAATATCAACCATGAGGTCACGTGCCAAGGATCCGTTAGGATATTATGCAATCTCGTGGAAAAACAGCGAGTCGTTTTGAAAAATCTAGAATTCGGAATGCGCGGGAGGTACGATATGCAAACTTAAATGTCAACTATTATGACGAAAATTGTGATAAATTCTTCCCGAAATGAAAAATACATTAGCAACTCGGTGACGGGTGACTTGCCATGGATGTCACTGAACGGTTTTACATGCGATATCTAAATTATATTAAACATTCATCACATTCACGTAAACATCGCATAAATAATGTTCAAATAAAATGATTAAAAATACACAGGTATTAGAATTTTTAATGTGTTTAATGTAATGAGTGCATTGAGGCCTCATTATTCTTCGTCATTTTATCGATCTCGTATTTCAAATTAAGAATTATTAATATTATTCCGATTAATTCCCATATTTTTGGCTTCCGTCTTTTGTATTACTTCAACTCTAATATCTCAATAGCTCAATTGGTAGAGAGGCCAGTCCCGGGAAGACTAGAGGATCTGGGTTCGAGTCCCAATTGCGACCGATACCTTTT
>JAHDVE020000234.1:0-13428 GCA_022606495.2 Halesus radiatus | reverse complement strand
CCCCACATCCCCACATCCCCACATACCCACATACCCACATCCCCACATCCCCACATCCCCACATCCCCACATCCCCACATCCCCACATACCCACATCCCCACATCACCCGGATCCCCATATACCCACATACCCACATCTCCATATACCCACATCCCCACATCTCTACATCCTCACATACCCACACCCCCACATCTCCAGATCCCCATATACCCACATCCCCAATTTCCCACTTCAACCCTCCCCCATTCCACCACTTCCCTAATTCTCCACTTCCCCACTTCCTCACTTGCCCATTTCCCCAGTTCCTCACTTCATTTCACCATTTCACCACTCCCTTCAGCCTCACAACAGTTGGGGATTCCATATGACTGGATCATTAAGACTAGATCGGACAGTCTTGACAAAAAACATTTTTAGCTACTGTCCACAACATAAAGCTAGTTTTTATTTCAGAATTTTTTAATTGGACTTACTAAGAATCCTTTCAAAAAGTGCTTTCAAAGTTGGTCGAATGTCTTTCTTGCGAGAACTTCTGAAAACGACACGTATTTTTTCTGTAGAACTGCCAACTTAGACAACAGTTCGTATAAAGTCTCATAATCTGACTGGGGATGAAAGTCACAAGTAAGCAAAAAATTCATAAAAAAGCTTCGGTTTCATAAAAGTGTCATGTCGATATTGTTAGGCGGCACGTGGTTTTATATGGTAGCCCCAAATTCCAATATTCCGGTGGAGAAAGTCCAAAAACTATATTATTCCACCCTCCTCCTTCACCCTTTTATATCATTTTTGTTGTTATGTTACTTATATTCTTTACAAAAGAGAAGTTTTTTAATAAGCTGTTAAGTTTGGTACGCATTATGAAAACTATTTAAGTCCCATTTTTTACAACTTTTTTATTTATAATAATGAAAACGGTGCCTAAGCGTCAGTTTAATGCTGTTACTGATTTATCTATTGCTTCACCTATCGGTAAACTGTTGGTAGCAGGTATCTTGGATAAGATGTAATAATATATTACGCAGAAAACACTTTTATGGTCTATTCGAATTCTGTACCTGCTTAGGAGAAAAATGGGCGATTTAAGGTGATGAAAAGTTGAAATCTCTTCCCATTTATCATAGACTGTGGTCAAGGAGAAATGAAAAATGTCTTTCCTTGACTTTTAGACAGGTTTCGCGAATTGAATGTAACTATTTATAGTCGGGTTAGAGTATGTCGTTTTCTAGGGTTCATGTTTTCTTTGATATCTTTTTCTTCATGATTGTGCAATGTCTATTTGAAGTATTTAAATAGATATATTTTATATTGAGTGGTTTTATTTGTGGAAAAAAAGTTGACGTTTGTATGCAAATAAACCCACACTTGGTATTAAATAGCTTTTGATTAATTAAAAACACATTCTTTATAATTACTTTCCTCCTCTGCGCAACGACATACATTTTCTCATTCTTGTATTGTGATTACAGATATATTTTCCTTTGCTAATGTTATTATGGTTTCCATATAAGAGACACATTTTTACCAACGTCTGCCTTTATCATAGAACATATATTATCAATTAAATAAAGGTCCGGGTGGTAAGGGGTAAAACAAAAAAAAAACAGAAAAATAAATTACAAAACTAGAAACTCAAATAAACGCCAAAAAAATCCGATATAATCACGACTTAATCAAATTTTAACGACAATATTAGAAGATTATGATATATATATATATATACGTCGATACGCACCCAGTATCCTAGGGGTGAGAAGGGACTGTGGGCGAATGTTCCTAACTAGTTCGAACCAACTTAAAGCGAGCTAGAGATACTATTACTGGGCATGCATTCAAATGTGCGCTCTTTAAAATGATTTACTTGTAAGCGGGGTCACTTATATTTGAAGGAATTGAAAAAAGAATGTAAATTCTGAATACCTTAATTTATTTTACGTATAAAATTTGAAGGTGAAATATCATGATATTATCGACCTTCAGAAAGGCATTTAATTATTATTGAAAACATTTCGTCAGCTACGAGCTTTTGAATGTGCTTACAGTTTTAAAATCAACTACGCAGGTGTTACCTACATAGAAAATAGAAAGCCAGTGTTTTTAATGCACAATACGAAAACTTGTTTTTTTTTTCATTACAAGCGTAAACCACGCAATAACAAACTATAACGATGCTATTTTAGGTATTGATAATGAGATATTAAGGTAAATATATAACCTTGGTACCGAAAAACATCGTTGTTTAAAGAAATCATTCCGAATATGCAAAGCGTTAAGGATTTTATAGTAAATAGCTCTGTCGTGTCAAATAGACAGCAGAAAAATAAATTTATTCCCATTCAAATCCTACCAACCTGAAACATTCTACTTTGACCCTTTTTTGACCTTTATCAATCTTTTGATGTGTAGAGATCACAAGTTTGGACAGAATGAAGGAAATTATATATTTTTTACAAAGTTTCGTCGTGGTTTACCTGTTTTTCCTAAAAAAGTTCAGACTTCTATTTTTTTTAAAAAGAAAGTGTGAATTGTATTCAAATATGCTCTGATATTCGTAAATTAAAATGTTTATCAAATTTTTCGTTTGTTCTTGTTCGTCTGCTACGAATTCGGAGATCGTGGGTTCAAATTCCGGCGTACGCAAGTAAATTTTATTCGATTAATTATTGCAAAATTCATTAATTAAACAATAATATACAGTATGTTTACGGCGCGTTCCGGAGTGGTAGACACATTTAGAATCGTCCTGGTGAAAGACCACTATTCAGAATCGAAACGTTGCTTGAAGTGGCTTTAGACGCGTTTTTTTGATCAGATCTGAATAGGCAGATACTTTCTCACTTTCCTCTCCCCCTCTTCTTCCCCTCTCCACTATCTTCAGCCTCACAACACATTTCAATTGAGGATGCTATAGTCTCACTGGCTCCTGACTGTTGGGAGCAGTTGGAAAACATTAATATAGTAAATAATGACAATATGGAATCAGACGACCAAGAAATGTGTAAAAGCGGGTATATAAAATACTAACATTTATATTTAACACAAAACATGAAATCATTAAACAAGCCCAGATGAATTTTTCATTCTTTATAGATAACATTTCGTTCCAATAACATATGTACAATTGTAAGGTAGCTGGTAAATTCACCGAGAAAGATGATTGGTTTCATTATACCCATTACCCCGACACAAACAGTCCTTAGCATCATTCAGACATTTTATTTTATCTATTATGTGTTGTGAACTTTCCTCGCGGTGAATCTACCGCGGTGAATTTGTGTGCGTTGTGGAAGAATCTTCCTGGAATCCTAAGCTAGAAAAAAATAAACAACAAGCAATTCAGACCTAGTTGTATTATATAGACTCATTAACCATCTAATTGACAGCCCTGCCATCGTCGCCACTGTTAAATTTCATGTACCGACGAGGAACACAAGACAAATTGTAACATTTTTCTGCAATGAGTTAACCAATAGGATGAAGGACAAGTTTGGAGGTATTTCTGATATATTTGTTGGGGTCCATTATAAAATAAATTATCATCTATTCTAGCACTTTGCTAAATCCTACAATTAATGAGTGTAGCGTGGATAATGTGGCGTTGACGATTTGTGTTATAATATTGTTTTAGTTTTTTTGTTTTATTTTTTTATTATTTTATGTTGCCGGTAAACATTTTAAAATTACTCTTTAAAGTTACTTTACAGTATAAAATCTCTATGTGCCTACTTACAATTTTCGATATCTGATTATATTCTGTTCCAAAAATCCATGTAAAAGCCCAGGCGGTATAATCAAATAAATAATTTTAATATTTTCGTGCTTTAATAAAATACATGTATTTAAAAATTATTTATAATGTTAATGTTTGTTTGTACTTTTGGTTCTAAAGCTAAGTATTTGAACGTTCTGCCAGAGGTCGTCTGGGTGAAAAATAAGAAAAATATTTGTTTGAGTGTTGAGTGCAAAAAACGTCATCATATTTTTTCATCTGTTAGTTAATATGAAAACAGTAATATAAAGTTTCATAACATTTTAACATAATTTATACTCTTCTTCACAATTTCTCACAATGGTATACCGTTCTTACCTTTGACATATTACCATAGTTTTTTTCCTTTACGTTTTATATTGCGAAATAATGGAATACGGGAGATACGTATTTTTTTAAACACCGTTTATTCAAGTTTAATATTTCACAGAAAGAAAAAACATACTCGTTTGCCAGTTGCTTTGGATATGTAATATGCTTGAAAAATAATAAGGCGATTAAGGAAGTTCTTTTTGACTGTTATTTCCTTTAGAACTAAACATATTGTAACAGATGCGTCTTCATATTAAGAAGACAAAATATTTTTGGAAATTAGATTTTGTTCTAAAGATTTCTTGTAGCGTAATTTTGTCATTATTATTCGAATGTTTTTTTCTACTGTTAAATAAGGAATTAAAGGTGGGGTTGTGGGAAGGAGATGGAAAGGAGGAAGGTTGGGACAGAGCGGTTACGGGAGACAATTCCTTCATATAGACTTACCCTGGCGGTGGTGTCTTGGCAGGGAGCTCGGCTCTCGACATTCGACTAGCACATTTTCGGCAGGCCAAGAATCTCCTCTGCAGGGTCGTAGGCCGACAGGCAGTCTTATAATTTTGGTCGGGGGACTCTAATACTACGCCAAATGATGCTATTATATGCTTTCAGACTCAGGGTTAATTTCAGCAGAAGGTACATACATGGTAAGTTATGCTACAATAATCAACGGCTAACCTAACCACAAATAGAAGTTATGGGTGATTATTCTCTCTGTTATTCTCTAAACGGGCATCATTAACAGGGGTGGTCTAAAAGAATTACAACACAAAGGGGAATATAAATTAGGCTTACGATTACTTCGTGGCAGCAGACGGATGGTGGGAACAGGTATCCGGAACAGACATCGTTGTCACAGAATTTAGAAGTAGTAAAGGCGAGACATCATGTTTTGGTGCTCGGTAGAAAGGATAAAGTCGATTAACACGCTGGGTATTGATTCGCCATGCTTGTGCTGGCGGCGCAATTTGCAGCCGCAGCCAAAAATTGCCAGGTGGCGAGCTCTACGAGCCGGGTGAGAAGGAAGTGATTCGGAAGCCGGGTGGGAAGGAAGTGCCGGAGCGTGGGCGTGCAAGCTGCCGTTGTGGCAAACGTGGCGTTGGCGTCGTTTTACCGTTATTATTCACGAGTAGCTAGAGTCCTCGTAGGATCCTTCTGTCGTTACATAACACTACCTTTTCTGAATGTGTGACTTAGATAGATACAGGAATTTTCCAGTGAGACAGACATCGACCAATTCTCTATATGTTGTATTTTATCAATATAAAGAATAAAATGAAAATACTCACTGAAGTCACAAACTCACCAAAATGCAGTGAAAGTTTTTTATTTTTAATTTGAACATATTTATAAGGGTCTTTGAAACAATTCTAGGATTACGAACCACACACATAAATTTTTATTTATTTATTTATCTTGATAAAACATATTTACAAAGTCATGTTCGATATCTGTCTCAATGGGAAAAATTCCTGTGTCGAGACAGATGTATGAAGTACAAAAGTTAAATAATTAAATAAACAAAATATAATATCAAGGATATGGAAGAAGTTTTAAGATATTATGTATGTGAAACATATGTTATATTTTGGTAGTTTTGTAATCCACGTGAGAGTAAATGAAAAAAATAAAAACTGATTTGCGTATTTTTAGAGATAAAAATAGACTGAAAATTGAATAGGCGCAACTAAGAATGTGTATTATATATTTAGCAATAATTGGACCAAATATTTTAATAATCAAAATGTTGATTTAATGTTTAAAGTTAGCCAGTATTTCTATTTGTCTAGTCGTAGCTGGTAGAGTATTGAATAATTTACATGCTATGTATTTTGTGTTACAGTTACACATTTAAAAAAATATATTTGTTACTTTATTGCTTAAGATGAACCTATTTACTAGATAGCTCCTTACATTTTGTTCTAAAAATCAATGTAACAGCTCAGATGGGCGTATAAAAAAATAAATTAATAAACAATTCATAATATAATATTTACATATTTGACTTCAACCGATATGAAAGGAAACATTTTCTGGAAAGAAAATTTTATCATATTGTCTGTGTTGCAATACTGAAACGACGCGATGCTTCTCTTAGCTACTCGATCAAAAGCTGGATTTTAAGGCTTCCTTTGCTATGGCGAATTTGGACGTAACACACAAAGCTTCGCCCTTTCTGATTTGTATGTGTGACAAGCCCGATCACACCTAGCGTGCGGAAACCGTTAAAAAAATGGATTAACGTTTTTGGATATATTTTTAACAACTAAATTTGTGTTCAAAAAAATATACTTGACTGGGAATTGAAATCGAAAACACAATACCCATAGTTAAAGACCCTCATATTGCGGCAAACGTCTTAGTAATCACTATAACCAACATTCAACTACTCAATTTTCAACTGGAAAAAGACTCAGATTATAATAAAGGAAAAGCTCGAGGAGGCAGTAAAAGTAATGCACTTAGTCCCATTATGGCTATAAAATTTTCCCTTAAACTGTTTCATTATTACTTTTCTCTTCAAAGCTAATGAATACCGCCTTTGTATAGTGAGTAATAAAGGTCTCCAGTAACTCCCTTTTTTGGTTTAATGTAGCACAAAAGTAAAACGCAGAGAAAAAATCAAATAATTATAAAATGAAAATATAATAAAAACAGTAATTATTGAATGGAACACTAGTATATGTTGATTAACTTGGCGGGTTTGCGATAAGCCGACGTAGCTCAACGGTAGAGCATCTGACCGGATATTAGAAGGGTGCAGGTTCGAGTCCTGCCGGCGACATTTATCTTTGCTCGGAAGGTTTTTTCAATTTGGATGAGTGTTTTAGATTAATAATTATTGTTTATAAAAATAATAATTGTTACCCTTTGCGCTATGCACAAAAAATCTTGTCTTAAGTTTTTAAGAACTTTAGTTTATCAATTAATAAATAATTATAAATTTATCCACAGACTTTTAAATTACTTATTATTACTTAGAATTCGCTTCATAGGTATGGCTCGCCACTACGCATCCAAGCGATATACTCGTAGACTGGGTTCAAACATTTATTTAATACATGTTTAGACTGACAGGCATCTATGTCGGGGATAGTGGTGGGCGAAGCGGCTCGGTTTAGTGACCTGGATCACTAAATCAGCTCTCTGAAAGACAAAAGACAATCCACATGAAAACTGGACGAAAAAAGCATTGTGTAAGAGAGTCTTAAGGACGTCTTTAGGAGGGCCAAAGGAGCGAGGGAGAGGCCATGGTGCGGGGGGAAGCGAACCGTCGTTCAATCGAGCCGGATCACCGAACCGGTACACTACAAAGAGCTGATTTAGTGATCCGGCTCACTAAACCTAGCCGCTTTGCCCACCACTAGTCAGGGAAGGGGAAGGGCGTTAAGGATTTATAACCTTAAATAAATTCATAAATTTATGGATTTACATAAAGCGGTACCATGTATAATGACCAAGATCTTAGTACCTAAGGTTGAAATTACTGACCAGAAAATTACTAGAAATATCAAACTTTTCGATTTAAAACAAAAACTGATGTCAATACAATCCCTTTAAAATCAGAAATTAAACATTATTTTAACCACTTTCTAACCACAAAGATTTATTATTTATTTTAATTGAAATTAAAATGGCGCCACAAAATAAGTTTGACGTTATTAAATAAGATCTTTAAGGCCATCCACTTCAAATCACGCGCTCCTTATGCAGGTGGTGATAAGGTCGAAATTCCCGTTTAACATCGGCCGCATGTTTTGGTTTACGCACAAAAACGTCACCAAAACGCGTGTTTTATTTTAATTTGTGAAGGCATAATAATTAAAATGTTTCACGGTTATATTACAAATAAACTTAATTTGCCACAATGAACAATGCGACAATACCGGAAAAAAAGGGTTCGTGAGAAGAGATTTTGATCTTTAAACATTTTTTTTAGGTCTGATACTAGATTTTTTTCTAGGCTTATAAAAAGACACACCAAAAAAATGGACGATTATACGAATGGCCAAGGTGTGTTCTACTTGCATTACTTAATTAAATGATGTATGATATTCCTAGACCACCAAATTCTCAAACCGAAAACACACGATTTTGCATTACTTCCCTAAATAATTTAATCTGTAAATTACTGAAAAAAAAATCATTGTGCAGTAGGCGAAACACTTTTAATATGAACAAAATCGATCAAAATGGGGGTCATTTCGGGTACCGCAATGGACAATCTAATTTTTCTATTTTATTCGCTGAATTGTTTTACCTCGCTGCGTTTTCTTGTATTGATTTTAGGGTGTTAAATCGTGTGTAGAGGTAGAGTACAGATATCCATAGGGGTATAAAGAGAATTTTTATTGTCTTTAAATATCTCAGAGAAAAGGAACCATCGTGGAAAAGAAAAAAAATCTGCAGGTTTTGTGAGATAACGGGTGAATTTCATAATTACAACCTCTGCCCAAGGTTACAACAGTTTTTCTCATTCTTCCATTGTCGTATGGGAAATTGCTTGATGGAATCCTGAAATTGGAGCTAGTAGAGCAGCACCAATGTTGAAAGCCTTTCTATAGCTGAAATATCGCTTTTAGGTTCAAGACGCAGTGGAACATACGCATTTTTACGGTTTTTAAAACCGCAAGCGTATAGTAATTATTCATTTAACAATGCTATACCTAATGGGTTTTCGCACAGCAGTAAACAAACAGTATTACAATATATTATGAAATATCTCAAATGCAAATAACAGGGTCTCGTTAACAGACTCTCGATTAGATAAATTACTTCATTAATTAATTATACACGTGCACAATTTTAGTAAAATCCATAGAAATGAGAGAGTATTTTTTATCATTATCATATTTATTTTCGATAGCTGTGATTTTGTTTGCTGTTGTTCGTCTCAAAGTTTTCCAAGGAAAATACCTGATACATAACTCATCTGATATTTTCCTCATCATTTTGATAATGTATGAAAAATGATCAAAATTTTAGCTTTTATAATACGGCTTCTATCAGGGTTCATTTATATCAAGACGGATCGGTCGTGATGAATTATAATCCCACGAAGGTTTGCAGGATGCTTGCTGCCGTTGGCGTCGGGCGGGCGGATTTGACAATTAATTTATATCCGATCTTCCTAAACTGAATTTGAGATGGATTATATCGGGGAATTAGTGATTAGCTCCACTGGACAGCAATTCAATTATTCAAAGTCGTTAGCGGTTAACTGGGAATATCCGTTGCCTAAATTACTGAAAAGGCAATTTATTCAAAATTTTCCCTGCCCCAAGAAAATATTTATCGAGTTAAAATAGATTTTCTGAAATTCTTGATGACGTGATATAGCGTTATTCGAAATTTTCGTGAAATGACGAAAGATTTTCCACAATTAATTAATTAATTGTGTTATTTCACAATTTAATCATTTGAAATAATACATAGCATATTTACGGCGCGTTTCAGAGTTGTAGATACTTTCATAATCGCCCTAGTGAAAGACTACCATTCATAAATGAAAGGTTACTTGAAATGGCTTTTGCCGTGTTTGGTGACCAGATCTGAATAGCCAAGCACTTCCTACCTTCCCTTTCCCCGTCTCCTTCTCTTTCTCAATACCTTCAACCTCACAATATACCCTAAATGGGAGTGCCATTGTCTTACTGGTTCCGTACGGTCGGGAGCACCTTGTATTCTTCTATGGTATAAAATATTAAAATTTTTTTTTTTTAAATATATATACTTACAACCTCTGGACGCTAAGGTCGCAGGTTGGAAGACCCGCGGGGTCAGCGATTTTGTTAAAAAATGTTATTTAAATACGTTTATGTTACTTGAAATAATATAAAATAATTCAGAGCGGAAGATGCTTTCAGTATTGCCGTTGTGAAAGAAGACTATTTAGAATCAAAACGTTGGCGTCGCTGTCGTTTTTTTTGACCAGATCTAAATAGTTAAATTACTTCCAATCAAACTATTACTCTACTTCATCTCATCTCCTTTCATAACTCCTCCCCCCTGACAATATATCCCAATTTAGGAATAAGCCATATTCCCACTGGCTCTGGGCAGTTGGCACTCTTGAACTGTGATAACAATTTTATTTTACTAAAATAATGATAAATCGTATACCGAGCACCTCTCATAAAAACTAAAGGGGTTGTCCATTCTAAGAGATTGTCAAAACCAAAAGGTTAAACCAAAATATAATTCGCATTTCAAAGGTTAATGACAATTCAGCCTTCTGAAATTCATCAGCTTACTTGAGAAAGTGTTTGACTCAAATTAGGGCTTATTTGTAAATAAATATAATTAAAATAAACTGTATGATAAATTTCTACCCAAAAGCTTTCGAGTAATTTTATTAGTTCTTCAAAGGAAAATAACACTGTTATATAAGTTTTCTATCAATTTTGCATACAAAGAAAGCATTCGGCATAAAGCTGGGTATTCTAAAAACATATATTTTTCCAATAAATAATTAGAGACTGATTCCTGACAGGTTTTGGATAATAAGTAATACAGTTGGTGGAACTAATTAAATAAAATACGTTCCCTTCATTCGTTATGTCGCTAATGCTAATGGAAATCAATTCTGTCAATCGTTTCCATATTTCAGTGAATTATTTCGAATCAAAGGCGGATATCGAATATTTGATAAAATGTGTAGAAATCTATACACAGGGCTAGTGATGGATAATGTTGTAAGAGATAATATTATCTTTTGTCTCGAGAATTAGTTCATTCCATTTATATTAGAAACACTAGATACACCTTCACTTCAATCTCATTATCGCCCAGGTGAAATTCCACCATTTAGAGTAGAAGTGTTGTAGAAGTTCTTGAAATAGTTTTAGCGGTATTTACTGACCAGCTCTGAATATCCAGGTACTTTTTAATCTTCCCATCGCTAGAGGTAAAGTAATTTCTTAAGATACTTACATCGAATGGGTATTCATAGATTATGATGATCTACTTTATTCATTCAATTTAGAAAAATTACCTGAGCGAAGAATTATTTTAAAATTTCTTCAAACGATTGGTAACTTTCTGGCAATTATACATTTATTAATTAAATAATTATTTAATTAAATTTATTTAATTTTTTAAAATTTATTTAATTTTTTTAAATTTATTTAATTTTTTTAAATTTATTTAATTTTTTTAAATTTATTTAATTTTTTTAAATTTATTTAATTTTTTTAAATTTATTTAATTTTTTTAAATTTATTTAATTTATTAATTAAATAATTAAAAATGTACTTTGTTTACACCACTTTTATGAAAATAAATAAATATCTCTACAGGTTTCGATATTTATTTATTTTTATAAAACGTGGTGTAAACGAAGTACATTTTTAATTATTTAATTAATTATTTTAGATTTAACATGTTTGTGTAAGATTTTCAATTCAATGTCTTAAACCCCCGAACTGCTATATTTGATTTCATATACCTGGTTATACAGTTACAAGACAGTACCTATAATTTTATTGTGACAATTCGACGTATGCAAAGAATTCAATATCTGGGGAACAAATACTTCGATGTTGTTGATATATTTGGTACATCAATGTTATAGTATAAGAACGCATTAGTACGGTTTTTTCAACGAGTAGAGTTATATTATTTAAAATTATTTAATATTATCTATCGTAATATGTACCTTTTTAATATTATTTATAAATTTCCATGTAAAAGCTTGTAATGGGAATAAATAAATAAATAAATTCAATTTCATCCCCCCCACTCGCTTTAATCTAGAAATACACTGCGATTGGGGTTACAATAGTCCCACTGGCTCCGGATATTTTGGTCATGTGCTGGGTTTTGAAATTGGTTATGTCCTACCGTAATGCTATTTATCCAGTTAATCATTCATTAAGCCGTGGGGAGTGTTACTTATTTTATAGAAAAAGGCAGGTACGATTTGGTGTCACTTTTATTCAAACAAAACCAATCTTTTGTGATTTATTTGAATGGTTCATATCGATAATCATTTCAAGAGTTGATGGGTACTCATTTCACGCATGGTCGACTTAAAATAATTGATAGAATTCGAATTGAATTGTCAAATTCGTAAAATTTCAATATATCAGCAAGAAAACCTTTGTCTTGTAATAATTCCAGGACGAGAAAATGTAACCTTTTCTAAACCAGTGAATTTTGATTATTATAAAATTTCCTCCATATTATTCAATATTACGAGCCAACGGATTCGAGCATGTATTATGAAGTAGGTACATGCCTTTCTTCTAACCGTAAGCAGTAATAATAATATCCGAATGTTTTCTTTAGTATCGGATTTTTCAGAATGTTCAACAAGCATTAAAGAGACTGTTATTATGAGTACAATACTTTCGTAATAACATGGAAAATTAAGAACGCCACACTAAGAGTTGTTTTTTTTGGACTTGTGAAATCATATGTTTATGTGGGTGTCATTATTAATTGTTTTTTCAAGTGGGATTGAAAAATAAATAAGGTTTGATTACGACTAAGATAAATTGTTATTAGATTATTTAAATTATTTTTTTTTGTTCCAATCTGTGCACTTCGAATAATTTATTTATCATTAGCGGAATCTGTTATAAGGTATGGAATTACAGCCTGGGGACTTTCCTGTAAAACATTAATAATGTTCAATCAGTGCAAAATTCATTAGTTAAATTATTAGCTCATAGAAGTTTATACGAACAAAGGCATAATATTCCATACTTTTATCAGAGTCTTAAAATTCTTTCAGTAAGATCAGTTCTGTGGTACAAAATTATATTTGAGTACATTAATAACCCTATATATAATACAAATAGACTAGAGCACATTGAAGGATTAATGGTTCCTAAGCATACAAACAAATATGGACAAAGAACTTTAGATCACATGATTCCTAGTTGTATAAATATGTTACCCGATGAAATATTAAAAAAAAAACTGTTTTAATAGTAAACCATTAATAAACAGATTGAAAACTCGGCTAGCTCAAATAAGCTATTTGTATTAGAAATAAGGAAATATTATTTTATTTATGATTTATTGCTTTCGTTTGTTTTTATTTAATTTATTTTTTTAATATCTTTTTGCAGAAATATTTTAGAGTAAAATTCTTGAGAAATATTTATGTCTTAAGTTTGTTACATTTGTTTTAAATGTTTTTATTATATATACTATTTTTTATGTTTTTATTTTACATATTTTGTAACTTTGTCTGTAAATTTTAAGTTTTAAATAACAAGCTCCCGTTAGACAATCTACAAAAAGTAGTTTATCGGGACTTTTTGCATTGTATTTTTTTCTTTCGAAAAATTAAGTAAAAAAATAAATTAATAATGACAAATAATATTCAAACATTGTC